>LPNX011056886.1:3311-179344 GCA_001517045.1 Pseudotsuga menziesii
CGTTTGAGACCCCTTTTGGCCTATTTTCCACCATCGGAGAAGGAGAAGGAACAGCTCGGAGCTCGGAGCCACCGACATCGGACCAGCGCAACGGACTCCACCAACCTCCACATTGGAGGTAATACAAATACAAAACATTTTTTATACATCTTCTTGTCATTTTTACTTCCTGTCATTTACTTTTACTGTCTTAGCTTAGCTTTTTACTTTCCAGTTTATTTCTAGTTTAATCGAACTGCTACTAAGGATTCCAGATTCCTTAGTAGGTGCTCATCAGCACAAGCTAGGGTGAAAGCCCTAGCTACAGAAGGAACTCGTGCCTCACAGGAACCCTGCCCTTGTTGGAACCCTACCCTTGTTGGAACCCTGCCCTCATTGGAACTCTGCCTTGGATAGAAATTTTCCTCGGTTAGAACTCTGCCTTGGCTGCAACTGTTCCCCCACGGTAACTATGCCCCGGCTGGAACTTTTCTCTAATAGGAACTCTGCCCTGCTACAACTCTACTCTGAATGGAACCTTTCCCCTGACTGGAACTATGCCTCCTTGAGAATCCAAATATCTAAATATATGCTAGCTCAATATGTTTGAAAATTCATGAAATTTATCAAAAGGAACCCTGCCCTGATTGGAACTCTGCCTTGGTTGAAAATCTGCCCTGCTGGAAATTTTCCCCAGCTGGAACTTTTCCCCACTGGAACTCTGCTCCAACTAGAACTCTGATCAGCTAGAAATATGCCCCGATTAGAACCTTTGCCATTGAGTATGTGTGATGATTCAAGGCCTTCATCATTGCCCATAGCCCAAGAAGATTCATTCAGCATAGAAGTCCCTTGATTTCCTCCCTCAACCTTGATCAAGGCATCGAGACCCATTCTTGGTCCACAAATCCTCGTAAAGGTACCTTTTCATGAACTTTTAGCCCTAATAACTCTGCCCCAACTGGATCCTTGCCCCTACTAGAACTCTACCCTGGCTAGAACTTTTCCGCGACTGGAAATTTTCCCCAACTTGAACTTTGCCTCGGTTGAAACCCTGCCTCTCCTAGAACCCTGCCCCGCCTAGAACTCTCCCAACTGGATTTCTTTGTTTTCTAGAACACATCTACTAGGTATTATAAATAAAAATATTAGGATCTTGTTGTTTTCTCATCATTTGAATGAAAATCTTGACCTCAACCTCAATGGTGGTATTTATGCCCCAGCTGGAACTTTGTGAAGACATATATTTGATGGCATAATAAAAATGCTTGAGTTTATATTTTTTTCAATTTCTTCTTGGCATATGGTTGATTTATTTGGTTCATTGATATCTTTCTTATTTCACTTATATGGTGGTTTGAAACCTCATTCATGGCCCATGAACACTAGAAGCTTCAAATCCCTTGATTTCCTCCCCTAGCATGGTCAAAGCCTTGAAACCTATCATTGGTGTATAAAATGTCCTAATGGAAACCATATCCCACTAAAAGCCCAAATTTTTGCTATATAGGGATTATATGGTGTTTTGAGTCCTTGTCCATAGCCCATGTACCATAGAAGCTTCATTTTGTGTCCACCGTGCTTATTTTCTTCCCTTATCATGGTAAAGTCCCTTAGACAAATCTCTATTATGAAAAACCTTCTAATGCGACCTATATACCATTCAAAGGTCAATGATCCCATATAGAGGATGTGTAATGATTCAAGGCCTTCATCGTGGCCCATGAGCCCAAGAAGCTTCATTTGGCATATAAGTCCCTTGATTTCATTCCTCAGCCTTGATCAAGGCCTTGAGACCCATTCTTGGTGCTCAAATCCTCGTAATGGTACCTTGTCATGACCTTTGAGCCCTAAGAACTCTGCCCCAGCTACAAGAGCATAAGGATCTGGTTATTTCTAGGATAAGAACTATTTCTTGGAGAGGATTGGCTCTACAAGTATGAAAGTGACTTGAAAAATAAACACTCCCTTGAGCAGTTTCATGTAGCGCCTTTCTCCTTATGGACTTATCCCTTAGACTTTTTCCATTGACATCCAAACATTTAATGTCTCTAAGGAAGGTCATTTCATATAGGACTTGCATTCTTGATATGTCATTTGCTGCTATTTAGTAGTTCTTATCCACATTTTTTTCTTAAATTGGATTGTGATTTTTATAAATTAGTTCATAGGCAATGTCATTGATTCCTTTTTGTAATAATTTTAAAAACCATTTTAATTCATAGATATGGCAATGATCAACTATAAAGTATATTAACTTTTTTTTTCCTTGAAGATACAATATATGAATATGGTGGACTATTCAGGAATTATAAGCTGTTAATTGGATATGAATTCTGAATTCAGAGTCAAGTTCATGTTTCACAATAAATTTATGAGTTGTTGCAGCAATGCAAGGAATTTTATACGATGATTGTTTACTGTGATTGCAAGAATTTATCAGACATATTCAATATTCTACATTTCTGATGATCTTGAAAGCAACGGACACCTCATGACCGACATCACCCTTGTTGGCAGTTTGATGTTTCCCCTAATTACAAGGATGGAATTCCATGATTTTCTAATTCCTTTCAATTTTATTTTGTTGACCAAAGTTGTGTTAGGAAATACTCACATTCTCCTCAATCTTTGAAAAATAAACAAAAAAGTGGCAGTTAGGGTATTTCACGCTTCCATATGAAGCCATTGTAATCAGCAAATTATTATTATTTAATAATGATTTATGCCCATTTCTGGCTTTGTGATCCTAAGTTATTATTTGATAATCTTTTTATCCCACTTCTCCTTTAATTTCATCCCACTAAAATTTAAACTACCAATGTATAGAACACTGTTATATATTCTATGGAAGTATGTAAATAGGCTTATGGCCAAAATGTCTACTATCAATTATTTCATCTTATTTCTCAAATCTACACTTTAAATGGTAAAGATCTAAAACAAAATTGCAACCCTAAAGGTCATGAATAAAGGTTACCCACGGTTACCACAAATGCATTCTTTACACATTCAATTATGATGCTAAATGTCAAGAACAAATGCATTATTTCCAATACATTCCAATATAGTGTTAAATGTCAAGAGGAAATGCTATCTTTCGAAGCATGAGCTTGAAGATGATTGCATAAGTGAAAATTAGACGAGTTCCATTTTTCCATAGTGTAAGCATGAACATTCCATTATAGGGATAAATATCAAGAGCAAATGCATTCTTTCCACATGCGAGCATGAACATGATTGTATATATGAAGGAGATTGACATGAGTGTGGCTACCAATTTATGTTTGTCCATCATCACATCATGGATATATTTTTCCACCACACCATATGGATGAAAACAATAAAAATGTTAGTTGAGTATGGAGCAAAGAACAAAGATATTTTCCAAAACTAATTGATACGAGAAAATCATGATTAAATACTATAGATGAAGCAAGATCAAAATGGGACCAAACATGAAAAGAGAAAACGTACTTGTCATTTCTTAAAATCAAGAATCAATAACACCAAATATGCAATGATTATTATGCCTAGTAAAGGGAAAACTTGAAATAAATCCAAGTTGATAGAGTCCCAAGCCTATAATGGATTGAACAAATGAGTATATAAGCTATTTGTGTAAAATGTTGTCTTAATGATGATGTCTAGTGTATAGGACTTAATATGGTCTTCTAACATCTTAATGTGCAATTATGGATCGTGTAAGGGAGTGAAAATGCAGTATACACTAGGATATGCTTTCACAGAGTGCAAAATGCAATATAAACTAGGATATGCTTTGTTATATTTGAAGCATTTTAGTCTATGGTTTATATCGAAGTCTATATTGCATTTAATGTTTCCTTGCTTAATGCTTATTGATTGCTATCTTGATGCATGTTGGTTCCAAAGAAATTGTTGTGCATTGTGATGCCATATTTCTTTAGAACAATGTACTTCACATTTAAATTGTTAGCACGAGGTGTTTTGCGGAACATAGTCTCCATGGAAGAATAGTTAAATCTTATTCTTCAATCCATTGTCCTTCTAAAGATAGTTCAAGATTGGTTTATTGGATATAATGGTGCCTAAAACTTCTAAATTATGTCCACGATTATATTGGAATAGTATACAATGTAGAATTTATAGGTTGTCTTTGGAAACTTGCAACTTTAGTCTCACAACCATGCTTGTGATTGATAACCAAATACACTATTACAAATATGACATCCACTTCTTATGCCTATATTTCTCCACCTTGGCAAGAATGGAAGAGGCCTATGATCAAATTGTATAATTCTTTCCTTACCAAGGATGTAGTGACACTACAACCAAATTTCTTGAAAAATGGCACAAAACTCCTCATTATATGCAAAGTACCAGTGCATAATATCACCAAAATTATCTATGTGAAAATAGTTGGCGTGCTCACGAGGAAAACTTCCATGGAAAACTCTAAGCATAGATCTTGATCTTGAATGATACAGTGATATTAGGGATGGAAAAGTTGGCAAAGTGGAGTTGGTGCTTCGATTATTCAAAGGCCTTTTGATGTTTCTTAATCCATTGAAGGACTAATTTATTATAATTAGATCTCAAATATGCTTAAAACACTAGCTTATGTGTGAAGAACCCAATGCAAATTTACAATAAAAACTAGTAAGGCCAAAGAAGCTACAAAGTCATATAATTTTTTGAATATGGAATCAATCTCTAATGGTGGTGATATTTCCAAGATAAACTTGTATACCATACTTATTAAATGCCATGGAATCTAGATAATGATATAAAGTTGAGAATGGGATCAATCTTTAATGGTGTTCATCTTTGATCTTTACAAGATTAACTTTGTAAACCATACTTGTTAATATTCAAGTCCACATATTCAATCTTCATCATCCCAAAGGGACACCTATCAAGGTGAGTTTGGAGATTCTAACGCTAAATATTTATCTAGACTTGTTGCATATGCTCCAGGTATTCCTCCCACGTGCAATTTTATATGAGGGTGTCATCCATGTATACAAACACCAACATGCACAAGATATTTTTCATTAGGAAAATGTACATGGTAGTGGCACTGGTTAAGACATGCTTTGAGGATTCCTCCCATGTAAAATTGTACACAATGGTATCATCCATGTATACAAACACCAACATGCACAAGATATTGTTCATCAGGAACATCCACATGGTAATAACATTGGTCAAGATGAAGAGCTTAAAAAACCATTTTCATAATCCATCTTTGATTTGGATGTGATCTTCCACAATGATAATTGAACTTACAAGATTAAATTTGTAAACCATACTTGTTAATATTGAATCCCACATATTCAATATTCATCATAAAAAAGGGCCACTAGTTGTCTCCTAGGATTCTTGGTTTCGGACCAAGCAGGTTGATGCATGTAGAGTTCCTGGTTTGGCGTGTCCATTCTCTGTCGATACAGGGCAATGTGTCCATTCTCTACTGCACTGTGGATCATGTGTCCCTTTCTCTGCTAAACTGTGATTGTTGTAGCATGATTGTGGTGCCCTATCCTCGCTGAGCTATGACTATGTCAAACCCTAAATGGAACTTTTCCCCGGCTGGAACTCTGCCCCGGCTAGAACTTTTCCTTGGCTCGAACCCTTCCCCAGATGGACCCTTTCCCTGCCTGGAACTCTACCCCAAATAGAAATCTGCCTCAGCTGGGTCTCACATCTACACAAACTTTAACATTTGTTAGCCCTAATGTTGTCAAATACAGTGTACTTATAGATGACCTTTGAAAAGAAGGAAAGTTCAACAATGCAAACATGCAAGTTCAAGGGCAAGTTTTTCAGTTAGGGAAAAGTTCCACCAGAGAAGAGTTTAGTTGGACCATAGATCCAGTGGGACAAAGTTCTAGCTGGGGCAGAGTTCCAGCTGGGGTAGAGTTCCAGCCGGGTCAAATTTCCAGCTGGGCATATTTCTATCCAGGGCATAGTTCCAAAAAGGGCAAGGTTCCAACAATGGTACGGTTCCAACAAGAGGGGCATAGTTCAAACCCAGGTAGGGTTCTAGCCTATTTTATCCCATGCAATCCATACACACCTTGATAGAAACTTGTTAAGAAATGAAGCCTGTATGTAAGGGTCCCAAAGCAAAACTTGTGCTGACATCGATAAGCAAGTGGGAAAAGCTATTGTAAATCAACCCATGGGATTAACATGGCTTCATTGTCCTATCAATGGCTTACCTAAAACTACCTCATTACGCTTATGGATTGAAAGGGGAAGATGATCAAGATTCATTTATCAGAAATGATCTTGGAGCTATCGATATTCCATTTCTAAGACCACTGGATGTTTCCTTGCCTGTAATTTCCTCTCCTCTTGAGAAGGAGAAAGTATTTTTTCTCTTAGAGTGGATATTGAATTTTACAGTAATCAATATTGAGAAACTCCTTGTAGCATTCAAGAGAAGCATAGCTGAAGGAAAATGGCTAAAAAATCACAGGGGGTACCAATCTCCCTGAATTTCTTTTTTATTCAATTATGAATGGAAATCTATTGGTTTTCAGTTAAACAACCTTCCATTCATTGATAATTCATTCTATGGCAATCACATAAATGAATTCAAGAAGAACCTCCAACAGATGGGGGTGGTTGTTGAATTTGGTAAAGGATGTGATTTGATTGTTGAGCATCTCCAAATGCACATGGAATTGCATGCCATATCCAGGCTTTATAAATATCTTTATCGGTTCCACTGGAAGCCTGTTGACAGTAGATCTATTAAAATTTGGATTCTGGTAGGTGGTGAACATGGGGGTCAATGGAAGGATTCAAAGCTATGTGTAGTTCATGATGACAGTGGACTCTTTCATTATATGTTAGAAATACTTGATAAATTCTATGAAAAGGCATTACTTCCTTTCTTTTCTAGTTATCTTGGAGTGGTTCTGTATCCCAAAATTGATCATTATTGCAGTCTGTGTCTATATTGCATATCCATTGATCATCAAGTTTCTGCAACAGAATGCTACTTAGTTTGGAGAAACATTTTAAAACACTGGATCGGTTCATCTGGGAAAATAAAGCAATTTCATCGAAGACGACCTCTTAGGCTTCCAGCTTACACAAGCATTGTAGATATCCAACTAAGTGCTCCAAATGAAACCTTCATTCCTGATTATTTGAAGTTAAAAGATTTGTTCATGAGAGCTTATGCAAGGGAAAAATTTGCATGTCATCTTAACCCCTCTGATCCTGAGATACCATTGGATACATTGTTCTCAGTTTATATCCATCTTGGAGCTCAAAACATATCCCAAGCAACAGTAAAAATAGATATCTCTATTCCAAATAACATCTCTCTGCAAAATATTCTAGCAAAAAAGGGGATGGTCAGCATAGCACTATATAGAATTATTCTTGCATATCTTGCACATCCCTCTTTCAAATTATCACTGGATAAAAGGAAGCAAATTGTGAGTACTCTTATTGAGTCTATTGTATATGAAGCTACTGAACCCTTTACACTTGAGTACTTACTTTCTTTACCATGCCCTACAAATCCCTTAGCAAGGCTTGAAATGGAATTCCCATAAACATAAAGATATGGCCCAGTTGGATCTATGATCAACATGGCCAAGCTGACCAAGTATGAGGTTTTCAACTCTTTGCGCATGGAATCAGGGACATTAAGGTAGGAAAAAATATCTCGGGCTAGGCTATCATGTTATTCACATATTCTTCTTCCTCCAAGATAGTGAGAAAATAATCATCTTCAAAATGTCCAGTAAGAGGATGTTTCATTCCTAGTTTAGAGAAGGGAATGTATTTCCTTATAATCGCTCACATTTTCCAAAGAAATGATATTAACCAACAAAATGATATTTTGCTGAGATAGATACACCATATACCATTTGTTGTGTTACTTATATACTTCTTGCAATCGATATACCTTAAACCTTGTCAACTCTTCTACTAATTACAATAAAATAGCTCAGAGGATTTATCAACAAATTAGAGCATAGGAGATAAAAGGGTTGCATTGATGAGTCATTTACCTATAATTTTTTAGAATGAACAAATGAGTATTAATATAGAATGATGTCTTGACACAAGGATATATCACAGGAGTGAGAGTAATGTAGACATGACACAAGTATCTTCAACAATGTTAATATCAATATTCAGAAATTTATGTCCCAAAAATTTGCTTTTATAATCGATAGGTATATGAGATTATTCATGACACCAAATACACAATTAAAATGAAAATATTATAAAATAATACCAAAACAAATAAATATGCTATAGTGTTGTTGATGTCACCAATATAGCAACTATAAGTCAAAGATAGTCCACAAAGAATGACATGAAAACCACTAATAATATTGGTGCTTTAGTGCTAAAGTGATAGAAGATGTTATCACACCACCCTAGAGACAGTGTACCTAATGCCAACATGTAGATTGGAAAAGTCTGAAATTTTTGGTTGCAAATTGTCATATAAACTGCCATCTCACAATTGTTAGGAATATTAGATTATTCACTCAATACGCAATTTACTGCTAATTAAATTCAGTGACTAATTGCAATTACAAAAAATCTAGCTTTCCTATTTAACTTATCGTTTTACTCATCCTTTTATTTTGCTTCCCTACTTGCCCATCATATTGTATTTATTTTTCTTCCCTCCTTCCCCCTCATATTATATTGTTATGTTCATCTATTTATTTACTTTTAAGTCTTGTTATTTTTGTCTCCGGGGTTTATATCTCCACATGTCTCTAATCCTTTTGTGGCACCCCTACCCTTCCAAACCTATCTATATGATCCCTGACCCTCAATTATTGTTTCACCATTCCTACTAAAAAGTTGCACTCCTCCCACTGTGTAAAAAGAATTTTTCTAACCTGTGTCATTGAACATCTTCATTGTTTTTTCTGGTCTCACAAGAACCACCCCATTTTTGCTGGAACATGTATGAAACCCTGGGAAGTATCCAATGTGGCCAAAGTAGGTTTGAAAAACTTGGGCAGTATCCAAGTGGCCAAAGTAGGTATGAAACCCCTCGGCAGTCTTCAAGCGGTAGGATTCAAAACTGGGCAATTGTCGTGAACTCCCCTTGGTATACCACTAGACTACAGTAGAACAAAATTGAACAACCTCATTTCTTAATATCAAGTTTCATACAAAACCACTGTAACAGAGTAACAAAAGTTTGATTACATCAATTATATGGAAAAACCATCATTGAACACTCATTCCTTAATATTAATTTTGATCCAAAACCACTAAAATAGAGTAACAACTGTTTAATTAAATCCGTTATATGGACCAACCAACATTGAACATATCACTCCTTGGTATCAATATTGATACAAAGCCATAGTAATAGAGTAACAGCTAATTGATTGCACTAATTACTATAAACCAACCAACATTGAACATCATCATTCATTGACATCAAACTTGATACAAAACCACTGTGACTAATGTTTGTTTAGATCACAGCCAAAATTGAATCTGCTCGTTCGTTATCAAACCAAAGTAACAGAGTAACAGTTGTTTGACAATTGTTGTAATCTATACAACTAAAAGTGGGGAACCAATTAAATATCTATATTTAAAAACAAATAACAAGACTTGTTGATGTATTTGTAACTTTGGAATGTATTCACTTGCATATCTTATGTATTGTACCCCGATGTTTATTCCGGGAAGTATATGTAATGTAATTGAGTCATGTAATGCCCCGATGTTCTAATCGGGAGATTCAATAATGTAAACAAGTCATGTAAAGTCATAGAGTATAACCCTCCTTATTGATCAAGAGTTAAATTCCCCGCATTTGTGGGGACCTAGGGTTATTAGACTCTCCTAGATAAGTTGGCCCTAGTGATTTATTGTCAAGTCAGGAATTAGTATAAATAGAGAGGGAGCCTCTCTATTTAACACACATTCATACACATTCACTCACACTCAGTTGTAGTGCATAACTGAGAGAGAGAGAGAGGAAGATGGGACAAGAGAGAGAGAGACCACTACTATTGGGAGATCATCTTACTGTCTTTGAGTTTTACTTTTGGTGTTGATTCTATATCTAAGGAACTTGCAGGGTTTTCTCATTTATGGTTTTCCTGAGCAAAATCTTGGTGTTGATTGTCTCTTTTGTTTGATTGTTGTGCTTGTTATTCTGTCAGATAAAACCGTAATATTGTATAGCTTAAATGTTAAAAATCTAACATGGTATCAGAGCTAACCTGAGAAGAAGACACTATGCAGCTGCTAAAGTTAGGACTTGCTACTTTTTGGATCTCTCTCCAAAGCATTTTCAGAAAAAATAGACTAGGATGACCCTCCTCTCTAGGGCGCATCTTTCTGTCAAAGCAAAATATGATTCTGAGCATTTTCAGTTTTTGACCCGACTCTACTACCAGAAATTAGGGCTTTCCATAGAAGTGGAATTTTTTAGTGATCCCAGTCCTGGATTGATCTCCTCCCCAAAATCGAATTTTATGGATCAAGACCAAATTTTTTGGCTGGGTAGAACTCCGGTAAAGTCAAACCCTAATCTTCTTCTGATCCAGACAACCAGCTCTGCCAAAATTCAGCTCCACGTCTCGTTTCGACATCTTAACCTAGTAAGATCTAAATATTTTGCATTTCCATTTGAGGTTCTCTATTAACATGTCTCATTATACCAAGCTTGATGAAAATATTAAAGGAGCTGATAACTTCCGAGCTTGGAAGTATAGGATCTCCGTAGTCCTAGAATAAAATGAGTTGGACTCTTACATTAATGAAGAGGTTCAAGTTCCAGAGGGAGAGGAGGCTAAGGCCTTACACAAGAATAAATTGGTCATGGTTAAGAGGATTATTGTTGATTCAATTAAGGATCACCTCATACCACAAGTGTCCTCTCTAAACATACCTAGAGAGATGTTTGATGCCCTGACCAAGCTATTTGAAGGGAAGAACAGAAATCGAAAGATGTCTCTAAGAAACCAATTGAAGAATGTAAAGATCCAGAATGCGGAGACCATCCAGTATTACTTTACAAGGGTCTCTCAGATCATGGAACAACTAGAAGTAGAGAATGCAAAAATTGTGATGACCACCTTGAATGGTCTCCCTAGGGCATGGGACCATTTCATTCAAGGGATCTATGCTAGAAAGAAGCTAGTCAAGTTTAGAATACTATGGGAGGAATGATCACAAGAAGAAGCTCAAATATCAGCTCAAGAAGAAAAGATGGGAAGTGAATATCAATATCTCATAGTAGAATCCAAGAAAAGAAGAACAAACCATCACAGATGTAAGCACTCTCACCAGAAGAAAAACACTAGAAAGTCTAACAAATATTTGTCTAGGTACATTTTCTTTACATGTGATGAAAGAGGACACCTTGCAAGATATTTTCCTAGAAAAAAACATAGATATCATAAAAGGAAGGGAAACATGAAAAGACATCATGCTCATGCTGCAGAAGATGATGATCATTCCAATAAGAGAATCAAACAAGAAAGTGATGATTCTTCAAGTGATGAAGAATATGTTTTTATTTATTCTCTCATGGGAAACATCACACATGGAAGCAATGATTGGATTATAGATAGTGGGGCTTGCAAACACATGACAAGATTCAAAGAATCATTTGTAAAACTATCACAACATGAATCACCCCACAAGGTGAAACTTCGGGATGACTACCAATATCCAATAAAAGGTAGTAGAGAATCCTCCTACAAATTAGACTCTGCAAAGTCTATGAAAATGAAGGATGTCCTATTTGTACCAGGACTAAAGAAGAACCTTGTCTCCATCTCTACATTAGATGCAAACAGTATAAGACTTGCATTTATAGATGGCCAAGTCATCATGTGGACAAAATAAAAGACTATTGACGATGCAGTAATTGGAGGAATAATGGGAGGACTATACTGATTAAAGGGTGAACTAAAACAAGCTTTAGTTCATGACTTGGTAGAACCAAATGAACTTTGGCACAGAAGGCTTGCACATGTGCACTATAGGTCACTACCACTTGCAAGAAAAGCTATTGAAGGTCTTCCAGAAATACAAGCATAACATGGAGTATTCAAGGGATGTGTGAAAGGAAAGAACACAAAGAAGACATTTCCAAGAAGTGAAAGTAAGGCTAAAGGAATCTTGAAAATCATTCAATCTGATGTATGTGGTTCGATGTCATCCAGCTCATTAAGTAGGTATGTATACTATGTTTCTTTCATTGATCATTTTTATAGGAAGACATGGATATAATTCATGAAGAACAAAGATGAAGTATTCAACAATTTCAAGGAATTCAAATCCTTTATTGAAAACTACACAGAGAAGAAGATCAAGATTTTCTTATCAGACAATGGCAGAGAATTCACATCAAATGAATTCAAGGAACTATGCAAATATTCAAAGATTAAGGGGGAGTTGACCACTCCATATAATCCACAACATAATGGGGTTGTAGAATGAAAGAATAGAACAATCATGGAAGTTGTAAGGGAAATGCTTCATGATCAAGATATTCCCAGGCATCTATGGGGATAAGTGTCCAGAACAATTGTTTATGTATAGAACCGTACTCCACATAGAGTACTTGAGAACAAGACACTTGAAGAAGTATTTTTCAGCAAGAAACCAAAAGTCAATCATCTCAGAATATTTGGTTGGCCAGTGTACATACACATTCCAAAAGAAAAGAGGACAAAGTTATATCCTTCAGGAAGGAAGGGTATATTTGTGGGATACTCTAAAAGCTCGAAGGCTTACAAAATATACTTCCAAATATTCAAGAATATCGACATCCGCAAGGATGTAACATTTGATGAAGACTCAGCTTACAACAAATCTAGAAAGAGACCTGCTGAAGAACCTATAGAAACATAAGTACCTAGAATTCATGACACAACCATGAACGAAGAAATTCTAGAAGAAGATCGAGTAATAGAAGAACCTCAAGAACCTGTAGATCCACCTCAGGAGAAGAATCCTCACAAGAGAAAACCTGCTTGGCTACAAGAAGCTATCCAAGGTGCAAAAAGATATGTGGCTCCAGAAGAGATACATAGAGAAAGGAAAAAAACCAGGTCCTCCTCCAGTTATGTATCCTTATTATGTGACTTTATTGATAAAGAACCTTCCAACTATGAAGAAGAGGTAGAAAAGAAATAATAGAAGGATGTTATGATCGAAGAGTATCAATTGATCATGAAGAATGATGTTTGGGATGTTGTCCCAAGACCAGAGGGGAAGTCTATTGTGACTTCGAAATGGATCTATAATATCAAGCATGTTGTAGATGGTAGCATAGAGAAATATAAAGAAATATTTGTGGCTCGTGATTTCTCTGAGAAAGAAGGAATAGATTATGAAGAAACGTTTGCTCCTATAGCCAGATATACTTCCATCAGATCAGTACTTTCTTTAGCTGCAGTAATGAAGTGAAAAGTATACCATATGGATGTTAAGACGACTTTCTTGAATGGTGTAGTAGAAGAGGAAGTATATGTGGAGCAGCCACTCGGTTTTGAGACACATGACAGAGAGACTCATGTGTGTAAGTTAAATAAATCCCTATATGGTTTGAAACAGGCACCCAAGACATGTTACGACATAATTGACAGCTTCCTATCCAGTTTGGGCTTTACCAAGAGTAAAGCAGATTCCAACCTTTACTCCAACGTTGAATAAGGGAACCCAGTGATACTCCTATTGTATGTAGATGATCTATTTGTAATAGGTGAGGATGGGTTAACTGTTGATACAAAGAGGAAGCTTGCTGCCGAGTTTGAAATGAAGGACTAGGGTATGGTGCACTATTTTCTAGGCATGGAGGTGTGGAAGAATGAAGATGGAATTTCCCTGGGACAAGAAAAGTATGCAGTACAGATCCTGAAGAGGTTCGGGATGATGGACTGCAAATCCATGACCACACCTATGGCATCGAACTTGAAGCTATTGAGTGATGCTTTATCAAAAGTGGTTTATCCTATGATGTATCATCAAGTGATTAGGTCCTTGATGTACCTGACAAATATGAGACCAGATATTTGCTTTGTTGTGAACACATTGAGGTAGTTCCTGATGGATCCGAGACATGTTCACTTGATTGCTGCAAAGCATATTTTGAGGTACCTAAAGGGTACAATTGATTATGGGATCAAGTATGAGGCAAATCAGAAGATTAACCTGGAAGGTTATGTGGATTCAGATTAGGAAGGCAGTGCCACTGATAGAAAGAGCAATTTACGGTGTTGCTTCAGTATGGGATCAAGTGTGATATACTGGTTTAGCAGAAAGCAATCTTGTGTGGCACTGAGTACAATTGAAGCAGAGTATGTTGCAGCTTGTTCATCTAGTTGTGAGGCAGTGTGGCTAAGAAAGATACTATCTGATTTATTTGATCTCCAGATGGATGCTACATGTATATATTGCGACAACTAGAGCTATGTGAATCTATCAGAGAATCCAGTGTTCCATGACAAGTCAAAGTATATCGAGATCAAGTATCACTATATCAGGGATATGGTGCAAAGAGGAGAAGTGAAGCTCTAATATGTTGCGATGGATGAGAAGATAGTTAATGTACTAACGAAACCATTAGCCAGAGTAAAGTTTGAGTACTTCAGGGAGAAAATTGTTGTTCTCCAGATCAAGGTTCCCTCCAAAGGGAATAGATGTGTCTGCTGGCCTTTTTGACATGGTGGAAGGATGAGCTTCACATGGTCAGATGTAAGTACAGAGATGCTCTGATGTGATTGTGGGTTGTGTTACCACATGATTAGTGCATAGATATTATGATGTGATTATGGGTTGTGTTACCACATGATCAGTGAAGATATATTCTGATGTGATTGTGGGATGTTTTCACACATGGTTAGTGTAGATCCATTCTGATTTGATTGAGGGATATGTTCCCACATGATCAGATATAAGTGTAGAGATGTTCTAATGTGATTGTGGGTTGTGTTAAGACTTGACTAGTGCAAATATATTCTGATGTGATCGTGGGATGTGTTCTCACATGATTAGTGCAGATCCATTCTAGTGTGATTGAGGGATGTGTTCCCATATGATCCGATGTAAGTGCAATGCATTTCTGACATGATGAGGTCGGATTTAAGTGCAGTGCCTTTCTAACACGATGACTTCATATGTAAGTGCAGTTCCTTTCTTACATGATGAGGTCAGATGTAAGTGCAAATCCTGGCTAACATGATGAGGTCGAATGTAAGTGCAACACCTTTCTGACATGATGAGGTCATATGTAAGTGCAACACCTTTATGACATGATGAGGTCAGATGTAAGTGCAGATCCTTCATGAAATGATGAGGGCGGATGTAAGTGCAGACCCTTTCTGACAAAATGAGGTCGGATGTGAGTGTTGGGCCTTTCTTATATGGGTTTTGGATGTGTTCATCCCAGGGTCATATGTGAGTGCTGGGTATGCGTTTCTGACATGGTTCTTGGATGTGTTCCTCCCATGGTCAGATGTAAGTGCTTCATGGGACTTTTTTACATGGTTCATTCCATAGTTAGATATAAGTGTTGAAGACGATGAAGACCTACATGAAGGCTAGGCCTACAACAAGCATGAAAAAGGGTTGGCTCTGTAGAAATTCCTGTGACAAGTAGAATTGAGATAGCACCAGTAATGATGACCCAGTGATGATCCAGTAGTGATGATCCAGACTCGATGAGGATCCAATGATGATCCAGACTTGATGAAGATGATGAAGATGATGAAGAGGAATTGACAATGAAATTGACTTGAAGATGAAGATGACTTGATGATTATCCAGATGATACAAAGAAGAATACTTGTGATGATAAATTGTGTCGAGAGAATACCTTCCTAGTTAAGAGGGAGTGTTGTTGTATTTGTAACTCCGGAATGTATTCACTTGTATATCTTATGTATTGTGCCCCGATGTTTATTCTGAGAAGTATCTGTAATGTAATTGAGTCATGTCATGCCTCGATGTTCTGATCAAGAGATTCAATAATGTAAACAAGTCATGTAAATTCATAGAGTATAACCCTCCTTATTAATCAAGGATTAAACTCCCCGCAGTTGTGGCGCCCTAAGGTTATTATTGTCAAAACCCCAAATTTTCACATAAATTTAAAATTTTGAAAATACATAAAATGATAAGAAAGTGGTTTACTAACAGCTAACAGTTATCTAGAAAAGAAACAGTTACCAGATTAGTTTATACATAATCTTGATTAAGTAACTCTGCATTCTACTTTTTGATACAAGGTTAGGTTTAACTTGTGCAGTAATTCTTCTTTCAGTTTGCTGATGAGTTTTAAATTTGTGACTAGTAGGTGGAACTGTCTCTGGATTCCAGGGATTACTTAGCGTTTAAGATAATGAAGAAATCTTACTTCTTCTTACAGGTTTTATAGGTATGAAAGATCAGATAACGTCTTTAATTCCATAAGCATCCAACAATATTTCTATTTGCAAAATAAATAGCTTAGTAAATAAGTTGTTATATATCAAGCTACTTCCATGAGGTAAAACACGTAATTTTGTTTCTTTCAATTATTCTTTTAAATGAAATACCTATAAATGAATTCTTACTTAAATGTAAGTAGCAACAGTAAATATTTTTCTTGATGCACAACTTGTGTTCTTTTTGTAAGTTACTTCTATTTTAGAGTGCATAACCTGTAATGTTAAAATAATCGTTCTATCAGTATTATACATTATCAACTTATAATAATATTATAACCAACTGCTTGATATTCATCTTCTATAATGAAGATTATTGTGTGTAAGGTTCTAAACATTACAGTGAAACATGTGGTCCTAAGGACTTAGAAATCTAGTGGAATTCTTCCACATCAGTTTTCTTATTTTTTTATAATACTTCTCTTGAATTTAGTTACTATCTATCAATAGTTTTATTGAGGTCAATGCTTCAAGTAAGACTGATTTAATACTTCATTCAAGCACTAGATAGTTCTAAAATTATGTTTTTAAACAAAAGTATGGTGAAAAAATTAGTACATGCCATGTTTGAGTAAAATAACCGAAAGCTAAAAAATTTCGTTGATCTGAGCTATGCAAAGAATTTATAAAATTATTTCCATATAACACATAGCCAATATCCTAGTTTTTTCCACCCACTAAAATTATGATTCTCTAAGATACTCACCAACATACATAAAATATCTTATTTATAAGATATCCACGTTACCAGTAATTCTCGTTATAAACAAGTAGACTTTATAAAGTTCATGATTCTATTAAAACTATAATGTGTAATTTTATAAAGTCACAAACATAAAATTTGGTAGCAACATGATTTTCCCAGCATAGACAATTAAGAATACTTTATGATAAAGACCATAGTTTCGCTAGGTGGTTAAAAGGCTCTTTACTTGGTATCACCCCAAAGTATCATATGATTTCTCTATAAAGAAAGTTATGATAAGCACAAGACTTACCAATATTTATAAATGTAATATCGATTCTATGATGAAATGGATATAAGGTTAACTATGATCTAAAGCTTTCATCCATGAATTACTTTGAGAAGAACTATAGTTTATAATATTGCATCGATTGCTAGGTCTACTTAAAGCTTGTCATGAATAAACATGTTAGTTATAAAGTTCACGTTATAAATTGATACTATAAAATAATGAGGCATTAGTCCACTCTATCGATTGGTTTATGTGAAAGGTTTTGTATTAAAAAACATAGGATTTAAAATCATCATCGTTATAAACTATATGATGACTATACGCTATACATGTCAACGATCCGAGGGTTCATAGTTTTATGCCCAAGCAACCGTAGGTTGACTTATGTATAAGATCGTGGAACATTATCATTATTTGAATAAATAAAATACTATGTGAATTTTCATACATTATAATGTGAATCATTGTAAATCATTGTATGCAGGAGACTATAGCATCGATCCACTGCATGGTGAAAAATCCAAGTGACCACGTGTTTTCTTCTCGGCCAACTGTTGGAAGTATAAGAGTTTATGTAACCCTATTCTTTGTCATTCTCCTTTAGTGTTCTCGGGCCTTCGGCCACTCTACAACTATTTCCATGTCTACCATACTTACCCTACTATGTATAAAGGAGCTCCAAGTCCTGGTTAAAATTGCTTTTAGTTTCCCATTCTTCGTTCTCAGGCTCTCATTGCACAATGAGTTTTACCTCTACATAAGTTTGTAGAGAGCCATGTCTTAAATCTTACGGCGTGGCATGAGAGTGGCTTTTGGTCCGTTCCTCCATGGCCTGCCTGTAGGGATAGTTTTAAGGAGTTACTTACTGGTGTAACAGCTTTTTCCTCATCGTAGGGTTTTGAGAGTGTTGTTCTCATGCTTCGCATTGTGGTGACAGTTATAGCTTTGTTGTCTACTTCTTGCTTAGCCATTGCTCGACCTTCTTCTTCCTGCTGCTAGCAGTGGCTTGTGCATGCATTTATTTCATCTCTGTCACATGGAAAAAGAAGGTTTGGTTCTTTGTCTCGCTGGTGGCGTTACTACTATTTCTCGGTGGCTACATAACCCTCACTTCTAGGTATCAAATTGTTTTAACCAGTTTTAAGATTTAACCTTATTTCAATTTACAGTATGAAGAATTTTTTAAAATTCGTGGGTTCTCCTCATTGCAGGTAATGGTTCGCACCTCTCTGGGCAGCTTGCACATTCGAGTAAGGCCGGTTCCCTAGCTACGGTAAGCCATGGTTAACCAATGGCAATCCATGCTTGTTCAGTTCTTAAGGAACATTTTTTGGTTGGAAGGTTTGACCTCCTAGTTACCCTTCATGGGTTACTCTTCTTTGGTCTACTTGTTTAGTTTTTCTAAACCCTTGCTGTTAGCAGGGTACTTCGGCTTATGTTGTGACTTGTAAATGTTTTTTTTTTGTTTTGTATACTATTATGTTAAAAGGTTTTGCAGCCTATTAAGCCATACTCTGTATAGTCATAAAAAAATAGAGATTATATCTCTTGAGCTTGAACTCTATTAATTTCGATGCTCTTAAGTAATTTTGTATACTAGGGTTTATACCCTTATTCGACTATGTAATAGAAATCTCTACTGTTTAATTTTTATCTTGCATTAATGTATTATTAAAACCTATTTTTTTATTCCGTCCTATAATAATAATTTGCTTACAAGCTCAGATATTTGAGCTAGGGATTTTTCCTATAGGTGACCTGTGTATAAAATAATTTCTTCATTTTATTCTTTAGGTTTTTAGTTCAATAATAATTTTAACTTAATCATTGTTACAGGTATATAGTGTTATATTTTAAAATTTGTTTATCTCTATCCTTTAAGGACTATGATAACATGCAAAAGTTTTAATGTTAAGATACTAACTAATCCAGAACCTTGGATTATAGCTTAAGTTGGATTATTGCTTAGCTGCTTATTAACTACAATGTTAATACTATGAGGGTTTCCACCATGTACTTCCTTTTATAATTAACTTTTGTTTAAATTATTTATATGATTTAGTTCATTTATAGATAATATTTATTAAATGTTAATTACCATTGCATTGAGTCTATTTTATTTAAATAAACACATAGATAGGTTTTGTTATTGTTCCTGGTTACAATGTTCTATATTGTTGTAGTTAATTATTTATATAAAATAACTATGCTCGTATTACCCTAATTGAAATATAAACATGTGTAGATATAAGCCGAAGTACCCTGCTAACAGCAAGGGTTTAAACAATAAAATAAACAACGTTTATTCCTTCTTTAGAGAAATAAATGTGTGCTTTGTCTAAATTGATTGTTTTACCTCTGTTACAGGTTAATAGAATAATATTATAGAATAAAGTTTTGTAAAATAATAATAACCTATTACTGTAACAAATTGCTAAAGAAAATAAACATGCTATCTGTAAAGTATTATGATTATTTCTTTGCTAGCATTCTTATTATAACAGTCTGGTTTAAACAATAAACTTAACTAGACAAGTTAATATTCTTTCTTGAAAACAACTATATATAGAAATAAATTATTCCATTATTGTGAAATACATAATAACTTTATTCAATCCAGATTTCTATCATATCCTTCATCTATTTTAAAATACACTACTTGTGCTAGAGTACGGTCTGGTCCATTTTAGATGTGGAAAAACACAGGTTAGGATTATTTTTCATCAATTAAAGATTCAATATTTCAAATAACTAAAGGATTACAAGATCTATCAGTTCACTACCAAACATGTAATCATTTATTAATCAGTCAATCTCAGATATAAACTTTTAACACAGTAAATAAAAGATTGTAGAACCTATTTTTAAGCTGGACAACAATAGCGTTGGGAGGTTGTTCCTTCCTACCAACTCCTGGAGAGTGCTCAAACAACGTCTTCTCAGGACCCCCGAGCCTGTTCCTGGTCTCCTTGGCTGAGGACTAGTGGAGCAAGCAACAAAATACTAGTCCAGTGACTCAGTAATAACTCTGCACTCAGCAGTAAGATCCTTTAGCTGAAAAGATGCACTTGATCACTATCTGCAGTTTACCCCTCAAACACCTTCCACAAATTCCCTTCCCATTGAAATCCTTTGAAGGACATTCACCTGAATGATTCTCCTATTGGAATGAGCATCCTCAACTCTATTCAATGGACATTTTTATTAAGATTGCCAAGGTATTTTGGGGTTAGTTGTCATTAATTGAGCCACCTGCTCTGATCCCACTTTCTTGGGGGATCATGAACCCAAATGTAGGGAGGTTTCCACCTGCAACATTGGAATTGTTTGAGGATACTACCACTTTTCTATATGCTCTCCACCTAGCCTCCTCCACCAACTGGACCAGTAAACACTCTTTTAACAGATCTTGCAAGCTGTTGTCTCCAATTTTATTTATTTATAATTAAAATATTCAAAATTACATTCAACATCCTTGACTCTGCTGAGTCGTCAATTACAACTTAGCATAAAATTTAACATATAGTATCAAAATAAAATTAAATATGATAATATTATTTTTACAAAATTGGGGTATGTGACATACACACTCCCTTAGAATATAACATCATCCTCGATGTTATTTATTCTTCATCCTTAGAATTTCCCTGGAACAGAATTGGATATGCATCTCACATTTTACTTTCCAATTCCCAGGCGGCTTCCTCTGGACTAAGGTGCTTCCATTGCACCTTTACCTGTCCAATGGTGCGGTTCTGAATTATGATCTCCCTCCGCCTGAGGATACAGTCTGGTTCCACGAGAAAATATTATTCTGGTTCCACCTGTACATCATTCCACTTAACAACACGAGTAGCATCATGAACATATTTCTTTAGTACAGAAATGTGAAAAACATTATGTACTCATAAATTGGGTGGTAATGTTAATTGATAAGTTACTTGTCCAATCCTAGACAGAATTTCAAATGGTACACAGTAACGAGGTGCTAATTTTGCACAACTCCCCAGTCTTGGAGACCTATTTTTGGGACTTAACTTGATGAACACATGTTCACCTACCTGAAAATCTTTTGAAGTTCTTTTTAATTCTGCTTGACTTTTCTGCCGATGCTATGCCACTTTCAAATTTCCTTGCACTTGTTTTACAATTTCTTCCATTTCTTTTAATAGTTCTGGACCTAATACCAATCTATCCACTAGATTATTCCAAGAGATAGGATTATTACATTTCCATCCATATAAAATTTCAAAAGGACTAAATCTGGCTGATGTCTCATAATTATTATTATAAGCAAATTTGACCAGATGTAAATAATCCTCCCATTTACCTCGATGGTCTTTCACATGCATTCTTAATAGACCTTCTATTACTTGGTTTACCCTTTCAGTTTGTCCATATGTTTAAGGATGGAAAGAAGTACTCAATTTTAATGTAGTGTTTAACACTTTAAACAAAGACTTCCAAAAGTTTCCTCTAAACTTATGATCTCTATCTGAGATTATGACTTTTGGTAGTCCATGCAATTGGAAATTTTTTTTTAGAAAAATATCATCTATGTTTGTAGTTTTATAAGTAGTTTTAATAGGTATAAATTGATCTACTTTGCTTAACTTATCAACTACTACCATAATTGAATCATTCATATTTTTATTTCTAGGTAGCCCAGTAATAAAACCTAGATGAATTATCTCCCATTTCGAGCTAGGAATGGGTAATGCATGAAGCAAACCAACTGGGTTTTGATGTTCAGTTTTTACCTGTTGACATTCAAAACATTTAGCAATATATTCTGCTACTTTAGTTTTCATATTTGGCCAAAAATACTCTTTTCTTAACATAGTTATAGCCTTTTGATAACATGGATGACCTCAGTATGGAGTTTTATGAATTTAATCCAGAATTAATAGCTTAACTTTAGGTATGTTAGGTACATCCATTCTATCTTTATACAGTAAAAATTCCTTTTCGTTTAAACTGTAACCTTTAATTAAGTTTTCTGATGGATTTTCTTTAGTTTTAGCTTGCAAACTCTTGTAAATTTCATCTTGTTCTATTCCTTCTTTAAGCTGTTCATCCAAATCTGTGGCATAAGTGCTGATAGCTGTAGCAAAATTTAGCATTGCATTTGTACTTAATGCATTAGGAACTTTATTTTCTTTACCTTTTATGTGTTGAATTTCAAAATCATATTCACTTAAGAAGGCAAACCATCTATCTTTTCTGGAATTTAGATTAGGCCGATCTAACAGATAATTCAATCCTTTATTATCAGTCATCAAAATAAATTTTCTTCCAAATAGGTGATTTCGCCACATCTCTAGGGCGTGTTACAGCTGCTAATTCCACATCATATGTTGCATAATTCTTTTAATGAACTTTTAACTTTCTAGAATCATAGGCAATAACATTCCCTTCTTGAGTCAAAACACCGCCTAAGCCATCATTACAGGCGTTAGTGCACACTACAAATTCTTTATTCGGATCCACTATTCTTAAAATAGGTGCACTGGTTATTAAAGTTTTTAACTTTTTAAATATTTCTTCACATTTATGATTCCATTCGAACTTCTTTGCCTTCTTTTGCAAGGAAGTTATCGAATTTTCTATCCTCGAAAAACCTTCAATGAACGTCCAGTAGCAACCAGTAATGCCCATGAAAGATCGAACATCCGTCACATCCCTAGGAACTAGCTAATCTTCGATTGCCCTTATCTTTTCAGGATCTACAAAAATTCCTTCCTTGGTCACCACATGACCTAAATACTCAATCTTATCCTTGAATAAATCACATTTACTAAATTTAGCGAAGAGTTGATGATCTTGCAACTCTTGCAAAACAATTTTTATATGTTCTTTATGTTCTTCTTCAGTTTTTTAATAGATTAGAATTTCGTCGATAAATATGACCACAAACGTATCTAAATACTTATGCATAATGTTTTTCATTAAACACATGAAAACAACTGGGGCATTGGTAAGACCGAATGGCATTACGACAAATTCGTAATGACCATATCTAGTTCTGAAAGCCATCTTAAAGATGTCTTCATCTTTAATCCTTACTTGGGGATATCAAGATCTTAAATTTATTTTTGAAAACACCGTGGCTCCACGTAGTTGATAAAATGGATCATCTATGCGGGGAAACAGATATCTATTTTTGATGGCCATCTTATTTAACTGATGGTAATCTATGCAAAGTCACATGGTTCCATCCTTCTTCTTAACGAAGATGACAGGTGCCCCCCAAGGAGACACACTTGGTCGAATATACTTTTTATTAATTAATTCTTTTAATTGAGATTTTAATTCATTAATTTCAAGTATGTTCAATCGATAAGGGGCCTTTGAGCTGGGTACTGCACCCGGTACCAACCCAATGGTGAAATCCAATTCCCTTTTCGGAGGTAATCCCAGAATTTCTTTTGGGAATACATCAACATATTATCTTAAGATTGGTATGTCTTTCACTTTTAACTTATCTGTTTTAATTATACTTTCCTCATCAGTTATTGTTACTGCATAAGCTTTACATCCCTTTCTAACAGCTCTCTTAAGTTGTATGGCAGAAATCTGCCTTATGGTGGTTTTTCTATGGATTCCTTTAACACTTACTGGTTTTTCATCATTGTTTAAACATATGAAAATTTTCTCATAACAGTTTAGAATTACTCTATGTTGTTCTAACTAGTCCATACCAATCAGTAAATCATAAGAATGAAGAGGCAAAACATTAAGTTTGACAACAGTTTCAACATGATCCATAAATATTGCACATTCTTTTACAAAACAAGTTACCTTTCTTTTAGCAATAGTGGCTAACTGAACTAACCAAGAATTCTCAAATTTTTCAACAGATAATTTACATTTTTCTACTATTTTAGGTGCAATACAACTGAGACTAGCTCCTGGATCAATCAAAATAGTTATAGGGGTCTGATTTATCATGCCTTCTACTTCCACCATGGAAGTCTGATATTCAGCTTGTCAATTCTCCAAGGCTGCGTTGATTCTAGGCATGGTCCTTGCTAGTTCCCCAATGGTCATCTCCTCCTGTATGGTATGAATGTTGCTACCAGTATTCTTCCGGTTTGGACAAATTGAAGCATAGTGTGGACCATTACACTCCCAGCACTTGATAGGCTCTTTGCGCTCAAAGTTTTTGGTGAAATTTCCATGATTATTTGCAAACTCCTTACCTTTAGAATTATTCTGGTTGTTGGGTGTATTGTTCTTATTTCCTTGGAAGTTCTTGTAGTTAGGATAATTTTTGTCCTTGTTGTTCTTAGAATTTCTATTAGGCGCAAAATCCTTCTTTTTCTGTTCAAACTGATTATTATTTTTCTTAGCCTTCCAGTTGGCTAAGCTTTCTTTCTTATGATTCTGCTCAAAACGGAAGTTAGCTTTTCTCATAGCTTCTTCCAAGGTCTTTGGGTTATCATATTAAGTCCTATCCTTAATATGATAAGGTAAACAGCTGAGGAATCGATGTACCTTTGGTTTCTCATCTAAAAGGTATGGTACATACCTAAGAATACTTAAGAACTTGCTATTTAGATCTTTCATTGTCATTGATCCTAAATTCAGCTCATAAAATTCCTTTGGTCTTTCCTCATAATATTTCTTAGACAGAAATTTCTTTCGAAATACCTCTTAAAGGTACTCCAGTTTACATTTTTCTCTTTTATTCCCTTAACTCTTTTCAAGTCCTGCCACCAAATGTCATCCTTTCCTGAGAGGTTATAAATAGCCATTCTAGCCTTTAACTGGTTAGAATAGTTATATATTTGGAAGTACTTCTTCATCCCAAATAACCATTATTCATCTTCCTCCCCATTCTAATTCTCTCCATTAAAGTTTGGTGGTTTTATCTTTTCAAATTCCTTAGAAATATCCTCATAAGGTTTGTATTTCCTCTTTTTAGTGTATTGATTATCATCACTCCTGTCACTAGTAGAATGGTAATTTCGTTGTTCACCAAACACTTCAGAAGATGAACTACTTTTAGTTTTAGTATGTTTCATCTTTTTACATTTACGTTGATGAATTGTATCTTCTGATTATGTTCTTCTACCCCTTCCCTCAGTTTGAAACTTTTCAGTTAGGATCTAGTTCAGCTTTTCTTGAGCCCTCAAAATCCTTTCATTTTCTCGCTTTACAGACTCCATTTCAGTTTTTAGGTCCTTTACAGTTTGTAACAATTCTGAGGAATTGGTAGTTAAATCCTCTTGTATAGGATCTCTTGGTAGATTTCATATTTTACTAACTGGAGATTCCTGCTCTGCATAGTCTTCCAGCCTTTCCATACCAGGGATGATTTTAAGGAACCATACATATTTAAAAGTGTATAAATGTTGGCGAGTATTACCAATTCTTAAAACACCAACTATAAAATGATTGGCGATATTTTTCAAAAAATATTTTAATTTCCAAGGATTTTATATCGTTTTTATAATAATTTGGCGATTTTTAGGGTGAAAAAAATTTACCCCATCAAAATTGGGTGAAACAGGGATTCAAAAAATGCAAAATGGTGAATGTTTTTTGGGAGAAAAACATGGAAAAATAGCCCACTGGGCTAAAATTCACCCCTAAAATTATCCCTATTCAATACCTGTTTGTTAAACTTCAGAAAACAATCTCTGTGTAATAACATTTAAAAGAAAAATACGTCAACATAATAATTCAGTTTACTGTTTCCTAAAATCTAGTTGGGCTTCATCAAGGCCTAGTGTTTGAACCTTGTGCTCTGATACCACATGTCAAAACCCCAAATTTTCACATAAATTTAAAATTTTGAAAATACATAAAATGATAATAAAGTGTAGAAATAATAGATCAATGCTATGTGCAATGATGCTAAAAAGAAGCACACGAAATAGATCTTGCTACTAAGAATTCTCACAAGCATAGACAGGAAAATAGAGAGAAGAAAAGAGACTGAATCACATGAATGAAGAGATGAATATTGGTGTGTATCATTCCATTGAATAATGATGAATAATAGTGTACATAAATAGTACATCCCTCATAGGAAAATCGAATTGTATGGAAACAACTCATAAAGCTCAAAAGGGTGACTTACCAAAATATAGCAAAACCCCCATAGGTGGATAAAGCACTTACCCAATCTATCAAGGAACTCACGAGTTGGAAAAAGCATGAGTGAGTTTTCAAGGAGATGGAAAAAACATGATAATCCTAGAAAATGGAGGATGGGTTGGAAACAAAAGCTTCCAGTTTCTTAGTTGACTAGCTTTTATCTTATCCATAGACAAGCAGGAAAAGCAGAAAAAGCAGAATAAAGCAGAATCTGCTGTAAAGTCCTGTATACTAATTCTGGATGGTCAAAAGGTGGTCAAGACCAACCCATAATTGGAAATAAATTATTCCTAGGATATAGATGGCATGTATTTACTTTAAGGTGCAAGTGGATGCCAACTAATTAAGCTAGTGGGTGAATAATTAATAAAATAATGATTGATTATTTTATCCTAGGTTGTGAGTGGGTTTAATATATTCCTACACCCCCCTATAAGTCTGAATTTATGATGGTATGACAAAAAATATAGATGCATATGGATGCATATAGGGCCCAACAACAAGGATATGGTCACCCTTTAACAATTATTATGTCCAGAAAAGTGAGAAAAGAGGCAAAACCACATGGGGAAAATCCTCCCTCAAGATAGGAAAAGGAACACAATTTGAAATATGTCTTCAACATATCTTCATCTTCACTTTAATTAGCTGACTGAACTGCTTCTGAATGAAGGGCTTGCTGAAGAAATCATGAACTCCATGATCATGCACTGGAGTGTAGAACCTGCAAGAAGGAAGAGGAGAGACTCCTTGTATCTCATAGACTGATGAAGTAGGAGCATTATATAAATGCTTATTTCTACAGTCAAACTCTGATCAATAAACATAATCTGAAATTGAAAAGAGATCTGTGCATACTCCTTCCCAAAGAGTACAAAAGTTAAGGCAATTTATTTCACACCCAATTCCCTGAATAGCTGCAAAATTGTGATGTGAATCACATGTCAATCTTTCAATCTGATGTAACACCTATATAGATCTAATATGAGGCTGATAAAACTATTATATATCATAAATATTAACATATGTAACAGCAAGGACAAAGTCTTCAATGGCTCCATGAGGATATAGGGCTAGACTAGGAAAATTATGAGCAACTAGGGAAAACTGATAGGAGTAAAGATCTGAATGATGGATGGGCATAAGATCTGAATCATAAGTATTTATAACAGATCCAAACATGTTTAATATCAATCCATATATGACTAAGGACATGGATAACCAGCCACTGAAATTTAGGAAATACTTCAAACCATGTAAGATAAATATCACTGCATAAGAGACCAATGAGGAATAAACTAGTGAGCTTGGGATTTGTATAGTATTTGGATTATTCAGAGGTATGGTAGATGGTATGGATGGTGGTATTATATGTGTATCAACCTGAAAATATTCTTCTAAATCATAATCCAAAGGATCACATATAATCATATCAATATACTCATGGGAATACACTAGTAATGAATCATTTGTATGAAAGGAGGAAAGAATGAGATGTTCACAATATTCAAGAAGGCTGTGAGAATTGATGCCAAGAACAAATGGATATGTTGAAGCACATGAGATCAATTAAGGTAAGTGTTATGACACAAATAAGGCTTGATGTTGCAAAGCAAACATGCTGGAAGTCACTGGGTTGCGCACCATCATCGGAGAGAGGTATGCAAGAGGTGTGAATAATCTGGCACATAGATCTCAGAATCTAATATAGGAGATTGAGAGAACAATGAATGGGTTATAGGATCATAATCAATATCAGTAGAAGCTCCATATGTTACTTATTTTTCATCAATAGTATCACAAGAAGAAAAATCACCTTCAAGAGACACAGAAAAAGATGGCTCTTCAATATTTGTTTCTTCATTGAAGGAGGAAGCATTCGAATGAAAGAGGGAAGCAGCAACATGAACTGTATGAGAAACTTCTTCATCATGATCAACTTAATCAGAGAATGTAGAGGCCAATAAATCTTGAGAGAGAGAATAAGAGGAGATGCTAGGTTTGCTCCATGCTTCATCTTCAATTTCTTGCAAACCAAAAGCTTTGTCCAAAATTTTCCAAAGCTCAAATGGAAATTCAGAAGAATATATGAGATGATATATATTTGGAGACATTCCCAACCACTTAATTCCATAAGCTCTATCACAATCATTTAGCCAATCAATCTTCTCTTCATAAGACTCAGGTTCACTCAATGCACCATTGGAGACATCGAAGAGACATTGCCTCTTCAAGTATGCACTCATCTTTGGCTTCCAATCAGCATAGTCAAAAGGACATAGTAGAGTAACTTTTGAATCCATATTGAAGTTGTTGATATGCTCTAAGAGATACTCTCTGCAACCTGCAAAATAAAATAGGAGAAAATCTTGTAATCTAGACAAGCTCTTCTTCATAGAGGGATAGGAGACTGGAAGCGCTCCTCAACTCTGTAGAACTTAATAAACCTTGTAGCTCTGATACCATGTAGAAATAATAGATCAATGCTATGTGAAATGATGCTAAAAATAAGCACAAGAAATAGATCTTGCTACTAAGAATTCTCACAAGCACACACAGGAAAATAGAGAGAAGAAAAAAGACTGAATCACATGAATGAAGAGATGAATATTGGTGTGTATCTTCCATTGAATAATGATGAATAATAGTGTACATAAATAGTACATCCCTCATAGGAAAATTGAATTGTATGGAAACAACTCATAAAGCTCAAAAGGGTGACTTACCAAAATATAGCAAAACTCCCATAGGTGGATAAAGCACTTACCAAATCTATCAAGTACCTCACGAGTTGGAAAAAGCATGAGTGAGTTGTTAAGGAGATGGAAAAAACATGCTAATCCTAGCAAATGGAGGATGGGTTGGAAACAAAAGCTCCCAGATTCCTAGTGGACTAGCTTTTATGTTATCCATAGAAAAGCAGGAAAAGCAGAAAAAGCAGAATAAAGTAGAATTTGTTGTAAAGTCCTATATACTAATTCTAGATGGTCAAAAGGTGGTCAAGATCAACCCAGAATTGGAAATAAATAATTCCTAGGATATAGATGGCATGTATTGACTTTAAGGTGCAAGTGGATGCCAACTAATTAAGCTAGTGGGTGAATAATTAATAAAATAATGATTGATTATTTTATCCTAGGTTGTGAGTGGGTTTAATATATTCCTACAGAAAGCGGTTTACTAATAGCTAACAGTTATTTAGAAAAGAAACAGTTACCATATTAGTTTATACATAATCTTGATTAAGTAACTCTGCATTCTACTTTTTGATACAAGGTTAGGTTTAACTTGTGCAATATTTATTATTTCAGTTTCCTCATGAGTTTTAAATTTGTGACTAGTAGGTGGAACTGTCTTTGGATTCCACGGCTTACTTGTTCTTATAGGTTTTATAGGTATGAACGATCAAATAACTTCTTTAATTCCATAAGCATCCAACAATATTTCTATTTGCAAAATAAATAGCTTAGTAAATAAGTTGTTATATATCAAGCTACTTCTATGAGGTAAAACAAGTAATTTTGCTTCTTTCAATTATTCTTTTAAACGAAATACCTATAAAGGAATTCTTTCGTAAATGTAAGTAGCAACAGTAAATATTTTCCTTGATTCACAACTTGTGTTCTTTTTGTAGGTTACTTCTATTTTAGAGTGCACAACCTATAACACTATAATAATCGTTCTATCAGTATTATACATTATCAACTTATTATAATATTATAACCAACTGCTTGATATTCATCTTTTGTAATGAAGATTACTGCCTGTAAGGTTCTAAACATTACAGTGAAACATGTGGTCCTAAGGACTTAGAAATCTAGTGGAATTCTTCCACATCAGTTTTCTTATTTTTTTTTATAATACTTCTCTTGAATTTAGTTACTATCTATCAACAGTTTTACTGAGGTCAATGCTTTCAAGTAAGATTGATTTAATATTTTATTCAAGCACTAGATAGTTCTAAAATGATGTTTTTAAACAATAGCATGGTGAAAATATTAGTACATGCCATGTTTAAGTAAAATAACCAAAAGCTAATAAATTTCCTTGATCTAAGCTATGCAAAGAATTTATAAAAGTATTTCCATATAACACATAGCCAACATCCTAGTTTTTTCCACCCACTCAAATTATGGTTCTCTAAGATACTCACCAACATACATAAACTATCTTATTTATAAGATATCCACGTTACCAGTAATTATGGTTATAAACAAGTAGACTTTATAAAGTTCATGATTCTATTAAAACTATAATGTGTAGTTTATGAAGTCACAAACATAAAAGTTGGTAGCAACATGATTAGCCCTACATAGGCTATTAGGAATACTTTATAATAAAGACCATAGTTTGTCTAGGTGATTAAAAGGCTCTTTACTTGGTATCTCCCGAAAGTATCATATGATTTCTCCATAAACAAAGTTATGATAAGCACAAGACTTACCAATATTCATAAATGTAATATTGATGCTATGATAAAATGGATATAAGGTTAACTATGATCTAAAGCTTTCATGCATGAATTACTTCGAGCAAAACTATAGTTTATAAGATTGCATCAATTGCTAGGTCAACGTAAAGCTTGTCATGAATAAACATGTTATTTATAAAGTTCACGTTATAACTTGATATTGTAAAAGAACGAGGCATTAGTCCACTCCATTGATTGTTTTATGTGAAAGGTTTTGTATTTAAAAACATAGGATTTGAAATCATCATCATTCTAAACTATATGATGACTATACGCTATACATGTCAACGATTCGAGGGTTCATATTTTTATGCCCAAGCAACCGTAGGTTGACTTATGTATAAGATCATGGAACATTATCATTATTTGAATAAATAAAATACCTCGTGAATGTTCATACATTATAATGTGAATCATTGTAAATCATTGTATGCAGGAGACTATAGTGTCGACCCACTGCATGGTGAAAAATATAAGTGACCACGTGTTCTCTTCTCGGCCAAGTGTTAGAAGGATAAGAGTTTATGTAAACCTATTCTTTGTCATTCTCCTCCATGGTTCTCGTTCCTTTGGCCACTCTGAAACTGTTTCCATGGCTGCCATGGTTACCCTACTGTGTATTAAATGAGCTCCAGGTCCTGGTTAAAATTGCTTTCAGCTTCCCATTCTTCGTTCTCAGGCTCTCATTGCACTGTGAGTTTTACCTCTACATAATTTTGTAGAGAGCCATGTCCTAAAGCTTACGTCCTAGCCTGAGAGTGGATTTTGGTTCTTTCCTCCACAACCTGCCTGTAGGGATAGTTTTAAGGGGTTACTTATTGTTGTAACAGCTTTGTCCTCGTCGTAGGGTTTCGAGAGTGTCGTTCTCAGGCTTCACATTGTGGTGACAGTTCCAGCTTTGCTGTCTACTTCTTACTTGTCATTTGCTCGACCTTCTTCTTGCTGCTGCTAGCAGTGGCTTGTGCATGTGTTTGTTTCATCTCTGTCACAGTGAAAAACAAGGTTTGGTTCTTTGTCTCGCTGGTGGTGGTGCTACTATTTCTCGGTGGCTACATAACCTTCACTTCCAGGTATGAAATTTTTTTAACGAGTTTTAAGAATTAACCTTATTTAAATTTACGTATGAAGCATATTTTAAAAGTCGTGGGTTCTCCTCATTGCAGGTAACGGTTCGCACCTCTTTGGGAAGCTTGTACATTCAAGTAAGGCCGGTTCCCTGGCTACGGTAAGCCCTAGTTAGCCAATGGAAATCCATGCTTGTTTAGTTCTTAAGGAACAGTTTTCGGTTGGAAGTTTCGGCCTACTAGTTACCCTTCATGGATTACTGTTCTTTGGTCTACTTGTTTAGTTTTGATAAACCCTTGCTATTAGCAAGGTACTTCGGCTTATGCCGTGACTTGTAAATGTTGTTTTATCTATTTTTGTATACTATTACATTAAAAGGTTTTGCGGCCAGTTAAGTCATACTCGGTATAGTCTTAAACATAGAGATTATCTCTCTTGAGCTTGAACTCTGTTAATTTCTATGCTCTTAAGTAATTTTGTATACCAGGGTTTATACCCTTATTCGACTATGTAATAGAAATTTCTACTGTTTAATTTTAATCTTGCATTAATGTATTATTAAAACCTATTATGTTATTCCTTCCTATAATAATAATTTGTTTACAACCTCGGATATTCCAGCAAGGGATTTTTCCTGTAGGTGACCTGTGTATAAAATAATTTATTTATTTTATTCTTTAGGTTTTTAGTTCAATAATAATTTTAACTTAATTGTTTTTACAGGTATATAGTGTTATATTTTAAAAGTTATTTTTCTGTGTCCTTAAAGGACTGTGATAACATGCAAAATTTTTAATGTTAAGAATACTAACTAATCTAAACCTTGGATTATAACTTAAGTTGGATTATTGCTTAGCTGCTTAGTAACTACAATGTTATTACTATGAGGGTTTCGACCATGTACTTCGTTTTATAATTAACTTTTGTTTAAATTATTTAAATGAATTAGTTCATTTATAGATAATATTTATTAAATGTTAATTACCATTGCATTGAGTCTATTTTATTTAAATAAACACATAGATAGGTTTTGTTATTATTCTTGGTTACAATGTTCTATATTGTTGTAGTTAATTATTTATATAAAATAACTATGATCGTATTACCCTAATTGAAATATAAACATTTGTAGATATGGTTAGATAATATGAACACTAAAATAAACTATGTAAACAACTTTTATTCCTTCTTCACAGTAATAAATGTGTGCTTTGTCTAAATTGATTCTTTTACCTTTGTTACAGGTTAATAGTATAATTTTACAGAATAAAGTTTTGTAACAGAATAATAACCTATTACTGTAACAACTTGCTAAAGAAAATAAACCTGCTATCTATAAAGTAGTATGATTATTTCTTTGCTAGCATTTTTATTATAACAGTCCAGTTTAAATAGTAAACTTAACTAGACACGTTAATAATCTTTCCCGAAAACAACTATATACAGAAATAAATTATTTAATTATTCTGAAATACATAATAACTTTATTCAATCCATATTTCTATCATATCCTTCATCTATTTTAAAATACACTACTTGTTCTAGAGTATGGTCTGGTCCATTTTAGACGTGGAAAAACACAGGTTAGAATTATTTTTCATCAATTAAAGATTCGATATTTCAAATAACTAAAGGATTACAACCTCTATCAGTTCACTACCAAACATGTAATCATTCATTAATCAGTTAGTCTCAGATATAAACTTTTAACACGGTAAATAAAAGACTGTAGAACCTGTTTTTAAGCTGGACAACAATAGCGTTGGGAGGACGTTCCTCCCTACCAACTCCTGGAGAGTGCTCAAACAGCGTCTTCTCAGGACCCCGATCCTGTTCCTGGTCTCCTTGGATGAGAACTGGTGGAGCAAGCAACAAAATACTAGTCCAATGACTCAGTAATAACTCTGCACTTAGCAGTAAGATCCTTCAGCTAAAAAGTTGCACTAGATCACTATCTACATTTTACTCCTCAAACACCTTCCACAAATTCCCTTCCCATTGAAATCCTTTGAAGTGCATTCACCTGAATGATTCTCCTCTTGGAATGAGCAACCTCAGCTCTCTTCAATGGGAATTTTTATTAATATTGCCTAGGTCTTTTTGGGTTAGTTGTCATTAATTGAGCCACCTGCTCTGATCCCACTTTCTTCGGGGATCATGACCCCAAATTGAGGGAGGTTTCCACCTTCAACATTGGAAGTGTTTGAGGATGCTGCCACTTGTCTATATGCTCTTTACCCAGCCTCCTCCACTAACTTGACCAATAAACACTCTTTTAACAGCTCTCCCAAGCTCTTGTCTCCACTTTTATTTATTTATAATTAAAATATTCAGAATTACATTCAACATCCTTTACTCTACTGAGTCATCAATTACAACTTAGCATAAAATTTAACATATTGTCTTGAAATAAAATGAAATATGATAATATTATTTTTGCAAAATTGGGGTATGTGACATACACACCCCCTTAGATTATAACATCGTCCTTGATGTTATTTATTCTTCATCCTCAGAATTCCCCTGGAACAGAATTGGATATGCATATCGCATTTTACTTTGCAATTCCCAGGTGGCTTCCTCTGGACTAAGGTGCTTCCATTGCACCTTCACCTATCCAATGGTGCGGTTTCGAAGTGTGATCTCCCTCCGCCAGAGGATACAGTCCGGTTCCACCAGAAAATCTCCTTCTGGTTCCACCTTTACATCATTCCAATTAACAACATGAGTAGCATCATGAACATATTTCTTTAGTACAGAAATGTGAAAATCATTATGTACTCTTAAATTGGGTGGTAATGCTAATTGATAAGCTACTTGTCCAATCCTAGACAAAATTTCAAATGGCCCACAGTAACAAGGTGCCAATTTTGCACAACTCCCCAGTCTCAGAGAGCTCTTCATGGGCCTTACCTTGATGAACACATGTTCACCCACCTAAAACTCCTTTGGAGTTCTTTTTAATTTTGCTTGACTTTTCTGCCAATCCTGTGCCACTTTTAGATTTTCCTGCACTTGTTTTACAATTTCTTCCATTTCTTTTAACAGTTCTGGACCTAATACCAATCTATCCACTGGATTACTCCAAGAGATAGGAGTATTACATTTCTGTCCATATAAAATTTCAAAAGGAATAAATCTGGCTAATGTCTGATAATTATTATTATAAGTAAATTCTACCAGATGTAAATAATCCTCCCATTTACCTGGCTGGTCTTTCACATACATTCTTAATAGATCTTCTAATACTTGGTTTACCCTTTCAGTTTGTTCATCTGTTTGAGGATGGAAAGAATTACTAAAATTTAATTTAGTGTTTAACCCTTTAAACAAAGACTTCCAAATGTTTTATGTAAACTTAGGATCTCTATCTGAGATTATGACTTTTGGTACTCCATGCAATCGAAAAATATGTTTTAGAAAAATATCAGCTATGTTTGCAGCTTTATAAGTAGTTTTAACAGGTATAAAGTGAGCTGCTTTGCTTAACTTATCAACTACTACCATAATAGAATCATTCTGATTTTGATTTCTAGGCAGCCCAATAATAAAATATAGACTAATTATCTCCTATTTTCAGCCAGGAATGGGTGAGGGTTGAAGCAAACCAGCTGGTTGTTGATGTTCATTTTTTACTTGTTGACATTCAAAACACTTAGCAATATATTCTGCTACTTCAATTTTTATATTTGGCCAAAAATACTCTTTTCTTAACATATTTATAGTATTTTGATAACCTGGATGACCTGAGTATGGATTTTTATGAATTTCATCCAGAATTAACTGCTTAACTTTAGGTATGTTAGGTACACACATTCTTTTTTTATACAGTAAAAATTCCTTTTCATTTAAACTTTAACCTTTAACTAAGTTTTCTGTTGGATTTTCTTTAGTTTTAGCTTGCAAACTCTGGTAAATTTCATCTTGTTCTATTCCTTCTTTAATTTTTCATCCAAATCTGTAGCATAAGTGTTGATAGTTGCTGCAAAATTTAGCCTTGCATTCCTACTTAATGCATCAACAACTTTATTTTCTTTACCTTTTATGTGCTGAATTTCAAAATCATATTCACTTAAGAAGGATAACCACCTAGCTTATCTGGAATTTAGATTAGGCTACTCTAACAGATACTTCAATCCTTTATTATCAGTAATTAAAATAAATTTTCTGCCAATTAGGTGATGTCGCCACATATTTAAGGCGTGTATTACAGCTGCTAATTCCAGATCATATGTTGCATAATTCTTTTCATGAACTCTTAGCTTTCTAGACTCATAGGCAATAACATGCCCTTCTTGAGTTAGAACACCACCTAAGCCATCATTACAGGCATGAGTGCACACTACAAATTCTTTATTAGGATCCGCCATTCTTAAAATAGGTGTGTTGGTTAATAAAGTTTTTCACTTTTTAAAGCTTTCTTCACATTTCTGATTCCAGACGAACTTCTTTCCCTTCTTTTGCAAGGAATTTATCGGATTTTCTATCCTCGAAAAACATTCAATGAACCTCCGGTAGCAACTGGTAATGCCCATGAAAGATAAAAAATCTGTCACATCCTTAGGAACCAGCCAATCTTCGATTGCCCGTATCTTTTCAGGATCTACAGAAATTCCTTCCTTGGTCACCACATGACCTAAATACTGAATCTTATCCTTGAAGAAATCACATTTACTAAATTTAGCGAAGAGTTGATGATCTCGTAACTCTTGCAAAACAATTTTTAGATGTTTTTTATGTTCTTTTTCAGTTTTTGAATAGATTAGAATGTCGTCGATAAATACGAGCACAAACGTATCTAAATACTTATGCATAACATTGTTCATTAAACACATGAAAACAGTTGGGGCATTGGTAAGCCCGAATGGCATTATGACAAATTCGTAATGACCATATCTAGTTCTGAAAGCGGTCTTAAAGATGTCTTCATCTTTAATCCTTACTTGATGATATCCAGATCTTAAATCTATTCTCGAAAACAACGTGGTTCCACGTAGTTGATCAAACAGATCATCTATGCGGGGCAACGGATATCTATTTTTGATGGTCATCTTATTTAACTAATGGTAATCTATGCAAAGTCGCATGGTGCCATCCTTCTTCTTAACGAAGATGATAGGTGCCCCCCGGGGAGACACACTTGGTCGAATATAGTTTTTATCAATTAATTCTTTTAATTGATATTTTAATTCATTAAGTTCAAGTATGTTCATTCGATAAGGGGCCTTTGAGGTGGGTACTACACCCGGTACCAGCTCAATGGTTGAATCCAATTCCCTTTTCGGAGGTAATCCTAGAATTTCTTCTCGGAATACATCAACATATTCTCTTAAGACTGGTATGTCTTCCACTTTTAACTTATTTTTTTTAATTATACTTTCCTCATCAGTTATTGTTACTGCATAATCTTTATATCCCTTTCTAATGGCTCTCTTAAGTTGTAGGGAAGAAATCTTCCTTATGGTGGTTTTTCTATGGATTCCTTTAACACTTACTGGTTTTTCATCACTGTTTAAACATATGAAAGTTTTATCATAACAGTTTAGAATTACCCTGTTTTTTTCTAACCAGTCCATACCAATTAGCAAATCATAAGAACCAAGAGGCAAAACATTAAGTTTGACAACAGTTTCAAAATGATCCATAACTATTCCACATTCTTTTACAAAACAAGTTACCTTTCTTTTAGCACCAGTGGCTAACTGAACTAACCAAGAATTCTCAAAATTTTCAACAGATAATTTACATTTTTATACTATTTGAGGTGCAATATAACTGAGACTATCTCTTGGATCAATCAAAATAGTTATAGGGGTCTGATTTATCATACCTTCTACTTCCACCATGGAAGTCTGATATTCATCTTGTTGATTGTCCAAGGCTGCGTTGATTCTGGGCATGGTCCTCGCTAGTTCCCCAATTGTAATCTCCTCCTATATTGTATTAATGTTGCTAACAACCTTCTTCCAGTTTGGACAGACTGAAGCATAGTGTGGGCCATTACACTCCCAGCACTTGATAGGATCTTTGCGCTCAAAGTTTTTGGTAAAATTTCCATGATTATTTGCAAATTCCTTACCTTTAGAATTATTCTCATTGTTGGGTGTATTGTTCTTATTTCCTTGGAAGTTCTTGTTATTAGGATAATTTCTAGCCTTGTTTTTTTTAGAATTTCTATTAGGCACAAAATCCTTCTTCTTTTGTTCAAACTGATTATTATTTTTCTTAGCCTTCCAGTTGGCCAAGCTTTCTTTCTTTCGATTCTACTCAAAACAGAAGTTAGCTTTCCTCATAGCTTCTTCCAAGGTCTTTGGGTTATCATATTCAATCCTATCCTTAATATGATAAGGTAAACAGCTGAGGAATCACGCTACCTTTGGTTTCTCATCTACAAGGTATGGTACATACCTAAGTAGACTTAAGAACTTACTATTCATATCTTTCATTGTCATTGATCCTAACTTCAGCTCATAAAATTCCTTTGCTCTTTCCTCATAATATTGCTCAGACATAAATTTCTTTTTGAAATACCTCTTAACAGTACTCTATTTTACATTTTTCTTTTATTCCCTTAACTCTTTTCAAGTTCTGCCACCAAATGTTAGCCTTTCCTGAGAGGTTATAAATAGCCATTCTCGCATTTACTGGTTAGAATAGTTATATATTTGGAAGTACTTCTTCATCCCAGATAACCAAGATTCAGCTTCCTCCCCCTTCTCAGTCTCTCCATTAAAGTTTGGTGGTTTTATCTTTTTGAATAACCCAAAAATCTCCTCATAAGGTTTGTATTTCCTCTTTTTAGTGTACTGATTATCATCACTACTGTCACTAGTAGAATGGTAATTTTGTTGTTCACCAAACACTTCAGAAGATGAACTACTTTTAGTTTTAGTATGTTTCATCTTTTTAGATTTACGTTGATGACTTGTATGTTCTGATTCTGTTCTTCTACCCCTACCCTCAGTTTGAAACTTTTCAGTTAGGATCTGGTTCAACTCTTCTTGAGCCCTCATAATCTTTTCATTTTCTCGCTTTACAGACTACATTTAAGTTTCTAAGTCCTTTACAATTTGTAACAATTCTGAGGAATTGGTAGTTAAATCCTCTAGTATAGGATCTCTTGGTATATTTCTTATTTCAGTAACTGGAGTTTCCTCCTCTGCATACTCTTCTAGGTTTTCCATACTTGTCTATTCAACATTAGAAAACAATTCTCTGTTGAATAACATTTAAAAGAAAAATACATCCGCATAATAATTTAGTTTACTGTTTCCTAAAAGCTAGTTGGGCCTCATCAAGGCCTAGTGTTTGAACCTTGTGCTCTGATACCACATGTCAAAACCCCAAATTTTCACATAAATTTAAAATTTTGAAAATACATAAAATGCTGAGAAAGAGGTTTACTAACAGCTAACAGTTATCTAGAAAAGAAATAGTTATCAGATTAGTTTATACATAATCTTGATTAAGTAACTCTGCATTGTACTTTTTGATACAAGGTTAGGTTTAACTTGTGCAATAATTCTTCTTTTAGTTTGCTGATGAGTTTTAAATTTGTGACTAGTAGGTGGAACTGTCTTTGGATTCCGGGGCTTACTTAGTGTTTAAGCTAATGCAGAAAGCTTACTTGTTCTTACAGGTTTTACAGGTATGAAAGATCGAATAACGTCTTTAATTCCATAAGCATCCAACAATATTTCTATTTGCAAAATAAATAGCTTAGTAAATACGTTGTTATATATCAAGCTACTTCTATGAGGTAAAACAAGTAATTTTGTTTCTTTCAATTATTCTTGCAAACGAAATACCTATAAATGAATTCTTTCTTAAATGTAAGTAGCAATAGTAAATATTTTCCTTGATTCACAACTTGTGTTCTTTTTGTAAGTTACTTCTATTTTAGAGTGCATAACCTGTAATGATATAATAAACATTCTATCAGTAGTATACATTATCAATTTATAATAATATTATAACCAACTGCTTGATATTCATCTTCTATAATGAAGATTACTTCCCGCAAGGTTCTAAACATTACAGTGAAACATGTGGTCCTAAGGACCTAGAAATCTAGTGGAATTCTTCCACATCAATTTTTTAATTTTTTTTATAATACTTCTCTTGAATTTAGTTACTATCTATCAATAGTTTTACTGAGGTCAATGCTTTCAAGTAAGATTGATTTAATACTTCACTCAAGCACTAGATATTTCTAAAATTATGGTTTTAAACAAAAGCATGGTGAAAATATTAGTACATGCCATGTTTGTGTAAAATAACCAAAAGCTAATCAATTTTGTTGATCTGAGCTATGCAAAGAATTTATAAAAGTATTTCCATATAACACATAGCCAACATCCTAGTTTTTTCCACACATTGAAATTATAGTTCTCTACGATACTCACCAACATACATAAACTATCTTATTTATAAGATATCCACGTTACCAGTAATTCTAGTTATAAACAAGTAGACTTTATAAAGTTCATGATTATATTAAAACTATAATTTGTAATTTTATGAAGTCACAAACATAAAAGTTGGTAGCAACATGATTAGCCCTGCATAGACTATTAGGAATACTTTATAATAAAGACCATAGTTTTGCTAGGTGATTAAAAGGCTCTTTACTTGGTATCTCCCCAAAGTATCATATGATTTCTCCATAAACAAAGTTATGATAAGCACAAGACTTACCAATATTCATAAATGTAATATTGATGCTATGATGAAATGGATATAAGGTTAACTATGATCTAAAGCTTTCATGCATGAAATACTTTGAGCAAAACTGTAGTTTATAAGATTGCATCGATTGCTAGGTCAACATAAAGCTTCTCATGAATAAACATGTTATTTATAAATTTCACGTTACAACTTGATACTGTAAAAGCATGAGGCATTAGTCCACTCCATCGATTGGTCTATGTGAAAGGTTTTGTACTAAAAAACATATGATTTGAAATCATCATCGTTCTAAGCTATATGATGACTTTACGCTATACATGTCAACGATCCGAGGGTTCATAGTTTTATGCCCAAGCAACCGTAGGTTGAATTATGTATAAGATCATGGAACGTTATCATTATTTGAATAAATAAAATACTACATGAATGTTCATACATTATAATGTGAATCATTGTAAATCATTGTATGCAGGAGACTTAGATAGCGTCAACCCACTACATGGTGAAAAAGTTAGGTGACCATCTGTTTTATTCTCGGCCAAGTGTTGGAAGTATAAGAGTTTATGAAACTCTATTCTTTTTCATTCTCCTCCATGGTTCTCGAGCCTTTGGCCACTATACAACTGTTTCCATGGCCGCCATGCTTACCCTACTGTGTATTAAACAAGCTCCAAGTCCTGGTTAAAATTTCTTTTAGTTTCCCATTTTTCGTTCTTAGGCTCTCATTGCACTGTGACTTTTACCTCTGCATAAGTTTGTAGAGAGCCATGTCTTAAAGCTTACAACTTGGCCTGAGAGTGGATTTTGGCTCGTTCCTCCACGACCTGCCTGTAGGGATAGTTTTAAGGAGTTACTTACTACTGTAAAAGAATTTTCCTCATCGTAAGGTTTCGAGAGTGTTGTACTCATGCTTTGCATTGTGGTGACAATTCCATCTTCATCGTATACTTCTTGCTTGGTCGTTGCTCAACTTTCTTCTTGCTGCTGCTAGTAGTGGCTTCTGCATGCGTTTATTTAGTCTCTATCATAGGGAGAAAGAAGGTTTGGTTCTTTGTCTCACTGGTGGTGGTGCTACTGTTTCTTGGTGGCTACATAACCTTCACTTCCAGGTATAAAATTGTTTTAACTATTTTTAAGACTTTACCTTATTTCAATTTACAGTATGAAGTGTATTTTAAAAGTCGTGGGTTCTCCTCCTTGCAGGTAATGGTTCGCACCTCTCTGAGCAACTTGTACATTTGAGTAAGGCCGGTTCCCTGGAAACAGTAATCCCTCGTTAACCAATGGCAATCCATGCCTGTTCAGTTCTTAAGGAAAATTTTTCGGTTGGAAGGTCCGGCCTGCTAGTTACCCTTCATGGGTTACTGTTCTTTGGTCTACTTGTTTAGTTTTTCTAAACCCTTGCTGTTAGAAGGGTACTCCAACTTATGTCGTGACTTGTAAATGTTGTTTTATTTGTTTTTGTATACTATTATCTTAAAAGGTTTTGCAGCTTGTTAAGCCATACTCTGTATAGTCTTAAAACATAGAGATTATCTCTCTTGAGCTTGAACTCTGTTAATTTCTATGCTCTTTAAGTAATTTTGTATACTAGGGTTTATATCCTTATTCGAGTGTGTAATAGAAATATCTATTGTTTAATTTTTATCTGGAATTAATGTATTATTAAAACCTATTCTATTATTCCTTACTATAATAATAATGTGTTTGCAAGCTCGTATATTCAAGTAAGGGATTTTCCCTGTAGGTAAGCTGTGTATAAAATAATTTCTTTATTTTATTCTTTAGGTTTTTAGTTCAATAATAATTTTAACTTAATTGTTGTTACAGGTAGATAGTGTTATATTTTAAAAGTTATTTTTCTCTGTCCTTAAAGGACTGTGATAACATGCAAAATTTTTAATGTTAAGAATACTAACTAATCTAGAACCTTGGATTATAGGTTAAGTTGGATTATTGCTTAGCTACTTATTAACTACAATGTTAATACTATGAGGGTTTCGACCCTGTACTTCCTTTTATGATTAACTTTTGTTTAAATTATTTAAATGAATTAGTTCATTTATAGATAATATTTATTAAATGTTAATTACCACTGCATTCAATGTATTTTATTTAAACAAACACATAGATAGGTTTTGTTATTGTTCCTGTTACAATGTTCTATATTGTTGTAGTTAATTATTTATATAAAATAAGTATGCTACTATTACCCTAATTGAAATATAAACATTTGTAGATATGGTTAGATAATATGAACAATAAAATAAACTATGTAAACAATGCTTATTCCTTCTTCATAGAAATAAATGTGTGCTTTGTCTAAATTGATTATTTTACCTCTGTTACAGGTTAATAGTATAATTTTATGGAATAAAGTTTTGTAAAAGGATAATAACCTTTTACTGTAACAACTTGCTAAAGAAAATAAACCTACTATATGTAAAGTATTATGATTATTTCTTCGCTAGTATTCTTATTATAACAATCTGGTTTAAACAATAAAATTAATTAGACAGGTTAATATTCTTTCCTAAAACAACTATATACAGAAATAAATTATTCAATTATTCTTAAATACATAATAACTTTATTCAATCCATATTTCTATCATATCATTCATCTATTGTAAAATACAATGTATGTGCTAGAGTACGGTCTGGTCCATTCCAGATGTGGAAAAACACAGGTTAGGATTATTTTTCATCAATTAAAGATTCAATATTTCAAATAAAAAAAGGATTACAAGCTCTGTCAATTCACTACCAAACATGTAATCATTCATTCATCAGTCAGTCTCAAATATAAACTTTTAACACAGTAAATAAAACACTGTAGAACCCATTTTTAAGTTGGACAACAAGAGTGTTAGGAGGCTGTTGCTCCCTACCAACTCCTAGAGAGTGCTCAAACAATTTCTTCTCAGGACCCCCGAGCATGTTGCTGGTCTCCTTGGCTGAGAATTGGTAGAGCAAGCAACAAAATACTAGTCCAATTACTCAGTAATAACTCTGCACTCAGCAGTAAGATCCTTCATCTGAAAAGCTGCACTAGATCACTATCTGCAGTTTACCCCTCAAACACCTTCCACAAATTCCCTTCTCATTGAAATCCTTTGAAGTACATTCACCTGAATGATTCTCCTCTTGGAATGAGCAGCCTCAGCTCTCTTCAATGGGCATTTTTATTAAGATTTCCTAGGTCTTTTTGGGTTAGTTGTCATTAATTGAGCCACCTGCTCTAATCCCATTTTCTTGGGGGATCATGACCCCAAATGTAGGGAGGTTTCCACCTGCAACATTGGAAGTGTTTGAGAATGATGCCACTTTTCTATATGCTCTCCACCCAGTCTCCTCAACCAAATTGACCAGTAAACACTCTTTTAATAGCTCTCCCAAGCTATTGTATCCACTTTTATTTATTTATAATTAAAATATTCATAATTACATTCAACATCCTTGACTCTGATGGGTCATCAATTACAACTTAGCATAAAATTTAACATATTGTCTTGAAATAAAATCAAATATGATAATATTATCTTGGAAAAATTGGGGTATGTGACAATTAGACTCTCCTAGAAAAGCCGACCCTAGTGAGTTATTGTCAAGTGAGGAATTAGTATAAATAGAGAGAGAGCCTCTCTATTTAACACACATTCATACACATTCACTCACTCAGTTTTAGCACATAACTGAGAGAGAGAAGAAGCTGGGACAAGAGAGAGAGAGACAAATGCTATCAGGAGATCATCTTACTGTATTTGAGTTTTACTTTTGGTGCTAATTCTATCTCTGAGGAAGTTGCACAGTTTTCTCCTTTATGGTTTTCCCGAGGAAAATATTTGTGTTCAATGTCTCTTGTGATTTATTGTTGTTCTTTTTATTCTCTCAGATAATATCCTAAGATCATATAGCTTAAGCGTTAAAAATCTAACACGACGATTTGTTATTTTACTCGTTGCAAAAAAGGGCTAAGACTACTCTTGAAAAGTCTAACAATAAACATGCTACCGAGGAACTAGAATGTAGCCGTATGATGTGTGCCTCATGGAGGACCACACCTTAACCTTAGATCTAAGGAAAATCAAATTCAAATATCTCATATATATGGTTATTAAACATATGATCCTAAAAGATGTCAGAAAAAACATGAGCCGCATAAAGTGTTTCCATTTGCTTGTCTTTTAAAAGCCTCGCTACTGAGGATTTAGTGGCTTGCAATTCTTTTCTTGTGTCATCCTTGTGTGCAATAACTTCAATGAAGCATAAGCAATCCTTTTTGGGTCCTAAGGTAGTTTTAATAGCCTCTACAACCTCTTCTTCTATTCTAACCTGCACATAGAGAAGCAATGTTGTTAAATGATAAAAAAAATACTACATTAAGCTCATGTTTGAGATATTTCAGCAAACACAAACATATATGGACTTATCAAGCATAGGTTATTTTCTTATTTCACTAGTGTCTCAATTGGCTGAGAAACACATAATCAGCTAGTGAAAGTAACAACTACAAAGGTTCCTTTGAAAAAATACAGTTGTAACAAAACTGACAAACAGGTTTGTAATGTCAACAATGCAATAGATACCTCAAAGATGGATAAAACTAGAAAAAGTTTGCCAAAATGATATTGAGTTCCGACCAGTAAAAAGGGAACCCCCCTCAAGTCTACAATAATGTAGTTTTTAAGGAAAAGTAGTTGGTTAAGAAGTGGGCCTCAGCAAATGGAAAAAAGGACAAGCACAATACTAACACAATACTTTAATGCACAAATACTACCCTATCACAAAAGAAATAAGAATCCCTTGTAAATAGGTTCGCCATGCTATAAATATATAATAAAAAAATACCTTCACAGTCTAAAATTTCCCTTCACCATTATGAAGGGTATCTACCAAACCAATGTAGTTTCAATTATTTATGGCATTGAATGGTCCATCATGGATTTCAACCTCTATAGTCTATCACCCATTATTAATCAGAAAAATGATGGGATTCTGTCCAAATCAAATCATGGTAGCCATGTTTTGGACTGTGATATGTTCAAATAAGGAAGATAACATTCTGGGGAAAAAATCACTAATATTTGGACAAGAAAAATAATTCCAAGGATATCAATATTCCATATCTTATAGAGATTGGTAATCACTTGTAATTATTCACTAAAACAATATTACAGAGTTAGAAAGAAAAACCCTTGTATCTGCACCTAGAATCTTCCATCACCAATAAATGAAATCACACGCTTGTCAGGAGTTGCTTGAGCATATCCCAGTGTTGCTCCAATAGACCATCCAATTGATCCATACTGCATTTGGAGCTTGTAATATCACGAATTTTGGACCTAACACTTATAGGAATGAGCCTATTAATCATGATGATTATATTGATGTTTTATTTTTATATTGGGTCAAAGACCCCACTGCATATGAACATGATGATTTGATTTCTATATTGGGCGTAATCCAATTGTTTATGATATATATGTATATATATGTTGGTTGTGTTGGGCGTGGACCCTGAAGCACATGAATGATCAAATGTTTTACATTGGGCGTGGACCCTGAAGCACATGATTGATGAGATGTTTTATCTTGAGCGAGAGGCTATGGAGAACATGAGTACTTACATTTTTGTTGAGCATAAAGATCTGGAACACTTGAAAATATAATTTGAAATGTTTGGCATAAGGTCTGGAGCATTCCATGTTGATGTTGAGCATAAGCTCTGGAGCATCAGATCCTTGCCCATTGTACCCTAGGTGTATCTTACAAGTACATCGTAGCATTTAGTGTTGAGCGAGAGCTTTGGAATTGCACTGTGTTTGTAACTCCCTGTTATAAGTGTTGAGTATGGGCTCTAGTACGTGCTAGGGGTTACTGAAAAGATTAAAATCACCTCCGAGTGAAAACAACTCCAGAATAATATTGATCTCGTCATACTTATTTTTAAGTGATTAAATGAAATTTTGAATTTTTGTATTCTCATCAAATACTGAAGAAATACCACGTTATATGAAGGAAATCCAACATGCAAGGATGTTTAGAGTTGCCTAGCCTAATCGACCTCAGCCATCTATCTAATTGAACTTCATAAAGAAGTGTTGTTAAGTCTAGGGATCATGATATATGATGCTCAAAGACAAATTCTAACAAGTATTTTAATACTATGTATTTTATACATAGTGTGTATAAATAATTATTTATGATTAATTATATAATTGAATAAATAAAGAAGAGAAGATGCACAAATTATTATCTATTATTAAAGTATTTCATAAATAGTGCAATATCTATGAAAGATTTACTAGGAACTAGTTAAAAGTTCCTAGGTTAAGAATTGAAAATTACCCCAGTAAATTAAAAAGGGTTAAATCAAGGATTTATTGATTTAACTGCCCCTTTGACTGAAAATTATGTCTATAAAGACTCAAGACAAGAAAAGTCCTGAGGTTCCAATTTTTATCTAGGAGAATTGTTATTCTACCTATTTTTTCTCTCAAGTGTTTCTTGGAGAACTTTTCCTGCAAGGAAAAGAGGATATATTCAGAATTGATTACGAGTTAGGAAACCCTACCTTAGGAACTCTAAGCTACTTGCATGTTGGAATCCATCTCGGGGGGATCTGGATTTAAACCAGGAATGGTTTTGGGTCATGTTTTGGTGGAACATGGTAGTTCCCAAGTGATTTGATCATCAAACAGAGGTCAGATCTGCATTGAATTGTTAATGCTGGTTATTTAAGTGTGCAGGTGCATCCATTGACAAAGCTTAAAATTCAGGTATGAAACCCTTGAAGGATATTCTATTTCTTGCCTAAATATTCATTACTGTTTATGTTAAGTAATGGTTGCAATGTAACTTCTAACCCTAATGGTTAAGTTTTATGGTTAACAATCTGCTAGGGTTTGTATTTGTAATTTACTAATCATAGGCTGGAGAATTTTTATTATATACGGTTTATGTTCATGGTGTGTATCTTTCATAAATGTTCCTCTATTAACCAGGTTTTGATCTTAGTATTATGTTTATACTTTGTTCTCTGTATTTAATACCCTCCTAACATATTCCATTTGTCAGCAGAGGCTTTCGCTAAGCTTTAAAGAAACTAGTTCAGTAGTAGTTAATTAAAATATTAATTATGCTAACTAATAACAATCATATATTATAAACTAGATCTACTAAGTACAGATTTCATATAATAAACAAGCTAATCAAATTATTAAACAACTTCCAAGGTATGTTTCACATGATCATTAAAACAAAATATTTTACATAACTAGAAACAAACATTATAATTAATCAGAGGGATATCATGACCATTCATGTGGTCCTTATCAAGACTCTACCATACAATCTATAGTCTTAACATCTATAGTAAAATACCTTAAATCACTTGCATTATATCTTTAGAGGCCCCATATAATATTGATCATAAACATCCACCTATAATTTTACCAAGTAAACAATTCATATACTCTGTATTAATAAACATAGGTTGTGGTATCGACCCTTATGGGTTGCAAATATAATTCATAAGCAAAATTAAACTCCACATTAAAAACATCTCTATAGTTCTTATTTAAACAAGGAATTGTTCATCTTAAGAAGAAAACCCTATCTTATGCCAACACAGGTCGCGACATTGAATCCCATGGATGTCCGTGACCCAAGGCCAACATAATAATAACCTTAACATAAATCATTACTATAATCAAAACACATAATAAAATCCATAGCTTAATACATAGTATCGTTTCTATTATTACATATAAAATGTTTTACATTTTGGTATCTCCCAGCCCCAAATCCTGAAGGTCATATACCCAGTCACACCGGCCACGTCCAAGCTTCCAAATCCAATCACACAGTAATAATCACACAGTCATGCTACAGTAACCAAAAGGATATCGTGGGTTTTCCATAACCCTCGTTGTTACAACCATATATTTTTAAATAACAAATTACATATTAAAATGACAACTAAGCTATCACATTCGTTGGGAGAGGCACATTCCATTCATGGCATGGCCTGCATGTTAGTTTTTCAACATTCAATCCTAGCATTATGTTAGGATCTTTACTAAGAGAACAACAAGTACAGCAATCAAACACAAGAGACAATGAACACAGTTTTTTTCATCAGGGAAACCATAAATGGAGAAAACCTTGCAACTTCCTTAGAGATAGAATCAACACAAAAGGTAAAACCCCAAAATAGTAAGATGCACTCCCAACAGCAATAATCTTCTTCTTGTCTAGCCCCAGTGTCTTCTCCTTTCTCAACTATGCGCTACAATTGAGTGTGTGAGTGATGTGTTGTAAATATAGAGTCCAACTATCTATTTATACTAATCTTGACATGACTAAAACCCTAATAGGGCCGACCCCTACTTGGAGATTCTAATAACCCTAGTGCCCAAGAATTGCGGGGACATTAACCCCTAGACAATCGGAGGGTTATCCACTATGACTTGAGATGACTTGTTTACATTATTGATTCTCTCGATCAGAACATCGGGGTGTGACATAACATGATAACATCCCAAAATAAACATCGGGTTATAATAGATAAGAAATACAAGTGAATACATTCTGAAGTTACAATTACATCGACACTCCCTCTTAACTAGGAAGGTATTCTCTCGACTCAATTTTCATCACTGTTCTTCTTCTATGGTTCTTCTCATCATCTGCATATTCAATTCATCTTCATATTCAAGTCATATTTCATCTTGATCTAGATCATCACTCAATCTGGATCATTGTCACTGGATCATACTCGATCTGCAACATCGTCACTAGATCATACTCGATCTGGAATATCGTCACTGGATCATCGTCACTGGATCTAGATCATCACTCGATCTGGATAATCATCACTGGATCTAGATCATCACTCGATCTAGATCATCATCAATCGATATGGATCATCATCACTGCATCTGGTTCATCACTCGATCTGGATCATTACTGCTGGATCTGGATCATCACTTGATCTAGATCTGTCAGAGTCATCATAACTGGATCTGGATCATATCCCAATCTGGATCTCATATATTCATCATCATGTGTGCTATCTTGTCATAGGAAGTTCTACAGAGCCATCCTTTTTTCATGCTAGTTGTAGGTCTAGCCATCATGTAGGCCTTCACCCAGCACTTACATCTAACCTACTCGTCAGAAAGGCATTCCTAGCACTCATATCTGATCATGCAGAAACCTACAATCACATCAGAAAGTCCCAGTACTCACATTCACCAGCATGACAGGACATCACTATCATCTGTGAAAAGGCTTCAGCACTTATATCTGACCTGGAAGGAAACAAGTCCTCCACCCTTGCCAGAAAGGCTTGCACTCACATCTGAATTGGAAGGAACTAAATCCTCCACCCTCAGTAGAAAGGCCCCCAGTCCCAGACTGAGCTACTTGATAATGGACTAGGTTCCTCCATTCTCCTGAAGAATGCTAGTTTCCCTTATATCTGACCTAGTAGGAACCAAATCCTACACCTTCGCCAGAATGGCTTGCACTCACATCTGACCTGGAAGGAACCAAATCCTTCACCCTCGTCAGAAAGGACCCCAGTCCCAGACTGAGCTACCTGGTAATGGAACAGGTGCCTCCACTCTCCCAGAGAGTGGCAGTTTCCCTTACATTTGTCCTACTCGACAGAATGGCCAGCGCTCATATCTAACATGGACGCAACTGAATCCTCTCACCATGACAAAATGGCTCAGCCCTTACATCTGATCTACTCATCAGAATGGCTATGAATCTCAGCACTCATATCTTACATGGAAGGAACTGAATCCTCTCACCATGACAGAATGGCTTAGCCCTTACATCTGACATGCTCATCAGAATGGATTTGGATCTCAGCACTCATATCTGACATGGAAGGAACCAAATCCTCTCACCATGACAGAATGGATAAGCCCTTACATCTGACCTGCTCATCATAATGGCTTTGGGACTGATCACTTTCCCTTGGAGGAAACCTCGATCTGGAGAACACCAAGCTTCTCCCTGAAGTACTTGAACTTCAGTCTAGCCAATGGCTTCATCAACACATCAGCTATCTGTTCCTCCATCACAACATACTGGAGCTTCACTACTCCTCTCTACACCATATCCCTGATATAGTGATACTTGATCTCAATGTGCTTCGACTTGTCATGGAACACTTGATTCTCTGAGAGCTTCACGCAACTCTGGTTGTCACAATGTATACAAGTAGCATCCATATGGAGATCAAATAAATCACAAAGTAGCTTTCGCATCCATACTGCCTCACAACTAGCTGAACAAGCACTGACATACTCTACTTCAGTTGTACTCAGTGCCACACAGGATTGCTTCTTGCTAAACTAAGAGATCACACCTAATCCGATACTAAAGCAACACCCTGAAGTGCTCTTTCTATTGATACCATTGCCTGCCCAATCTGAATCAACAGAACCCTCAAGGTTAATCCTTTGATTCGTATCGTACTTGAGCCCATAATCAACTATACCCCTCAGGTACCTCAGAATATGCTTTGCAGCAATCAAGTGAACATTTCTCGAATCTTTCAATAACTGGCTCAAGGTGTTCACAACAAAGAAAATGGCTGGTCTCGTGTTCGTCAGGTACATCAATGACCCAATCATCTGACGATACATCATAGCATCAACTGACTCTAATGAATCATTGCTCAATAGATTCAGGTTCGATCCCATAGGTGTGGCCATAGTCTTGTAGTCCATCATCCCAAACCTCTTCAGGATCTCTACTTCATACTTCCCTTGTCCAAGGAAGATTCCATCCACACTCTGCCACACCTCCATACCTAGAAAATAATGCATCATACCCAAGTCCTTCATCTCAAACTCGGTAGCAAGATTNCATTCTTGGTAAATCCCAAACTGGATAGAAAGCTATCAATTTTATCGTACCAAGTCCTGGGTGCCTGTTTCAAACCGTACAGGGCTTTCTTCAATCTGCATACATGAGACTCCCTATGATGTGTCTCAAAACCAAGTGGTTGTTCTACATACACTTCCTCTTCTACTACACCATTCAAGAAAGCATTCTTGACATCCATCTAGTGTATCTTCCATTTCATCACTGCAGCCAGAGCAAGTACTAATCTCATGGAAGTGTATCTGGCTATAGGTGCAAAGGTTTCTTCATAGTCTATTCCTTCCTTTCGAGAGAAACCCCGAGCCACAAATCTTTCCTTGTATTTTTCAATGCTATCATCTGCAGCATGTTTGATCTTGTAGATTCATTTGGAAGTTACAATTGACTTCCCGTCTGGTCTTGGGACAACATCCCAAACATCATTCTTCATGATCGATTGGTATTCTTCGAACATAGCATCCTTCCATTCTTTTTCGTTCTATCGCTTCTTCATATCTGGAAGGTTCTTTATCAATGAAATCACATAGTAAAGCTACATACCCGAAGCAAGATCTAGTCCTCTTTCTTTCTCTTTGATTCTCTTCTGGAGCCCCATATCTTTCCACACCTTGGATAAGTTCTCGTACCCAAGCAAGTTTCCTCTTATGAGAATTCTTCTCTAGAGGTGGATCTACAGGTATTTGTGGTTATTCAAATTATCGATCTTCTTCTTGAGTTTCTTCATTCACGGTTGTATCATGAATTATGGGTTCTTCTGCTTCTTCAGGTTCTTCAGAAGGTATTTTTTTGGATTTGTTGTAAGCCATGTCTTCATTAAATGTCACATCCCTACTGATGTCAATCTTCTTGTATCCTAGGAAATATATTCTGTAAGCCTTCGAGCTTTTAGAGTATCTCACAAATATACCCTTCTTTCCTGAAGGATCTAATTTAGTCCTCTTCTCTTTTGGAATGTGGATGTACACAGGACAGCCGAATATTCTGAGATGGCTGACTTCTGGTTTCTTGCTAGAGAAGACTTCTTCAGGAGTCTTGTTTTCGATCACTCTATGTGGAGTATGGTTCTATACATGCACCGGTGTTCTAGCAGCTTTCGCCCAAAGATGCATAGGAAGATCTTGATCATGAAGAATTGCTCTTGTAGCTTCCATGATAGTTCTATTCTTCCTCTTTGCAATCCCATTATGTTGTGGATTGTAAGGAGTGGACAACTCCCTCTTAATCCCTAATTCTTTGCATAGATCTTTGAATTCATTTGAAGTGAATTCCCCGCCATTATCTGATCGAAAGGTCTTGATCTTATTTTCAGTATGGTTCTTGAACACGGATTTGAATTCCTTAAACTTATTGAATACTTTGTCTTTGTTCTTCATGAAGTAAACGCATGTCTTCCTAGAAAAGTCATCAATAAAAGAAACATAATATGCATACCCACTTAGAGAGTTTGATGACATAGGACTGCATACATCTGAGTGGATGATATCCAATATTCCTTTTGGTTTGCTTTCGCTGCTTGGAAATGTCTTCTTTGTATTATTTCCTTTCGCACATCCTTTGCAGACCCCATCATGTTTTGCTTGGATTTCTGGAAGACCTTCAACAACTTTGCTTGCAATAGGTAGTGCTCTGTAATGCACATGTGCAAGCCTTCTATGCCAAATTTCACTTGGCTCTACTGTTTCATGGACCAAGGCTTGTTCTGGATGGCCCTTCAGTTTGTACAAACCTCCTTCTTGTTCTCCAATCACTACCGCATCATCGATAGTCTTTCCTTTTGGCCACATGATGACTTGACCATCTATGAATGCAACTCACAATCCTTTTGCATCTAATGCTGATATGGAGAGAAGGTTCTTCTTGATTCCTGGCACAAACAATACTTATTTCATTGTTAGCGACTTTCCAGAGTCTAGCTTATAGGAAGATTCCCCACTACCTTTTATTGGATATTGGTAGTCATATCCTAGCTTCACCTTGTGAGGCAATTCATGTTCTTACAGTCTCACAAAGGATTCCTTGAATCCATTCATATGTTTGGAAGTCCCACTATCTATAAACCAATCATCACTTCGATGAGTAATGTTACCTGTGAGAGCGGAGATCAGAACATATTCATCCTCGCTTGAAGAATCTTCACTTTCATATATGGATCTCTTCTTGGATGGTTCATCATCCTCTGCAGCATGAGCATGTCTTCTCTTGTTGCTTCTATTCATTAGTTTTTGTTTCTTAGGACAATTCCTTGCATAGTGTCCTGCTTCATCACATGTATAACATATGATCCTAGATAAATCTTTTCTAGTATTATATTTGTGAGAGTGCTTACCTCTGGAGCTATGAGATCTTCTTTTGGTTGACTTGGAATGTGATTTGGAGTGTACTGTGAGAGATTGATCTTCACTTCCCATCTTTTCTTCTCGAGCTACTATCTGAGCTTCTTCTTGAGAGCACTCTTCCCATAGTCTGCTGAATTTGACTAACTTCTTTCTAGCACATATTGCTTGGATGAAAGAATCCCATGACCTAGGAAGGCCATTCAAGGTAGTCATCACAATCTCTGCATTTTCCACTTATTCATCAACAGCTTCTAGTTGTTCCTTGATTTGATAAACTCTTGTGAATTAATACTGGATTGTTTCTATATTCTGAATCTTCATATTCTTCAATTGGTTTCTCAGAGTCATCTTCCGGTTTATGTTCTTCCCTTCAAACAATTTGGTTAGGGCATCAAACATAGCTTTAGGTGTCTTTAGGGAGGACACTTGTGGTATGAGATGGTCATTGATAGAATCAGCAATTATTCTCTTTTCCATAACCAACTTCTTCTTATGCAAGGCCTTAGCCTCATCTCCCTCTGGAACTGGAACCTCCTCATGGATGTAGGAGTCCAACTCATTTTCTTCCAGGACCGGGGAGATCCTATACTTCCAAGCTCGGAAGTTATCATCTCCCTCAAGATTTTCATCAATCTTGGCATGATGAGACATCTTAACTGAGAACCTCAAATGGAAATACAAAATATTTTAGATCTTACCAGGTCAAGATGTCGGATCTAAAACTTTAGATGAAATCCTGTAGAGCTGGTTCAGGAGAAAATTAGGGTTTTTATTTTCCGGAGTTCTGTCCACCCAAATGCCTTGAAATTTATCCGTAACTTCGATTTTGGGGAGGAGATAAATCTAGGCTTGGGATCACTAAAAAATTCCTCTTCTGTGAAAAGCCCCAATTTCTGGCAGCAGTGACAGGTCCAAAACTGAAAAACCTCAGAATTGGATTCTGCTTCGACAGAAAGATGCGCCCTAAGGAGGAGAGTTATTCCACCTTACTTTTACTGAAAATCTGTGGAGATATATCCACAAAGTAGGAATCCCTAGTTCTCGCAGCTGCACAGTGTCTTGTTCTTAGGTTAGCTCAGATACCATGTTAGTTTTTCAACATTCAAGATAGCATCATGTTAGGATCTTTACTGAGAGAACAACAAGTACAACAATCAAACACAAGAGACAATGAACACAGTGTTTTTCATCGGGGAAACCATAAATGGAGAAATCCCCGCAACTTCCTCAGTGATAGAATTAGCACAAAAGTTAAAACCCCAAAATAGTAAGACGCACTCCCGATAGTAGTAATCTTCTTCTTGTCTAGCCCGAGTGTCTTCTCCTTCCTCAACTATGTGCTACACTTGAGTGTGTGATTGATGTGTTCTAAATAGAGCGTCCAACTCTCTATTTATACTAATCCCAACATGACTTAAACCCTACTAGGGCCGACCTCTACTTGGAGATTCTAATAACCCTAGTGCCCCAAAACTGCAAGGACTTTAACCCTTAGACAATTGGAGGGTTATCCACTATGACTTGACATGACTTGTTTACATTATTGATTCTCCCGATCGAAACATCGGGGTGTGACATAACATGATAACATCCCGGAATAAACATCAGGTTACAATAGATAAGAAATACAAGTGAATACGTTCCGAAGTTACAATTACATCAACACTGCACCCATTTTGAACCATTAAAACAAAATTACAACACTCTGTATAATACACAGTTTCCATTATGCTAACACAAAGTTTACAGTGGCAAGCCAATGGGCTACGACACCATTGCAATAATGGTGCAGCCCATGGCATAACGCCCCAAGCTCTAGAAGCTTTCCCAAACATAAATTACAAACAATATAAATGGAGTGTTGTGCATACTTTCAAAACCCAAACTGTTACCATTATACACAGTGTAAATTCTACAGTCTTGAAGCTATGATCGAACCCAGCAAGTCAACATTTTAAACAAAGCATTAAAATAACTACATAGTCCCGAAATTACACAGTATAATATACTAAAAATTCCAAACAAAAATAATATGCATCTTATAATAGAACACATTACAGTCTTCACATAAAAGCCAACGTGCAGTATATTTACATAGTAAGGCACGAATCCTCTTTTACAACAATCAACATATTAATAATGTTAAATGACAAGCTATGAGCTATGGCACCATTACAAGGAATGGTGCAGCCACGGCTCAAGATGCCAAAACTCCCAATGAGAGTCAAAACCCAAAGAAAGCTACATTACAAACCCAGAAGGAAGTGTCAACAAGTGCCATCTAAAACCCCAAACCTGTAAAGAATCCCAACTCAGAAATGCCTAGAACGAGAGGAGGCAAGTAAGATCTTGCTAGCAGGCTTACAATGGCCATGAAGTAGCAACTCCAAATCGAAAGCGTGGCTCTGTACAAACCCCGGAGTGCCTTCATTTCCACCTACAATCAAATCAATGATGGCATGAGAAGCATGACCATGCCATGGATAAAAGAACGAAACAATGTGTTTACACAAAGTCTGGTGGTTAGCTTACATGCTAATTAGTGGAGGTCACCTCCCTTCTCCAATTGCGCAGAATCCACATGAAACCCAAACGCCAAAACCACATAATGCACAAATAGAGAGTGCCCAAACCCTTTGCCAAGAATTTTCATTGAACCCCGATGGCATTAATTGCACCATCTTGTGGCCATTAACACATTCATAAACCCTCACCATAGTTTATGAATCACCATTGTAATACATTCAACCAAGTCATAAGTTTAAACCTTGATATTTTATGGTGCACACTATACCCTATAGTTTCGCCACCTTCTAATGCCAACGTAGACATATTACCAATGACATGGTATTTATACCATAGTCTTTCAACTCTAAAGTTTCCATAGACTTAACACTACTGTATAGTGTCTACATTTTATCCCCCTAGCATCAAAGTAAAGTGTTGGTACATGCCCTTTGCTAGTTCATATAGGTAGCGTTTGTGCATAAGTCTTTAGTCTAGGTTTTGTAGTATTTAGGAATCATGGAAAATGTAGTATGCCATGGTGCCCTCGCTAGGAAGAACAAGCTTAAGTTTCCAAACTCGTAACCAAGGAAGACATGCAAAATAGAAACAAGAGAAGTGTAAATAATTATAAATCAAGAAGTAAATAATTAAGAATGGTAAGGACAACAAGTTAATTCCCATCATCTAGTTAATTAAATAAGAAATATAATTAACAAACATAGGGCTTACATGAGTCGTAAAATAGAACAATAATAAAAGTGCAAGGCAGAACTAGAAGTATAACTAGGAAATGAATTGCTTCAAGTAACCAAATAATCCCGATGTCGCACAATTAACCTGTAAGTCAATAAATAAGGTTCCTTAGTTTGAATGAATTAAGTAAGCTTGCATAATGAACAATGACCTTACCTCTCATATCGTCATGGGATAACGAGTCCCACCACTCCACCACTTTGTTCCCATCAACAAAGTTAAGTTAGTTTTTATTAAATAAACAAAGTACACATGTGCAGGAGTAAAACAATGATCTATACAATTCATTAATTCACTGACAGTAATAACTAAGATTTATAAAAAATTTAAATAACAAAATTAAGACATAAGATGTAAACAAATTAATAATAAATGAATGGATAAGAGATTAACAAGACAGTATGGGAAGTTTCTGAAGAGATCAAAAGTATAAGTAGTGCATGTAATTCCACACGAGTAATAATGATCCCCTTTGGGGTAGTTTTCACTAGCCTGTAAATGTTTTTTTTTTCAATTTTTGGGGACATTACAAGTGGTATTAGAGCCCAGTTTCAATACTAAGAGACTTATGAGTGCACCAGGAATTCACGCAGAGAAAATAAAGTATGATAAGTAATTTTTGTTACTAACAGAAATTTTTTATGCTATTAAAAAGTTTTGTGTTTCAGGAAAAAATTTATAGCACTATTCAGTTTATGAATACTGAGGAAGAAAAAAACCGACAAGAAGAAATGACCACGCCCACTCTGGAAGTGAACTTGGTGGTCGAGCTAAACTCTCATGTGCTGAAAACTTTGCACAGTCTTCAAGATGAACTGAAAAGTTTTAGAGAAGACATTCTAAATGAAAGAAAGGAACAACAAGCTATAAATGAAGCATTATTGCATAACATGATGGGAGGGAGCTTGCAAGGTAAACCTACCAATTCTACCAACAGATCCAAAAGAGAACCGTACCATGAGCGGGCCAGCAGCCCAAGAGAAGCAGAAAAAGAAGGTACACCTAAAGCAACTAAAGGAAATCATCATAGTATTGCTAGTGATGACTCGCTTTCTCCATGGAGAAAGAGGAAAAGAAATGATGACAATCTTCAGTGGGAGTTTCGAAAAATAAGAGCCCCGACCTATGAAAGTGAAGTAAATATGGGAGAAAAGGCTGAAGAATGGTTACTGGGAATGTGTAAGTATTTCCAGGTTCATAACTATTTAAGTGTGATGCATGCCAGGATTTCCATCTACCACCTGAATGGTAAGGCAGCAAGATGGTTTCAAGATTTAAATCACACCAAGAAAGATGAGCTACAAGAAATAATATTGAAAAAATTCTGAAAGATTTTCCAAGAAAAATACATGTCAAAAAGGTTCTTTGACCGCAAGGTAAAAGAGTTCCATGAACTGCACATGGGGTCCATGACTATGGACGCATTTATAAACAAATTTCTAGATATACTGCATTATGTACTATATATCAAAGAAGAGAAGGTGAAGCTCCAATAGTTCCTAGGATGTATTCCTCCTAGTTTTCAGGACAGGATTGAATTCGACATGCCAAATACTCTGGATATTGCACTACACAAGCCCGAATCTGCTATGAGCATGGGCAGTTACGGCAAGAAAACCAAAATCGAAACAGAAAAAAGTCTAGAAACTTTTCTCATAACTACAAGACTCGGTCAAATTGACAACCTTATAGAAAGCATAATAATAGATTTCAATCAAACAAGAACTACAACAAAATTGGTATGAAGCCTTATGTACCAGCTCCTAATGGTAATAAGCAAGTCGCGAGTGGAGCCAATGCCACCCCTTTAGCGATCAAGTGTTGGAAGTGCAATGGGATGCATTATTCCTGAGAATGTAAGAACAAGAACAATGGAGTCTTACATAACCTACAAGAAGAACCTACCATTGAGGTTATAGAGGAAACCCCACGAATCTATGCAGCATTAGATGGTCGACAGGCGGACCATCAAGCTACAATGGTCGAGATTGAAGGTAAGATCTTGAACACCTCTGTTTCAATACTTATTGATCTTGGTGCTTGTTGGAGCTATGTTGCACCTAAGATGGTTGATTTATGCAAGTTAGGTAAACTAAAGCATGTTAAACCCTAGCTGGTACAGTTAGCCACCGGTACGAAATGGAAGGTTTCGAAATTTTTTTAAGAATGTGAAGTAAACCTGAATGGTTTCCTTACTAAGGTAAACCTAGACATCCTACCTTTAGGATCGTATGATATTCTTATCGGAATGGACCGGTTGGAACAACACCATGTCATGCTTGATTGTCTGCACAAGTATATCTTGTGTACTAATAGCCAAGGGAACCAAGTGAAGTTTCAAGGCATCCCAAAGAAAGTTTCTATAAGACAAATATCTACCTTACAAGTGAAGAAGTGTGTTAGGAAGGGATGCAATTTGTTTGTGATGAACATCCGAGAGGTAGAGTCTAATAGAGAACAACGCATAGAATAATTCCCCGTTCTTGAAGAATTCAAGGATGTGTTTCCCAAGGAAATCCCTGTATTACCTTCGAAACGAGACCTAGAATTTTCTATTTAACTAACCCTAGGCTTAGCTCCAGCCTCCAAAGCCCCTTACCGCATGAATGCACCAGAATTGGTATAACTCAAACTGCAGTTGCAAGACTTAATAGAGAAAGGGTATATCCGACCCAGTGTGTCCCCTTGGGGAGCACCGATTTTGTTCGTAAAGAAGAAGAATGGTACGATGTGGATGTGCATTGATTACCATCAGTTGAACAAAATGACTGTAAAGAACCATTACCCACTCCGTAGGATTGATGATTTGTTTGACCAGGTGGGAGGAGACAAAATATTTTCAAAGATTGACCTGCGATTCGGGTACCATCAGGTACGGATCCGAGATGAAGATATTCCCAAGACCTTCTTTCATACGAGGTACAGGAACTACGAGTTTGCAGTGATGCTGTTCGGATTGACCAATGCACCCACAAGCTTTATCTGTATGATGAACAATATTTTTAGTAAATATCTGGATAAGTTTGTACTAGTCTTTATTGACGACATTCTGGTTTGTTCCAAAAATAAAGAGGAAGACGAAGAACACCTTCACATAGTACGTCGAGTGTTGAGAGAACATGAGCTCTACGGTAAGTTTAGTAAATGTGATTTTTACAAACCACCACTACAGTACCTAGGTCACATCATATCCGAGGAAAGAATAGCTGTGGAACCAGAAAAGATTTGAGCTATAAAGCATTGGCCTACCCCAACTAGTGTCACTGACATTAGGTCCTTTTTGGGTTTATCCAGGTATTATCGAAAGTTCATTAAGAACTTCTCGAGAATACCTTGCCCCAGGTTAGCTTTGCAAAAGAAAGCAAACAAGTTCTTATGGACTCACAAGTCTGAAGAAATTTTTTAAAAGCTTAAGCAACTTTTAATGATCACACAAGTGTTGCGGATCGTGGATCCTGATGGGGATTTCATTGTATGCACATATGCAAGCAAGGATGGACTTGGAGGATTCCTCTTGCAAAATGATCATGCGATCTATTATTTATCGTGGAAATTAAAAGAGCATGACCACAATTATCCCATGCACGATCTTGAGCTAGCGGCCATTATCCATGCTCTGAAGATGTGGAGGCACTACCTCATGGGGAGGAAGATCCTTCTAAAGACTGACAATATGAGTCTAAAATATTTATTCAATCAACCTGATCTGAATGCGAGGCAAACTAGATGGTTGGATTTCCCGAGTGAGTATCACTTTGAACTAAAGCATATTAAGGGCAAAGAGAACAAAGTTGTCGATGCTTTGATTCGATGAACTTATATGATATAGGAGGTGACTCTGAGTCAAACTAATGCATATTTGCATGAGAAGATTAGAACGGCCAACAAGGTTGACCCGTTCTATGTGAAAATACTCAAGAAAGTCCAAGAATACCGGTTGTTTCAACAATAGAAGGAATACAAGGTGGATGACTTTGGACTACTATTGTCCAAGGATAGATTGTATGTTCTAGATGGAGGTGAAATTTTGTCCAGCATCCTCACAGAATTTCATAGGGCACCTGAGATATCAAAATATGATATGTACCATCAAGAGACACTTTTCTGGCTTAAGTTAAAGGCCAACATTGCAATGTTTATTACGAAATGTCAGGAATGCTAGCTAGTTAAAGTTGAGCACCAGCATCCTTTAGGATTGCTACAGCCATTGCCCATTCCAGAATGGAAGTGGGAGGTTATCAGTATGGATTTTATTAGTAGATTACTGAAAACCAAGAAGCAAAATGATTCGATCTTCGCAGTCATTGACAAGCTCTCAAATGCAGCACATTTCATCCTCGTAAAATCGACCTACAAGACCGTGAACATTGCTGATATCTTCCTAAAAGAGATATTTAGATTGCATGGGATACCCAAAGCAATTATCTCAGATCAAGATGTTAAGTTTACAGGAAACCTTTGGAGATCTTTATTCTCTGGATTAGAGATGTAGTTGAACTTTAGCACTGCTTATCTACTGCAGACGGACAGACAGACTGAAATAGTAAACCAAATTGTTGAACACATGCTTCGAATGTATGTCATGAACAACCCCACCAAGTGGGAGTATTATATACACCTTGCAAAGTTTGCATATAACAATGGGTATCAGGATTCCACCAAGATGAGTCCTTTCAAGGGTCTCTATGGATGAAAGGGTAGGACCAAAGTTACTTGGGACAGTCCACTAGATCGAAACATGTTAGGGCCTTACCTGTTATTGGACTTAGAATAGTTAGTTACCAAGGTCCAGCGAAACCTTAAAGAGGCACAAGACCATCAGAAAAGTTTTGCGGAAAATAAAATAAAAGATAAAGACTATCAAGTAGGTGAGCATGTCTACTTGAAAGTGAAAGAAAAATGGAGCTCGTTGAGCTTGGGTAGGTGTTGTAAGTTAGCACCTAGATTTTGTGGACCTTTTGAAATTTTGGCCAAGAAAGGACCAGTGGCTTATGAACTAGCATTACCTGCGCACGTAAGAGTTCATAATGTTTTCCATGCATCTTTATTAAAGAAATATGTTTATGACACTAAGCATGTCATTGATTGGTCATTATTATAGGTGGAACCTGAGGGGTAATTTTCCCCTGAGCATTTACATATATTGGACAAGAGAGAAGTGGAACTTCGGAAGCACACTGTAGTCCAATTGAAAGTGCAATGGAAGCACTTTGAGGTACATGAGCCTCCCTAGGATAATGAGGCCACCATGAGAAAGGCTTACCCTACCTTGTTGCATGATATCATTCAGAGTCACTAGAACACCAGGAACGATGTTGTACTAAGCGGGGAGGGATGTAATATCCCAAATTTTGGACCTACCATTTATAGGCATGAGCCTATTGATCATGATGATTATATTGATGTTTTATTTTTATATTGGGAAAAAGATCCCACTGTATATGAACATGATGATTTGCTTTGTATATTGGGGTTAAGACAATTTTTGATGATATATATGTATATATATGTTGGTTGTGTTGGGCATGGACCCTGAAGCACATGATTGATGAAATGTTTTGTGTTGGGCATGGACCCTGAAGAACATGATCGATGAGATGTTTTTTGTTGAGCGAGAGGCTTTGGAGCACATGAGTACTTACATTTGTGTTGAGCATAAACATCTAGAACACATGAAAATATAATTGGAAATGTTGGGCATAAGTTCTGAAGCATTCCATGTTGATGTTGAGCATAAGCTCTGGAGCATCAGATCCTTGGCCATTGTATCCCTAGGTGTATCATACAAGTACATCCTAGCATTTAGTGTTGAGCGAGAGCTCTGCAATTGCACTATGTTTGTAACTCCCTATTATAAGCGTTGAGTATGGGCTCTAGTAAGTGCTAGGGGTTATTGAAAATATTAAAATCACCTTTGAGTGAAAATAACTCGAGAATAATATTGATCTCATCATACTTATTTTTAAGTGATTAAATGAAATTTCGAATTTTTGTATTCTCATCAAGTATTGAAGAACTACCACGTTATACGAGGGAAATCCAACATGCAAGGATGTTTAGAGTTGCCTAGCCTAGTAGACCTGAGCCATCTATCTACTTGACCTTCATAAAGAAGTGTCGTTAAGCCTAGGGATCATGATACATGATGCCCGAAGACAAATGCTAACAAGTATTTTAATACTAGTTATTTTATACATAGTATGTATAAAGAATTAATTATGATTAATTATATAATTGAATAAAGAAAGAAGAGAAGCTCCACCAATTATTATTTAATATAAAAGGATTAATAAATAGTGAAATATGTATGAAATATTTACTAGGAACTAGTTAAAAGTTCCTAGGTTAAGAATTGAAAATTACCCCAGTAAATTAAAACGGGTTAAATCAAGAAATCAAGGATTTCTTGATTTAACTACCCCTTTGACTGTCTATAAAGACTCAAGCCAAGAAAAGGCTTGGGGTTCTGATTTTTATCTAGGAGAATTATTATTCTACCTTTTTTTTCTCTCAAGTGTTTCTTGGAGAACTTTTCCTGCAAGGAAAAGAGGATATATTCAGAACTAATTACCAGTTAGGAAACCCTACCTTAGGAGCTCTAAGCTAATTGCATGTTGGAATCTATCTCAAGGGGATCTGGATTTAAACCGGGAACGCTTCTAGGTCATGGTTGGGTGGAACATGGTAGTTTTCAAGTGATTTAGTCATCAAACAGAGGTCAAATGTGCATTGAATTGTTAATGCTGGTTATTTAAGTGTGTAGGTGCAGCCATTGACAAAACTTAAAATTTAGGTACGAAACCCTTGAAGGCCTATTCTATTTATTTCCTAAAGATTCATTAATATTTATGTTAAGTAATGGTTGCAATGTAATTTCTCACCCTAATGGTTAAGTTTGATGGGTAACAATCTTCTAGGGTTTGTATTTGTAATTTACTAATCATGGGCTGGAGAATTTTTATTATATGTTGTTCATGTTCAGGGTTTGTATCTTTCATAAATGTTCCTATATTAAGTAGGTTTTGATCTTAGTATTATATTTATACTTTCTTCTTTGTATTTAATACCCTGCTGACATATTCCATTTGTCATCAGAGCCTTTCCCTAAGCTTTAAAGAAACTAGTTCAGTAGTAGTTAATCAAAATATTAATTATGCTAACTAATAACAATTATATATTATAAACTAGATCTACTAAGAACATATTTCATGTAATAAAGAAGCTAATCAAATTATTAAATAGCTTCCAAGGTTTGTTTCACATAATCATTAAAATAAAATACTTTACATAACTGGAAACAAACATTATAATTAATCAGAGGGATATCATGACCATCCATGTGGTCCTTATCAAGACTCTGCCATAAAACCTACAGTCTTAACATCTATAATAAAATGCCATAAATTGCATGCATTATATATTTAAAGGCACCATATAATATTCATCATAAACATACACCTATAATTTTACCAAGTAAACAATTCATATAACTCTGTATTAATAAACATAGGTCATGGTATCGACACTTATGGGTTACAAATATAGTTCGTAAGAAAAATTAAAAATCCACATTAAAAACATCTCTATAGTTCTTATTTAGACAAGGAATCGTTCCTCTTAAGAAGAAAACCCTATATTATGCCAACATAGGTTGCGACATCGAATCCCATGGATGTCTATGACCCAAGGCTAACATAATAATAACCTTCACATAAATCATTACTGTAATCAAAACGCATAATAAAATCCATAGCTTAATACATAGTATCCTTTATATTATTACATATAAAATGTTTTACATTTTGGTATCGCCCAGGCCCAAATCTTGAAGGCCGTATACCTAGTCATGCCGGCCATGGCCAAGTTTCCAAATCCAATCACCCAGTAATAATCACACAGTCATGCTACAGTAACCAAACAATATCGTGGGTTTTCCATAACCCTGGCTGTTACAGCCATATCTTTTTAAATAACAAATTACATATTAAAATTCCAACTAATCTATCGCAGTCATTAGGAGAGGCACATGCCATTCATGGCATGGCCTACACCCATGATGAACCATTAAAACCAAATTACAACACTTTGTATAATATAGAGTTTGCATTAATGCTAACACAAAGCTTATGGTGGCAAGCCAATGGGATACGACACCATTGCAAGAATGGTGCAGCCCATGGCATAACACTCTAAGGTATAGAAGCTTTCCCAAACATAAATTACAAACATTATAAACAGAGTGTTGTGCATACTTCCAAAACACAAACTATTACCATTATACACAGATAAATTCTACAGTCTTAAAGCCATGATCAACTCCCGGCAAGTCAACATTTTAAATGCAACATTAAAATAACTGCATAGTCTCGAATTTACATAGTATAATCTATTAAAAACGCTGAACAAAAATCGTATGCATCTTATACCAAAACGCATTACAGTCTTCACATAAAAGCCAACGCGTAGTATATTTACATAGTAAGGAACGAATCATCTTTTACAACAGTCAACGTATTAATAATGTTAAATGGCAAGTTGTGAGCTATGGCACCATTACACGTAATGGTGTATCCATGTCTCAAGATTCCAAGCCTCCCAACGAGAGTCAAAAGCGAGAGCAAGATACATTACAAACCCCAAAGGAAGAGTTGATAAGTGCCATATAAAACCCCAACCCTGTAAAGAATCCCAACTCATAAATTCCTAGACTGAGAGGAGGGAAGTAAGATATTGCTAGCAGTCTTACCATGGCCATGAAGTAGAAACCCCAAATCGAAAGCGTAGCTCTGTGCAAACCCCATAGCGCCTTCATTTTCACCTGCAATTAAATAAATGATACCATGAGAAGCATGACCATGCCATGGATAAAACAACAAAACAATGTGTTTACATAGAGTCTGGTGGTTAACTTACCTGCAAATCAATGGAGGCCGCGTCCCTTCTTGAAATGTGCAGAAGCCACATGAAAACCCAATGCGAAAACCACATAATGCACAAACAGTGAATGCCCAAACCCTTTTCCAAGCATTTTGACAAACCCCGATGGCATTAATGGCACCAGCTATTGGCCATTAACACATTCATAAACCCTCACCATAGTTTATGAATCATGGTTGTAATACATTAAACCAAGTCATAAGTTTAAACCCTGATATTTCACGGTGCACACTATACCCTATAGTTTCGCCACCTTATAATGCCAGCGCAAATATATTATCAATGACATGGTATTTATACCATAGTCTTTCAACTCTAAAGTGTGCGGAGACTTAACACTATTCAATAGTGTTTACATTTTATCGCCCTAGCATCAAAGTAATGTGTTGGTACATGCCCTTTGCTGGTTCATATAGGTAGCGTTTGTGCATAAGTCTTTAGTCTAGGTTTTGTAGTATTTAGGAATCATGGCAAACATAGTATGCCATGATGCCCTCGCTATGAAGAACAAGCTTAAGTTTCCAAACTCGTAACCAAGGAAGACCTACAAAATAAAAACAAGAGAAGTGTAAATAATTATAAATCAAGAAGTAGATAATTAAGAATGGGTAAGGACAATAAGCTAATTCACAACATCTAGTTAATTAACTAAGAAAGATAATTAACAAAAATAGGGCTTACCTGAGTCATAAAACGAAACAGTAATAAAAGTGCAAGGCGGAACTGGAAGTATAACTTGGAACTGAATTGCTTCAAGTAACCAAATAATCCAGATGTTGCAAAAGTAACCTATAAGTCAATTAATAAGATGCCTTAGTTCGAATGAACTAAGTGAGCCTGCATAACGAAGAATGACCTTACCTCTCAGATCGTCATGGGAGAACGAGTCCCGTCACTCCACCACTTTGTTTCCATCAACAAAATTAAGTTATTTTTTATTAAATAAACAAAGTACACATGTGCATGAGTAAAACAATGATCTATACAATTCATTAATTCATAGACATTAATAACTAAGATGTATAAAAATTTTAAATAACAGAATTAATACATAAGAAGTAAATGAACTAATAATCACTGAATGGATAAGAGATTAACAATATAGTATGAGCACTTTCTGAAGAGATCGAAAGTATAAGTAGCTCATGTAATTCTGCACAAGTAATAATGATCCCCTTTCGGGTAGTTTTCACTAGCCTATAATTTTTTTTTTTAATTTTTGGGGACATTACAAAACTCATAACTGCCAAACACAGATCTAGCACAAGGAACAAATAGCTTGCAAATATGCAAAAAATTCTACCTGCAAATAGAGAGCACCACGAGAGTCTGAGATCGCTTATAACAAAACAATCATTTCTCTTTCATCACTTATTATTTTATTTTTGGTGTTATTGTTCTTTTTCTATTTGATTAACCGTAACATATGTTGGCATGAAATATTTTGTTGAAAATTAGGCATACCTATGCATTTAATCCCTCTGAAGTTTCCTAAAAACAAGCTAAGAAAGTGATGGACAGGAATAGAGAAAATTTTGTTCCTACCCATATTATTCAAAGTTTACAGTTTATAGTGAATAGGGATCGAAACGAAGAAGAGTAGATGGCTCTAGAACAAAATGTGCAAAGAAAATAAAATGAGAAACAAATTATGTGGATGTCTCTAGAACTTACTCATGATAGTAGCATATGTCTGCTCAAATCCCTGAGTGTCCTCAAAAGGAGAGTCCAAGATAGAAATCAATCTAAGCCATTCAACCTCTTAAAAAAACCACTGTATGATACTTCACAACCATCATTCTGACAACAGTCATCCCTAGTTCTATCTGAAATATTATCATCCATGGGATATATTTCTTCTTTTTCTTCCTGTTCACAAGATCCACGCAATCCCATCAATTTGAAATCAAATAACTAGGCTAGGACAACCAGACGCCAGACACGTAAGCTTGGATAATCAGATGCAGAAAATCGGAAATAACAAAGTCCTATAGGATAACCAGTGTCAAAAACAATTAAAAGAAATTCATTTTCACCTCTCAGCTTATTATTTATAAGTATATAGAGGGATCCTCTAATATTTTTATAAGTATGGAATAGGCATTATGGATACATTCATTTTAACCTTACATCATAAAGAACTGAGATGAGTTTGACAGTATCATAACTAATAAATTAAGACCTTGGATGATAGCATTTTATTCATTTTATAATATTAGCATTATGTAAGACAAGCAAATCTCTTTCACCCCAAGCTATCAAAGCACATTGAAAGAAAGAGGATGATTGTGGGAAACTGGTCAATAGAAATACAAGGGGATTTTAATGGAAAATACATTTGAAAGGTGCACAACCTCAAACATTAAACATGAATGTAAATAGTTATGGTCAAGAACAAAGCACATCAGCAACCATTTATGTACACTCCTATTCAGAAGTCATATAAACATCCTGTTAAAACTTGCATCTTATAAATCCGAAGAATGGAAAGATCCTCTTTGAGAATTCTTTTTGGAAAATAGAAATTGTTGGTCAAGAGACTTTAAATACTAGAACGAGCCATGAAAGAAAAAACACACACCTCAACCTCTGTATAGCTAGAATGGAGTCTAGCCAATGACCTCATCATATCATAAGCACTCCTCACACCCACAGACTTCATAGTATTATTGGATGATGATTTAGAGCAATGCATGCAGTGTTTTTGAATGGTCTCTTTTGAGACAGTAGAACCTACAGACTCATAGCAAGCACTATCACATAATTGGGTTCTTATTGACAATTTTTTCATCCCATTTCGTTGACAGTAATGAAAATCCTTAGCTTTACCATTTTGATCAATCTCGAAATAAAAATAATGAGGGCACTCATCCTTTGAAATGCAAACTTCAATTCCTTTAAGCTCCCTAGAATCTAAGATGCCACACACTTCTCAGCTACTAGTAGAGGAAAGCACATCCAATGAAGTTGATACGTAGTCACCATCCAGGATAGATTCTAGCCAGGCACTGCTGTCGCTTGTAAATGAAAATTTTGAACTTACATCTTTTCTTTTCTCTGAGAAGACTTGCCAATCATCTACTTTCCCTTTATTAGTAATCAAATTATCCTTCTTGGCCACATTCTTAGTCTTCAGAGATAAATAGCACTCAACCATAACATCTCCAAAAAATTTGCTTCGGTGTTCCAAGGAGGTGGTCCTTTCTCTTAGCAATAAATTCCTTTAATGATCCATACATTTGTTATGAAAGTTTGATTCTTCAAATGAATTCCATCGAACAATATCATAGATTCAAAGTCTAACTTGATCATTTCTTTGCATCTCATGCCTTTCACTTCCTCTACTGAAACTCCCCATGGCATTCGAGAACCTCTTTGAAATGGTATATGTGGAATTACCTCTCTGCGCACCTGACTCATGTCTTTCTAGGCTGCAGTTCACTTTGTTGGGTGCCTCTTTAGTAGGGGTTAACCTTCTCTTCGCCGGCTCCATTCACCCACAGGCATCAGAACTGAGAAGAGGCAGAGCAATACTTCTGGAACTGAGAAGAGGAAGAGCAATACTTCCGGAACTGAGAAAAGGGAGAGAAATACTTCCGGCGGGATGGAGGTTTGAATTCAGAATCCTCGACAAAGGGATGTGGTTGCGTGGTGAATTAACTACATTGACGGAAAACAGACAAAGGTAGATGGTGTTGAAGGATAACGGCGACGAAAGGGGATGACAGAATGAGGTGCAGGATGACAAAATGAAACTTGATGACGATGGGTGAACGGGGCCGACAAGGAAAAGGAAAGCCGATCTGGTAGTCGGAGAGCCGACGCGACGATTACCACTGGGCAAAATCATCGCATCGGTAGCTTACTCTTTTCAATTTATCGTGTATTTTACTATTTCAAGGATTGGAATAACATGTAAAATGTGCAATCTCATTGTGGTAATGGCATCAAAAGTTTTGGTTGCCTGTGGGGGTTCAAAAAGACTAGTTAAATAGGATTCCATGGAGTTGCCACGTGTCAATCCGAGAGATTGATTAATCGTTTATATGACAAACATAAATAATGCATAGCCCAATGCCCGCGGGTGTGTTTGTGGGCGAAAGAATGACCTTTATCCCATCAAATTATTTATTTCATTCATTGTAGCAATTATGGAATCTAAGGTAACGTAGTAATGATTGAAGTTTGTTAATTTGGCGACAAATTAATGGAATTGAAATTTGTGACCATCCTTATTTAAAATTTTATTAATTATAGCATTTAACCTATCATGGACTATCGTGGTCTCAAGGGGTGGTGTGAGGGGAATGTTAATCATCATTACAAGATGAGGAGGGTAACTGGATCTCGGATGATCAAAGCATCAAATCCCTTGGGATTCGCTATTTTAAAAATATTTTTGCTGATGATCATTTGACAAATCTTTCTACTCATCTTAAGGTTATTCATCTTTTTCCTTCCTATATCAGCGAGGAAGGGAAAAAGGCCTTTACTGGTTTTGTCACTCTTTCGGAAGTTGATGGGGCCCTTAAAACCTTCAAAAGGGATAAGGCCCCAGGCCCTGATGGCTGGCATGTCGAATTCTATCTGACCTTTTTTGATCTTCTGGGACCTCTCCTTGTCAATTTGGTGGAATTCTCTATAATCATGGGTAGTGTGGCTCCTTCCCTTAACTCCACCTTTTTAGATTTAATCCCAAAAGTTGAACATCCTGTCTCTTTTGCTGACTTTCGTCCTATTTCTCTCTGCAATCTCTATTATAAGATGATCTCTAAAGTTGCGGCTCTGAGACTCAAACCTTTCCTTGACTCCTCTATTTCTCCTCAGCAATTCGGCTTCCTGAAGAATCGTCAGATCCTTGAGCCGGTATCCATCACGCAGGAAGTCCTTCATTCTGTCAAAACGAAAAAGAGATGTGCACTCATCCTCAAGTTGGACTTGACAAAGGCTTTCGATAGGGTCAATTGGACTTACGTCCATCTTATACTTATCCAGATTGGGGTTCCTCTTGTAGGGGTGAATTGGATTATGGGCTGCATTTCTTCTGCAAATTTTGTTGTCCTTGTAAATGGATCTCCTTCTACATTCTTTTCGGATTAACGTGGAATCAGGCAGGGCTGTCCATTGTCCCCCATGTTGTTCATCCTAGTTATTGAAGGTCTTAGCCTTCTAATTGAAGATGCCAAGAGAAATGGAAAAATCAAAGGAATCAAAATTTCGCCTCATCTCTTCCTCACTCATTTACTATTCGTAGATGATGTGATTTTATATGGTATGGGTTCATTTGAGGAATGGATAGCCTTCAAAGTTTTACTTGACACTTTTTGTGAGGCCTTTGGCATGTGTATAAATTTGGAAAAATCCTGCTTTCTCCATAATGATTTAGATGTTGCCCTTCTTGGTAGAATAACAGGCCTCCTTCCGTACATATTTGCTCATATTAATCAGGGTTTCAATAATCTTGGTTACTTTCTCAAGCATTCGGGATATCTGGTCAAGGATTGGCATTGGCTTATATCTAAATTAGAGAAGCGTATCTCTCATTGGACTAATAGGCTCTTGTCTATTGGAGGTTGTCTAGTCCTCATTCGATCTGTTCTCTAAATCCTACCTGTCTACTAGATGGCCCTTGTCCCGATTCCAGCCTCAATCTTAGATAAGCTCAGAAAATTGATCTTTTCTTTTCTTTGGGGCTCCTCTTCAAAGCAAAAAAAATTCCACCTCGTGGATTGGCATCTTCTCGCGTGACTTATCTCTTTAGGTGGCTGGGGAATCAAACATGTCCCTAGTTTCAGTTTATCTTTGAGATTGAAGAGTTTTTGGAATTCTATAAACAGCAACGGCATCTAGAACCATATACTCTCTGTTAAATATATGAAGAAGCTGCCTGTACATTCATGGCTTAGAGAGAAATGTTTCAGGATGCGAAATGCTTTGGTTATATGGAAAGGCTTCCTCTTAACCTTGCCTTGGTTTGGAAAAGGGATTCTCTGGCAAGTTGGCAATGGTTCAGATATTCGTCTGGGTGTGGATCCTGTTGTTGGTTTGGGCAACTCTTTTATTCTCCCAGGTGATTTAAGATCATATTTGGAAGACTATGGGATTTGTACCTTAGGTCAAGCTAGAAATAATACTTCCTTTGCTTCAGGGTACTGGTTTACAGCTGAGGATCTCGACCTTTGTGGAGATTGGAAAACTTCTTGGGAAAATTATGTTAGAGGGCTGGAATACAGCAGAATCCGTCTAAAGGATCTTTGTGATACACTTCTATGGTCACATAGCAATTATGTTGGACCTCTAATTGCAACCAAAGGATACAATTGTATCACATTAAGCAGTAGTTTAGAGGTACAAAACCATGTTATTGATTCGCTTTGGACTCTGAATATCCCCACAAAAATATCCTGTTTCATCAGGCTATTGGATAAAGGCCGGATTCTTACCTAAGAGTAGCTCCAATCTCGTGGGTTTCATGGTCCGAGTCGCTGCGTTCTATGTGAGAGAAGTTTCGAGGATATCTAGCATCTTTTCTTGTTCTGCCCTTTCACTGTGAGTATTTTCTCTTACTATGCAACCCGGTTTGGGTTCTCTTTTCCCTTTTTCAACTCAGTCCTGTCCTTTCTGGTTCATTGGTTCACTACTACCGCACGTTATGGTGATTTTCGATATTTGCCCCTTTTTACCTTCTGGTGTATTTGGAATCTTCGAAATAAATGTCTTTTTGAGAATTGGAAGCCTTCAGTTCAGCCTCTTATCTTCAGGATTGAGAGTTTTTTAAATCTTTATCCAGTTTTTCATAAACCTCATAAAAACCGAATTATAGGTCCTAAGCCACAGAAGGTCTTTCCTTGTGGATTTTTTGATGGGGCTGCTGCTAAGAATTTAGGAGGTGCAGGTTTTGTGATCTACCTAAATGATGACCATTATTTCAGTTTCTCTTTGGGCTGTGGATGTAGCACGAATACAAAAGCGAAATTATTGGCGCTGTGGCCTGTTCTAAGAGTGAGTTTGATGATGGGCCTTCCCATTAACTTGATATTTTGAGACTCTATGGTTATTATTTCATGGCTCAATGGACTTTCTGCCGTCAATATACCTTCTCTGATGCATTGGTGTGATGAAATAAAAAATATGCTCCATCTTGTCCCTCCGGTGATCTTCAAGCATATATACCGTGAGCATAACATGCTGGCTGATGGCCTCTCCAAACAGGCTCTGAATTTGGATATGGGATATGGAACTTTCTTTGAATCATTGGATGGAATGGTCATAGAACATGGCCAATTTATGCTTTTTTAGCTACTGATCCCCATTTTTTTTTTCATCATTTGATTTGTTTTGCTTTGTCTGTCATGTATGAGACTTTTTCAGCCAACAAGTTTTGCCCAGGAATGTTTGTTTGGGATCACCTCCGATTTCACAACATTTTCTGACCTGATATATCACGGATGATGAGAAAAGTCTGCTATGATCAGACTTTTATGTCTTTCTATTAGCTAGATGTTTTTGCAGGCATGATCTTTGTATGTCTATGTGATGATTGGCCTTATTGTTCCTTTCTGTTAAGAAAGAGGGTATATGTATAATATGTCTTTTGATTCCTATGAATAACAAAGACTAGTATTTTTTCCTCTGAAAAAATCATCATCATTAATTATAGCAATTCACTACATCTAACCTTGTAATTATAAACATTGTAATTATTAAAGTTTCCTAATTTGTAATTATTAAAGTTTGTTAATTTTTTGAGCTAATAAAGAAAATGGAAACTTGTGTTTATGAGTTATTAAAAAAATTGATAGTCCAAATTTTCTAAGCTTTTAACATTTTTTATTTGAAGTTTAGTTGAAAAAATAATATAATTTTTTATATTAGTTATAAAAATTTAATAATTTGGATGTTATGAAGTATTTGATAGTGTTAAATTTATTTATACATTTAAAAGTCACAATTTAAACATTTTCAAATTTAAATTTAAAAAAAATATTACTTTCTAATCAAAACCACATAAAAGTCCAACGCTTTAAATCGACCACTCCAAATAAATATTTTTTTAATTTATATTTCAAACCTAGTTATTTAGTTTTTCAGTAATTAATGTTAAAAAAAATGTCATGTTATTTAAGATCAATTTTATTCAAATGAGAATTCAAAAACCTTGGATTCTCTTGTGGCATAGATTTTCTACGTGTCCAGGCTTTCAATAATTTTTCTTGCGAATTTTTAATACTCGAATCATTTTTCAGTAGAACTGTGACCCAAACCGTAAACCAACGTGATGATTAAAATTATAAAAATAGCATAAGTAACAAATTCTAACAGGACACTCTGTTCACTTTCAAGAGGCATCAAAGGTACCATGTGGCTGCTCTCAACATTTACCGCCAGCGATGATTAAGAATTTTATCCGAACAATCATGGCCACCTTCCTCTACATTAAGGAGACGCTACGCACTCTCAGGCTGTGAAGTGATGGGTTTTTGGTGTGAAATTATGTGAAGTGACGCGCTGCCAAGTGCAAACAAATTTCAACATTTCCCTTCCTACTGTCGATTCAGTCGATTCAGTGGAGGCCGCTTCACTTTAAATTGGCCATCAAGATATTAAGAGCCATTCATTGAGCTATAAATCATATAATGTGGTCACAGTAAGCTTGATGATCGTTGGATCTTGAGCTTTATTTATTGAGCTATAAAGCATTTAATGTGGTTATAATAAGTTTGATGATGGTTGGATCTTGAGCTGCTAGAGATCCGATGGTCATCAAAGATACTGCAGCTGCATTAAATGCTTTGCAGCTCAATGGATAGCTATTAATCATCAAAACCACTATCTAGCTGCTCTCCGCTTTTAAAGTTGGAAAGTATTTTATGCTCCTTGGATTCCAAGATCTTCAGTGCTGCTACCGGCAAGGACAAAGTTAACAAAGATGACTTTTGGGAAGAGGATAAATATAGTTCATTACCATTATGTGTGAAGATGGAATAATAGTATATCTATTCACAATCTATTGTAAGTTATGCTGACAGACAGGCTGATACATTTATTGGATAAAAACAAAACTGATTTTTTCAGCCAGGATATCATCCTCACTTATAGCCACCAACAACCTTAAATAAGTTAAGAGATAAACTTTTGAGAAGAAGATACTTAAACACTGTAAAAAAAAAATAACAATACACCCATTTACAATCTATTCTAAACTATGCAAATATATATACTCATGCATTTAATGGACAAAAATCACAAAGCAAAACTGATTTTTTCAACAAAGATATCATCATCCCCACCACCACTTTGTATAAGATATCTATGGAAATCCCAAAAGCTCGTCACCCCACCACCACTTTTGTGCGATATCCATGGAAATCTCAATCCAATTGCACTTTTGTGGGATATCCATCAAAATCTCAAACCAATTGTATTAATGCATGCATAAACCAATTGTATTGTATTGGTTCACATGCTACTAACAAAATTCCGTGAAATGATCATGATGTGAAGATTGCGCTTTAAGGATTTTCAAAGACACATTGATGCTTTTCTCTTTTCCTTAAATCGGCTCCCCCCGGCTAATGGGTAGGAAAGCCAATACAATCATTCCTGCTCTGTATTTCGGTGCCATTAAATAGGACGAGACCTATCTGCCAACATACTGCAACGAGAGAAGGACAAATGTCGGTGACCAATAATTCTCTGTAGTTCGGTGCCATTAATTAGGACGAGACCTGTCTGCCAACATACTGAAACGAGAGAAGCACGAATGTCGGTGACCAATAATTTTCTTGCGTAGTTATGAATGCATCAAACTCCCACGAAACTGTGGATTTCGCCGACATACCAAGTGAAATTCTTCCTCGTGGGCAAAACATTCAAATGCGCGGCAAGATTCTGAAAAATGCACGCTAACTTATTGACAAAAAGCTTCATAGATGTCACAAAATCCATCGTTTTGAACGTGTCTACGCGTTCAGTACACGGCCTTGTGTGAGGTTAAGGAGAACAATATTAAACATGCAGCAGAGTAATAAATGCTCTGGCTTCAGCATTGTAAAATATTGGGAGGGGTTAAACACGTTCAGGTAAAATATTGGGAGGGGTTAAACACGTTCAGTACACGGCGTGACGGCCTTGTGCGAGGGGTTAAATTTGACGCCCGTATGCCCCGTTTTTGTGTTTTTTCCACGTTAAATACAGGTATATGTAGAATATACACGTCACCGTTGAAATTTATTTATTTTTGGAAACAGTCAAATTGACAGGTATGCTAACAATTTGCCAATATGTAAATTTTTTATACATTATAAATTTATATATAACAGTGAGACTCCTAAGCCTGGATATTCCACAGTGCAGTCTAATTTATTGTGTGTGGGGTCGTGGCCACTTACCAATGAGTCGTGGCCTGACAGCCTAGCTGGCTAATTATTGTGCAACTACCGCCGATAAATGCATTAATCCCTACTTACTTCAGTCTTCTGGGCAGATTCGCCTGTAGTCTTCGACGAATCAAAAGTAATTCGGGATTTCTTGGAGGTTGGGCTTTGGCAGGAAGCTGTGTTGTTCGATATGAATAGAATCCTTTCTGTAGTCGGCCATCACAACCACCACAATCCGATGTTGCCTCTCCACCCAAAAATCTCTCACGCAGAATACCCATAATTGCAGGTGTTCTTGGCGGTTTGCTTAGTACTTGGAACTCGAACAAGATTGGAATATGCAATATTTGGAAAGAGTGAGCGAGGTATTGTTGAGGCATTCGTTTTCCTACTGCTATTGCCTGTTGCCCTGTAATACTGCTATTGTAATTGCTCGTTTCCCTGTAATAGAGTCCGTTGAATTACATTAATTTTTGCTCCATATCTGATAGAGACGCTAATACTCATTTTTGCAGGTCACTATATAGGGGACAACTCACAAATCAAAGGAGGTAAGCAACCGACCAGCGAGGAGCAGGTACTACGTACGATTCCTAGCCTGTCCAATGTTTTCATTGTGTTTAAAATAGAAACATTGGTAACCACAACAGAAAACTTTTATGATAATAACAAGCTTGGAGAGGGAGGATTTGGCATTGTATACAAGGTAGCATAAGTTAACAAAGCTTCTATTCTAGTAGTTTGCAACGTAGCATAAATTAACAAAGCTTTTATTCTAGTATTTTGCAAAGTCTTAAATTATAGTTACGGGCACTCTTACATGTGTAGATTGATCAATCACCTCTCGAGTCAATGGTTAAAATAGAAGTTGCATGTTGCCTCTAGTATAGCTTCAGCAGTGCACACCTATCCACCAGTATTTCGCCTTCTTGCACTTGATGACGAGATCAGGGTTCATACTGACTTGATTCTGCTGGGAAATAAACACATGCGTGCTTCCTGGCTCGATAGATAGATGTATGTGTCAGGACGTGACCACACGAAGGAATAATCTGTGTATGCCGCGGGGTTGCAATGGTCTTTCTGAAATATTAAAGTTATGTTGACGAGCACTCAATATAAGGTTAATTTTTTTTATTAAAAGTTATATGCAGGGCAGTTTCGAAATAAAACAGTCAAAAAGTTTTTAATTGAAGGGTAGGGATGCCCATCAAATTTAACCCCTGTGGACTATGCTATAGCTTGACATTAATGTTTTTAGGAGAGAACTAGCTTGCGTTCCTAATGAACACAGTCAACTTTTTAGTTTTATTGTGGGGAATTCTGGTTTATTATGGGTTTAGTGCTCATCCTAGAGTTGACAAGTATCTTTTATAAAAAAATAAAAAAATGTTGTAAAAAATAACATGTCTACTGAATTTAGATTTAAAATATTTTTTAGAACCACATATAAGTCCCTTCACATTTCAACATTTCCACTGTAAAAAAAGATTGCACCTAGAGAGATTTGATCTCTTTTGGCCTTAGCTGGTACATCATTTTTAAGATGGGTTTAGTGCTCATCCTAGAGTTGACAGGTATCTTTTTTTAAAAAAAATAATAAAATGTTGTAAAAAATAACATGTCTACTAAATTTAGATTTAAAATATTTTTTAGAACCACATATAAGTCCCTTCACATTTCAACATTTCCATTGTAAAAAAAGATTGCACCTAGAGAGATTTGATCTCTTTTGGCCTTAGCTGGTACATCATTTTTAAGATGGATTATGCTGATATAAGATTCAGTTTAAGATAAGATGCCCAAGTTAATTCCTTGTAATGTCGTAGTTTGACACGATTTGATATATACATGCAGAGCCCACCCTGATGTACTATGCAGTTTTAGTGAATTTCATCCTTTCATTGGTTTTGGTTGAATGACAAAAAAAAACTATGACTAACACACCTTTTAAACTTATTGATAGTATTTTAATTTCTGGTTAATGAATATCTATAGGTCATAAGTTATGTCCCACAAATTGTTTTTACTCTACTTATATTTTTGGTTAATGAATATCTATAGGTCATAAGTTATGTGCCACAAATTATTTTTACTCTAGTTATAATTGATCACCTATATAAATATATATACAATAAATATTCATAATACATTTTTCTCATCTTAAGATAATTTAAATAAAAAAAGCTTCCTTCATCCAAAATTGTAAATTATATACTTATAAATTACAACATTTATATAAAAAAATATCTCAACCAACTAAACCCATCTTCATTTCCCAATTTTTTTTGTCTATTACTTCTTAGATATCATCATGGTTATACATCCGTCTTCTTACATAATATTGAAGCCTAATTGTCTTGTACAAAGGTTTCTCTAAACTCCACATGTACAGGTGGAAGCAAAATAGAATTTATGGATTTTGATCATCATTTTAATTCTTTTGCTTGTAGCTACCAACTTAACAATGAAAAAAGTATGGTTTCTAGAAAGTATAAGAACAAGTAGAGATGCATAGCAGCAAGTCCTTGTCTTTAATGTTTGTTTTCTACTGACTAAAGGTGATCTGCTAGGGTAGAGTGTAAAAAAAGCGTAAAGCAGACAATTGTTTATTGGAATTAACTACCCATAAGCTATAATTGATTTGAGGCATGATTTGAGGTTGTATTTCTAGGCCATAGCGTGATCCATAAGCTATCATTGATTTTAGGCCTTCAATTTTATGACGCTGGTTTGAGTGATAACAATTATTCTTAGCGAATCTCGGGTTGTATTACTAGGTCATAGCGTGATCGACGTGGTTAAGCTGAAACAACATGATGAAGTAACATACAACTGAGTTTTATCACGTCGAGCCTAATATGGTTATATGCTAAGATATACCTTTTAGTATGGTTATTACTCTAAAGATAAAGTATAGCGTTATCATTTCTCCATGTGATTGAGCATTACATACCAAGGCTCCTATAACCCTAGCCTATCGGTTACTAGGCCCTTAGGGTCTCACAAGAGGAAGCTACTCATCTTACTCGGTGACTATTGAGTTATACAAATTAGTCCTACGCAGAATAATGCTGGATATGTGAGATTACAGGAGCAAATACAACATATACTTAGTATGCCTTGGTATATTCTTGCATTGGTTAATCTAAGCAAATTATGTTCACGTAGTTATAGCCATCATACTATTGCTTTCAATTATGTTGTTGATCTAGTCAAATAATCCGTTGATCAATCCATAGTTTCTAACAAGAGCCACGAGGTGGCAATGTCCGTGACGTGAGCTAATTGCATGAGGGTATAAGCAATTACTAAAAAATATATGTAAATGATTTAACACAAACCTAAGTAAATGGATGCAACACCAAAGAAAAATGCAAATGCATTAAAAAAATCACATGTTTAAAAATGTGTCCATAGTGATCTCAGTAGAAAAAACATGTGTAAAAATGTATAAGCGAATTCATTACACTGTAGTGATATGTGAAGAGGCTTGGAATATTGCCTGTAATTGAAAATTGGGAAGTGGAGCGGTTCACTTTTTGAAGAAAAAAAAAGATGTATAAGCGAATTCATTACACTGTAGTGATATGTGAAGAGGCTTGGAATATTGCCTGTAATTGAAAATTGGGAAGTGGAGGGGTTCACTTTTTGAAGAAAAAAAAAGAGATGGAGGGGTTCAGAGTAGCTAACGAAAAAAAATATAACATAGGTCAAAGATACTAATTACATAGTGATTGGCCAAACAGGAGACATAGGGGCCTAGGATTCTTTATTACATAATCTACGGTTTTTCCCAAAGCCTTTAAAAAAGTCTTAAGTATACTAGTTGCATCTCGCCCCCAATGTCTCTTACCTCTTAAGAACATGGTTTTCCATCAGCAAATATAGTGGATTCTAACAATTGCCAATTAGCTTCAGATTCTCTATTGAAACACTCAGTATATTGGCTTTTAAAAATATAACCATCAAATATCAAATCTCCATTGTTTAGAGAAAATATCTTTGTTAGTTGTGGCAGAGAGTTGTATGTTTATTTGATCAGCACCTCAGAAAGTGATGATCATTTTATCAATGCTATCGAGTTAAGAACCCTCTGATATAGCATGTATGGGAAGGCTAAGCCAACAGGAACAATTTATTGAGTTTAAATTCAAGAACGAACGTTTGTGTAAATTCAATGATTAGGTAAGCACTTTGAACTTTTAATGTTTAACCTATGCAAATCGAGTCATCATAAATCATTTGGTGTTGGTTAAATTTCATTGCAATTTGTTAATACAAATTATATATTTCCATGAAAATAAAAAATGATGTCTCTATTACAAAATGGTGAGAAAACTATGTTCAGAGTTCCAAAAATTCTTGATAATAATAATTCAAGCTTTTTCAATTCCTATACCTGGTTTTTCTATTCATTCATCTACAATTTTTTTAATAATAGATTAAAATTTCATCCTAATACCAGACATGTGAAAGAGAAGTTTTATGTTGAAGTGATGTGAGGACCCAACTAGTCAACAGAGAAGCTGACGAGGAGAAGAGGATTGAACACATGAGATTTGAAGGAAAATTAGACAATGACGAGCCACTCGACAAGTAAAGAGCCCTAATTCTGGGTGCATGGAAAGTGCCATTAGCAGGACTACCCACAATGGACAAGTTTCTGTGAATGTTTACCCTACCAGCGAAGAGGAAACAAATAACGAAACTATATATCGTGGTATACCATATATGAAAGAAGGTATACCATATATGAAAGCATATATGTAGAAGAACAAGACTCACTTATGCAACCACTGAAACCAGAACACTGAATCATTAAAAAAAATTACTTAAAATTTGTTTTAAATACTACAAAACCTTAGTTTAAATCCATGTTTTTTTAAATTGTTCCAGATTAATTATCCTCAATGATTCATATATATCTATGCTTTATTGATGGCAATTTTTGTTTTCCTAAAATATTTGCTCTCATTGTAATCCTGTTGTTGTCACTTTTAACTTTGAGACCCGCACCCCATTATATTAACTAAATATTATCGAAACAAAACTAAAAGAAATAAAATTCAAAGATAAAAAGATAACAAATGCAATGATCTTGTTAATTCAATCTTTGGCATTGATATTTCCTTGAGACTGGTGATATTGATAACTTCTCTTGTTCGTTGTCACATTTTCCATAATCTAGGAACTTCCTTAGGATTCTTCGTAATTCCATTAAATATTCTACCACAATAACTTTCAGTAGCCACCAAACGATGAGATTAATGAGATGGTGTATCATCTCTTAATTAAAATAACAAATGTATAATAATCTCAGCAAGTAACCACATCAAATAGAAAACGTTTGAGATCATCAATAACCACATCAAATAGAAACCATTTGAGATCATCAATACGAACCAATCTCATTTAAAAAAAATAGTTAATAAAATAATATAAAAATTACATACTATAGTCTTGACTTTAAAAATGTAAAAACATAACCAGAACCAAATGACAACAACGTAATGAATATTGTGGATTCGAGTTCCGATACTTGACAAGGTGGCAAACTGCGCTCGTCTGATTTTATGGATTCTTTTGAATTATGTACCTCTGACGTAGCGAAGTATGTGCTTCGCAGCTGCCCAATGTACTCTTCGAGGGTCCACCATGAACTGACTCAAAGAGTTCACTGCAAAGCTGGTGTCTGGTGAAGTGTTGACCAGATATTATAATAGATATCTATTATAATAGATATTATAATAGATGTCCACATATCCTTCTCCTCCCATGACGCAGTACACCTGAGGGCGGCAACTTTCTCGTTGAGACATTGGAAGAGAATCAATATCCATCTTTAATTCCATAACAAAAGGAGCAAATCAGATCTGATAAAAAATTAAAGGACTGACCTCAAATAATAACCTAAATATCTCAAACACCCTAAGTTTTGAGCAATTTCGTGAGATGAGCTCTTTAATAAGCCGTCTTTTAAAGGTTTTTATGATGTAAACACCAAGGTTTTTGACCATGTAAACGCCATGGACAACTCCGTAGAAAACAAAATATTTTATGCAAACAAATTTCCTTTAAAATTCTGATAGGATGACTGTTCTTCACAAATATTTGTCTAAACACAACATTTATGAATGAATTTATAAAGAAAATTCAAAACTAAAATGGAAAGAAAACCTCTCATTTAAATTTCCTAAGTGCACATATTAATGATTATGATTATAATTTATTCATAATAATGGCCCTTTATTGAGAATAAGGTTTGTTTAAATTTTTCCATGAAGTCCTAATATTTATGGAGAAATGAAGCTTTGAGTGGTGTTTTAGTCTTTCAATCTTAGTCTTAGGACAAATTCTTTGAGTCCAGATTTATGTCACATGGACTTGTAAAAAGTGCTTAGATTCGGAGTCACTTAATGTCCAAACAACATATTCCTTAGTCAAACAAAGTATGCCACTGATTTATTGAAGAAATTGGGCATGGAAGAGTGTAAACCTTCTCTTACCCCTATGGAGCAGAATTTGAAACTTTCAAAATTTGAAAGGGGGGATTTGTTAGATGGTACAAAGTATAGGAAACTGATTGGAAGCCTCATTTATTTGACAAATACTCACCCAAATTTATCATATTATGAATAAATTATAATCATAATCATTAATATGTGCAATTACGAAATTTAAATGAGAGGTTTTCCCATAATTTAATAGTTGATCACGAGAAAAGCGACGTGGAGGCTCTCTTTTCGCAAAGAAAAGCCATCACATTCGATCCGCATGGATTGCTGTCCAATTGGACAGTAGAGAACGTCCATAACATATGCTCCTGGTACGGTATTAGCCACAGACATCTCACCATCAAAAGAATATTTTTTGGAAAAGCTTTCTCCTATTTATTTACAAATTCACCGCAATGATCTCAATAAATATTTTAAGGAACCCAACCTTAAATTGGTAAATTACCTTTCCATAAGCGACTTTGAAGTTTTAAACAACCACACAAATTTATAATAATATTTAAATTTAAGGTTTAAAAGAACCAAGACATATTCATTATTCATCGTAACATCACCCTTTCTTTAACAACTATTTAAGTAAAATTTATTTAAATCTTAATCAAGATGCATTTAAACATAACAATATATGTCAATCATTAAATGAATCTTGATTGTAAACTTGTTGCACTCAATTTAATCTTGTTAATTTGCGAAAAAAAACCATAATATGAAATAATATCTAAACTCTTATCAAATCATTATTGGTTTGAGCTTTAATAAACACTTAGAACTTTTGGTCCTCCCTTATTTATCATTCAAGATTGGAGCTTCTTCTTAAAATAAGATTAAACATTACTGTCCCGGCACTGTTGAAATTAAACATTAATGTCCTGGCATTGGTTGGCCCTTCTCCATTTCCTTCTATCATTAAAGATGGGAGGACTCACATTTATTAAATATGGGAGGATCGTCATTTAATGGGCTTAAAATAAAATTAAACATTGGTCTTGTAGCACTCGTTGCCAGTTGGCCGAGATTCACGTTGGGAGAAATGGCTGGTCAACCGAGATGCTACAACGCCTTGGAGCCTCAAGGGGATTTTGTTCAACTACCCCCACCAAATAACATTGAATAGTTTTTTACTCTTTTCCAATACACGATCATAGATAAATAAAAATTATATCAACAGACTTACACCATTTTATTTCTAAATCATGTGTGAAGCAACGCTACGAGCCATTGATGGTTTTGTAAAGGGAGATCAATTTGAAGAAAAGGATATCGGACGTTTTATGGATCTGTCAAACAGAAGTCCGGCCGTTTTAGGCGTTGTTGTATTGATCATAGTTTCTCATATATTTGGTGTTGGCTTCGCATTAGAAAGTAGAGGATCGGTGGTTCCTGCACTGTTCGTATTTGGGGATTCAGCTGCAGATGCAGGGACAAATAACTACATACCCAATTCACGCACCCGCGTGGATTTTCCACCTTATGTTCGCACTTTCTTCCATCGCCCGGCTCATTGTTTCACCGATGGCCAAACTATATTTGACTTTATAGGTACCACTAAATGTTTTTTTTTAATAGTAACTAACACTCATTCATGAATTTACATACTCTTTTTTTTATTCTTTATTGTTTTGTGGTGCAGCAAGTATGTTGAAACTGGCGTTTCTACCTCCGTATCTAAAGGAAGGAGCAGACTTCTTACATGGCGCTAATTTTGCATCCGGGGGAAGCGGATTGCTGGACTCCACAGGTGAACTCCTCGTCAATTTTAGATTCCCCAAATCTTGTAAGCGCCTTAAACAATTGTTCAACAAACAACAGAAATTACATATTTTGTAGATTAAATTCACCATATTAAGACAGAAAATCAACTTGAAAGTCAAAAAATTCCCTAGTGAGACAACTCGCTGCTCTCTTATTTCTCACACACAATCTTCATTTTCTTATTTTTTTATGTTGGCTTAGTTGTTTGGTTTTGGTTTTCACCTACGGACTTATAAGGACGAGGAGGAATCCGCTTGCTTGCTTGCTCTTTACCTGCAGACTAAGAAGAGGGACGGAAGGCCAGTGAATGAAGAAGTTAGTCACTTCGTTTACCGGCACGATGGAAAAAGTTGCCCTAAATTTCATAACTTAGAACGACTCACAATACATTATGTGAAAACATACAAAACAAATAATCTCACCTGAAACGAAACCTCATGGAAGTTCAAGCTTCTAGCATAAATGTTGCAAAGATTCCTTATGTGAAAACATACAAAACAAATAATCTCACTTGAGGTTTGGATGGAAGATTCTTGATTTAGGGCCAAAGCTGGAGTAGAGAGTTTCTATTGAGTTTACTGTTCTTTCCCTCCAACAATAAGCAAAAATACAGACATTCAAAGCATTCGGTAAAAGGAACCTGTCCTTTCCTTCATGACCAGAGCAGTCTCCGTTGCTAGCATCCGTAGTATCCGCGTCGAGTACCTGTTTTTTTTTAACTTATTTCAACCACTCCCAAGGCTTGTTGAAACTGAGAGCATATTGAAGGGACCTTTACCAACTCTGTCACTGGTGTTGGGATCCTTGCGTTGTTTATCCATCCTAAAATAACAGATGAAATAAAATTTGACAAATTATTTGGAAGTTCAAGCTTCTATCATAAATATTGTAGAGCTTCGTGCGAAAACATACCAAACAAAATATAATCTCACCTGAGACGAAAGGTCATGAAAGTTCAAGCTTCTAGCATAAATATTACATAGCTTCCTCAAAGGAAAAATAAAAAACTAAAACATTGAATGTATTAAAAAAAACACTTATGAGCTTGCCACACTATGTAGACTTGGTGAAATTCCATGCAGCTTTCCAAGTTACACTCAACCACTTAACCATGCTCGTGCATGTCATTGATAGCTTTCCACAGTATGTAGAATTGGTGAAATTCCATGCAGCTTTCCATGTTACACTCAACCACTTAACCATGCTTTTGCATGTCATTGATTGCCGGGTTCCATCCACTGCAGTGATTTTGAGGGTGTCAATACAAATTGTAGGTTTGTTAGGGTGTCAGAGGCAAGGGTAAAATGAAAAGGTAATTTTACAATAAGACCATAATCAATTTATGTGTGTGTAAATTCATAGCACAAAATATCATAATTGAAATTCATAAAAAAATGCAATTCATGTGGCACAAGTGCCAAAAGGCTCAATTGATTATGTAATTCCCAACAAAGGCACAGAATAAGAATATAGTTATCTTGCCATCAATATATGTAATACATTTTTCTTTTATATGGATGGCCATGATAGTAAGATATAAAATATTTATTCAATTTCTGAGCAGAATATATCTTTGGGGTGAAGAGTTTCTCCACAAAGATAATAGGGATAATTTGTTTATACATGACAGGACATTAATTATGATTAAACCTGTGCATTAATTAAATCCAGCTACTCAGACAATAGCTCAATGTCTCGATTTTGGAACTATTCAACAGTCACAATTAAGAAAATGCAAAAGAAGGAGACGTGCATCAATTTTCAATAAAATCTAAAGTGGTAAAAAATAATCTACTCACAAATAATCTACTCGAATTTTTGTTGGTAAAAAAAGGAGGCTGAAAGAACAAAAAAACTAAACGCGGTAGACTCAAGTCAAAATAGACTTAGGTCGAAATTCTATTTATATGTCTATTTTGCAAAATGGAACATGTTTTTTCTCCAGTTCCATTTCTTCCATTCTGCACTCTCTCTTATTTTTTGTTTCTCCTATTTTTAGTTTCTATTTGATGGTTATTGAGAGCTCTTACATCGATAACATGGTTTATGATTTCACTCTTTCTAGAGAGCATTTATCAACATGAATTTGTTGAAATGTGGTAAAACAAATTAAGATCTCAAAGAACAATGTTTAACCTGTTAAATTTGGGTTTTCTAATATATTTAAGGGCATTGAATCCATTTACTCATTCAAACCTAACCTTTGATTTGAACAACACATAATTTGGATTAAAAAACAAATTTGCTGTATTCCAATAAAAAAAATCACCAACCGAATGAAATCATCAAATGTTTAGACTTGTTCTTTCAATAAGACACAAGATTTGCTTTTTAACTTTTTGCTTTCTAACTTTTCAATAAGGCATTACATTTTATCATTGGTGAGGGGTGGATGGAAAGGAAGGGAAGACTTGTTCTTTCAATAAGACACAATCTTTGCTTTTTAACTTTTCAATAAGGCATTAGATTTTATCATTGGTGAGGGGTGGATGGAAAGGAAGGGAGGGGAAGCATGAGACTTTATTTACATAATAAGCATAAGTTTTCTAGTTTATTTGGGAAATTATAAGGAAACTAGTAGGACGAATTTAGGGTTTTCCATAATATCTTGTTTAGTAGTAACTAGCATAGAGGAGGCAGATCATGAATGAAGAGTACGGATGTGATGTTGGCAGTAGCAGCTTTACCTGAATGAAGTGGATGGGTATGCTAGGATGCAAACAGAAAGCATGTATGCATGGATGCGGATTGAACATAAAGCGATAATGTAATGGCGTATTGAAGGAAATGCAAGACAGTTTTAAATCTTGTTTATTTAAAATTTGAGTTCTATGGACTTAAATAAAGAAACAACAAAAAAATGTGTGTGAAACTTATGAATACCGACAATGACCTTCGTTGATGCAACTCTGTCCATGTGGTGGGATTTTTGATCAAATTGTTGCCCAACGCCATTATGTAAAATGTGAGGTCATTGTTGTTATTGTTACACTTTATAATTTTGGAAGTCATCCAGGTATGTATACCCTATCTGACAGCCATCGTATTCTAATAACAGTTGGCAGCCTCCATGAATTCTAACACCAGGACAGGACTGGTCATCGACAATCCGACCCATCTAAGTGCTATGTATGCAGTTGCATGATAGCAACGTGTCTGGGAATTACCTGGCCTGAAACACTTTTTCATAAACTTTGTATGCTTTTAACATCGGTCGCGTAAGTTTATTTATTTCTAGTTTCTAGACTAAACTTTCTGTGCATGCCAGTGTTTGTTATTGTTGAGATGTATTTCAGAATCAATAGTGTGTCTGCAAATACATGCACAAGTCTGGCTGTCTTAAATAACTCAATAAACTCAGTGTTCAAAAAATATTACAATGTGCTCATCATGAACCAAACAAGAGCAAGCATTCTTTGCCCAGATTGATCATATGAAGACATTGTTGATTGTTAGATAGAGAAGATACTAGCTACAGTCGATGTGATAATGCCAGTTGTCAACATTGACTTGTACTAACACAGATAGGCTATGCAAACCGCCTGCAAATCAATTGCAACTGGAATTGGGCATACTGCTTAAGCTCCTTGAGAATCAACTAGGTAAACTGCAAAATGACTTCTTTATTATTTGAATGATTCTACCTCGACAGAGAGTGTGCTGCCATGCAACCCCTGTTTCACATAGTGTTGAAACAAATTCTTGATAAATTTTAGAGTGTTTTTAACTTTAATATGATTTCACTAAATGTAAAGATGATTAGTTTTAATGTGATACATTACATCATGATGATGAAATTAAAATTCATTTATATGATATAATATAGAGTATCTATTAACCATTTATATGAAAATGAGCATCATTTATACGATACTATAATATTTAAATGAATCTAATGATAAGGACCATTATGAATTACTTGGATCAAACACAATACATCATTGCGACCATTATGAATTACTTGGCTCAAACACAATACATCATGATGATGAAAATGGACTTCATTTATAAGATAATATAGTCTCTAGTTGAAATCTAATGACCATTATGAACTACTTAGCAAAGGGAAGTGAATTATAATCTAATAATGACCAATGCGCGCTCAAAAAAGGGAAATGAATTATAAAATATGTAATTTATGGATTGTCTTTAAAATAAAACTCTCGTTTTGTGTTAATTTGGGAGCATCTAGTTCAATATACCAACCAGAGCCACTCGACATTGCATATACGTTGCTATATTCAGCTTTGTTGGTGGCGTTTAGAACCCATCTATTGAATCGTGACTGTACCAAACCATAGAAGCATTAGGATTTGTTAGTGCTACTTCATTGTGCAAAGGAGATATTAGACTGGAATTAAACGTAATGATAACTACCTTTTATGAATCAGAAATGGCTACACCTGGAGCACTAAAATGTATTGTTGTATCATCTGGCTCGAAAACTACCAAGGTTGAATCCATCTCGACCAGAGGCCTGCACGATAACCGAGGGATAGAAACGCTCGCTAAGGGCGGTGCAAAAGGAGACCCGAGATTATTAGCACAACACATTGCCAAAAACGATTGAAAAAGAATAATTGAAAATAGGCCAGGGAAATACTCCACCACCTTTTGGGAGCCCAGTTCTTCAATTTCAGTCACAAAGGTGCCCAAGAGAGAGGGTTGTCTTGTCAATTGCATGCATGAAGAATATCGATCTAAAACTATGTCAACTTGCAACCTGTACATCAAAGCCAAAGTTGTCATTAGACCATAAAACCTGAAATAGTTAAGATAGGAGATACATGATTGGGAAAGAACCTTGGAGAAACATTTGGGCATGATAGGAAACCATTCCACAAGACACCTATTAACGCATCCTTCACTGGCAGTTGCATGTTTATAATGCAACACGTTAAGCTTTGCATGTAGGGTAGCTGTGGAGACATGAAAGAAGACAGATGGAGGACGAGCCTTGCACTCGATGCGAAGTGGAAGGGTTAGATGTCAGAGCATGTGAGTTTGTCACCATAGACTGCAATGTGAGAGTCATCGATTGCAACCAAATGTCAGTACATGGAAACGAAAAAGTGTTTTAGACAATAAGACAGAGTAATACCATTTGTACACGATATTGCACATACTACTATCTATGCTAAATTTTAGCCAAAATTTATAGTATTGCTGATATCAGCCATGCCGCCAGGTCTTGGGGCATAGAAACCAAAGACAACATCATCTCCACTAGACCAATAATAATCTCAAAAAATAGACATTTAAAAATTAAAAAAAATTAAAAATATTAAAATAATACACAACCTTAATCTAAATTTCATATTTTTTTTTAAATAACTACAAATTACATCAAATAATAACTGTGAGCAATTCATATATATCCCCTTGTCGGGGACATAACAACTTGCTCTTACTTTTAATAACGTGTTGGGAAAGAGATCAACTCAAAATAACTTGATATTACTCTCTATTATTTGATGTCTAACTAAGAGAGCTTTCTAGTAATAATACTTGTTAGGATAGCTCATTAAACGACCCATATAAACCCCGTCTACAATTTCTTTCTAAATAAGTACAACTCTAATTTTTAAATATGCTTGGACATGCTTTTAGAGAAAAACAAAAGGGAAACAAAAACAAAGGGTTTCATAGCAAGGCAACAAAGATAGAAATCAAAGACAATGCAACAACAAGCATGAGGATTCAAAGGAGGACATCCAAGCTCATGTAACCAAGAGCAATGTTTTTACCGTGGTAAAACTAGTCATTAAAAATAATATTATAGGAAAAGGAAGTTTGATTTGTCAAGAAGAAAAAGGACATTCAAATAATTAGGTTGAAGAAGATATTCGTGAAGAAGTTGGAGAGTTTAAAGATGTGTCTACCTTACAAACCCAAAAATGTATCTAAATACTAGCATACCCCAAAGAGGGTAAATGAAATACTCAAGAGAACTTCGATATGTTTTAAAAATGAGGGAAAGTTGTGTGTAGATAATATAAGTTTATGTGATGAAAGAAAGTATAGGAAAATAAGTGAAAATAAGTAACATCAAACTTCTAAATCTCCACATACGTGAAAATAAGTTTTCTCCAAAAATATTTTGTACATAAAGTTTTTAGATTTGAAAACATTCGGTGAATAAGTCAATGTTTTCGCCTCGATCCTTTGAATGCCAATGGAATCTTACAAAGAAAAAAAGTCCAAAAATCCTAGGGGCATAGGTATTGGAGTTTTCAAAGTTTTAGGTAGCTTTAGAGAACGATGAAACTTCTCGACATGGAGGAACTATACCTTTGAAACTCAGACCTCACCTGGACGTGGAGAGACTATACCTTTGAAATTGAAACTTGAACTATGCGAGACATCAAAATGTTTGCACATCATAATTTGCACAAGTGACACCATTTTTCCTATCGACAATTCGTGTGGGTCCTCTTATAATCTCATGTATTGAAGATCATTGAATGGCCAAATAAGGTTGATAGGTGAAGAACGTATTTTTTTTCAAGTTTTTAATATCCTAAGTCAATCTTCGTATTGAATATCGATAGTATATATAGTCAAGATTTCCATTGGTAGCTTATTTCTTAATTTTCATGACACAATAGATGCAGAAGCCAACCCCCTTCCATGCACATATTGTAGCTCAAGGGGCACAAGTTTTGATAGATGTAACAATTCCATTGAAATTATTTGTACCTTTTCTCTTCACTACACTTAAAGGAAAAGTCATGGTTCCCTTCACTCCTTATGGAGCCCAAAACCATCACGATGGAATGTGGAGGCCCTCTGAGTCCTAAGCTTTGATATATAAAACCGAAAATTACAATCCACCAAACAAAAATTCATTTTCTTATTGTTACATTTCTTTGCAATATATATATATATGACCACTCATTAGAAAACCTTTCTTCAACCTTCAAATTCGGATAGGTTTTTCTTTCTTTTTCAAGTTGTGCAACTTCGTTTCCTCCAAAAAGATTTTGTACATAAAGTTTTTAGATTTGAAAACATTCTCTCAATAAGTCAATGTTTCTGCCTCAATCCTTTGAATTCCAATGGAATCTTACAAAGAAAAAAATTTCAAAAATCCAAGGGGCATATGTATAGGAGTTTTCCAAGTTTTAGGTAGCTTTAGAGAACCTTGAAACTCCTAAACGTGGAGGAACTATACCTTTGAAACAGGTACCTGACATGGACGTGAAGAGACTATACCTTTGAAATTGAAACTTGAACTATGTGAGACATCAAAATTTATGCAGATCGTAATTTGCACAAGCGACACCATTTTTCCTGTCGACCATTCACGTGGGTCCTCTTATAATCTCATGTATTGAAGATCATCTCATGAATGGCCAAATAAGGTTGACAGGTGAAGAAAATATTTTGTTTCAAGTTCTTAATATCCCAAGTCAATCTTCATATTGAATATCGATAATATATAGTCAGGATTTCCATTAGTAGCTTGTTGTTTAATTTTCATGACGTAATGGATGCATAAGCCAACCCCCTTCTATGCACATATTATAGCTCAGGGGGCACAAGTTTTGATAGACATAACAATTCCATTGAATTTATTTTTACCTTTTCTCTTCACTACATGTAAAGGAAAAGGCATGGTGCCCTTCACTCCTTGCGGATCCCAAAACCATCACGATGGAATGTGGAGGCCCGCTATATAACTGCTCATTAGACTCCCATAAACCTTGCTTCAACCTTCAAATTCGCATAAGTTTTTCTTACTTTTTCAAGTTTTTCAACTTCATTTCCTTCAAAAAGATTTCATACGTAAATTTTTTAGATTTGAAAACATTCGCTGAATAAATCAATGTTTTTTCCTCGATCCTTTGAATTCCAATAGAATCTTACAAAGCAAAAAAGTACAAAAATTCAAGGGGCATATGTATAGGAGTTTTCCAAGTTTTAGGTAGCTTTAGAGAACCATGAAACTCCTGGACGTGGAGGAACTATACATTTGAAACTAAGACCTGGCCTCGACGTGGATAGACTATACCTTTCAAATTGAAACTTGAACTATTCGAGACATAAACATTTCTACACATCAGAATTTGCACAAGCGACACCATTTTTCGTGTCAACCATTCTCGTGGGTCCTCTTATAATCTCATGTATTGAAGATCATTGAATGGCCAAATAAGGTTGACATGTGAAGAAAATATGTTGTTTCATGTTTTTAATATCTCAAGTCAATATTTGTATTGAATATCAATAATATATAGTTAGGATTTCCATTAGTAGCATTAGAGGAAAATTCAACTCAAAATGGGCCATTTAAGTGTAAATCAAATTCCATGTCATCATGTGTTAGCCAATGAAATTGCTTTAAATTTGAAATATCGTATAGGTATTAAATAATTTTTTAATATAAAATTGGGGTATGTATTATAAAAAAACTACTTTTTTGTTCGTATTTTCGACATATATGCCCGTGTTTTTACTCAAATTTTGATCGTGAGAGCTCGTTGGATGCGGAATTAAATTCCACATCCAACGAGTACCCACTTAGCATACTTTTGATGGGCCCCTCTACCCCAAAAACAAGAAATACCTGAAAAAACGTGATGATGACAACATCATCACATTTTTTCAGGTATTTCTTGTTTTTGGGGTAGTAGGGACTGTTAAAAGTATGCGAAGTGGAGACTCGTTGGATGCGGAATTTAATTCCGCAGCCAAGGAGCTCTCCTAATCGAAATTTGAGTAAAAACATAGGGAGATATGTCCAAAATACAAACAAAAAAGTAGTTTATTTTTTCTTCCTCCAAAATTAATAAATATTATTTTATTATTTTAACTATTATTTTATTATTTTTTCCTAGGAGGCCCATTTTGAGTTGAAATTTGCTCTAATGCTTGTTTCTTGATTTTCATGACGTAATGGATGCAGAATCCAACCCGCTTCTATGCACATATTGTAGCTAATGGGGCATAAGTTTTGATAGACATAACAATTCCATGAAATTTCTGTTTACCTTTTCTCTTCACTACACATAAAAACAAAGGCATGGTGCCCTTCACTCCTTGCGGATCCCAAGACCATCATGATGGAATGTGGAGGCCCTCTAAGTCATAAGATTTGATATATGAAAATGAAAATTACAATCCAATGAACACAAAGTCATTTTCTTATTGTTACATTTCTTTGCAAAATAAATAATATATATATGAGCTCTCATTAAACTCCCATAAACATTTCTTCAACCTTAAAATTCGAATAAGTTTTTATTTCTTTTTCAAGTTCTGCAACTTTGGTTAGCTCCATTAGTAGAGCTCATTGTCAGATAAAAAAAATTTCACAACCATGGTGGTGCCCTGGCGTGTTGATTTTTGAAATTCCAACCAACCTTCAAATCACCCATGTGTTTTCTGGTCTAATGTCTTCCTGGATCACGGAGTTTGGGTTTTCGGATGTACAAACCAAGTGTCTAGTGGACCTACACAGTTGTGTTTCAGATGATATGCATGACTGCCAAGTGACCCATGCAAAATGTGGAAGTAAACGGTTGGAACGATACAAATATGTATGACAAACTAGGAAAGTTGGCTAAGAGATGTTGCTGAGAGCTCTTTGCCCATCGAATTTGGCGTTGGATAGAAATCATCATTATTGATGATTTATTGCAGCAATCTTCTGTAAGCATTGATGATTGGATACATAATTAACGTGTGGGGACATAGAATGGTGCTTGTTGATTACCATGAAGACGATGCATTTGAGGGTATTCAAATGAGGAGGTTGCACCTGGTTGAGATTGAAGCTTATCTCTTGGAACGTAGTATAATGACGATGAAGTCCCTAAATATCATATGGATTTTCTTGAACAAACATCCCAACTCTTCTCTACCTTCTTGGATTCTAATAAATAATTTAAGGCTTCTACAGGTGTTGAGGAGCACAACATAGATATTATGGGGAGATGAATCACAGGTAAATAGAAATTTGTTATTCACAGGTAAATAGAAACTCGCTGTGTTAAAATTTGTATGCTTAGTTCATATTAAAATCACCATATGTAAATATCTAGCTTATGGTACAATTAAACATTTTGTAGGAATATTGGAAGAAATACACAAAGAAATTGCACGTCTCATGGCCATCAAACCTGAAGCCAAACGAGACAAAAAATCATGGGTATTTTCATATGAGGATCCATAGAGCATGCATTACCTACACGCATCAATTTCTGAATTGATGACACTTTATCCACTAGTCCTAGAAGACTCCAAGAACGCTCTCCATAGTGATGTTCTTCCTGACGAGACTATCATGCGCAGAGGCACTCGAGTGACTTACCACCCATACTCCATGGGTCGTAGGGGAGCCATGTGAGGTATTGACTACCTCGAATTCAAACCAGAAATATGGTTGAATAAGCATGGGAATTTTATCCCGCAGAGTCCCTTCAAATTCATAGTATTCCAAGGCAGCACGCGGGTCTGTCTCGACAAATATATGGCATTTATTTAGATGAAATATGTTGTTGCAACTGTGCTTTCTATGTTCATATTGCAGCTCTTAGTTGAATATTCCACCCAACACAAAGTCATTTTCTTATTGTTACATTTCTTTGCAAAATAAATAATATATATATATATATATATATATATATATATNCATAAAGTTTTTAGATTTGAAAACATTCGCTGAATAAGTCAATTTTTTCACCTAGATCCTTTCAATCCCAATGGAATCTTACAAAGCAAAAAAGTCCAAAAATCTAAGGGGCATAGGTTTAGTATTTTTCCAAGTTTTTGGTAGCTTTAGACAACCTTGAAACTCTTGGCTGTGGAGGAAAGATACCTTTGAAAAATAGACATGGCCTGGACGTGAAGATACTATACCTTTGAAACTGAAACTTGAATTATGCAAGACATCAAAATTTCTACACATCATAATTTGCACAAGTTACACCATTTTTCCTGTCGACCATTCGCATGGGCCCTCTTATAATCTCATGCATTGAAGATCATTCAATGGCCAAATAAGGTTGACAGGTGAAGAAAATATTTTGTCTCAATTTTTTAATATCCCAAGTCAATCTTTGGATTGAATATCAATAATATATAGTTAGGATTTCCATTAGTAGCTTGTTGCTTCATTTTCATGACATAATGGATGCAGAATCCAACCCCCTTCTGTGCACATATTGTAGCTCAAGGGGCACAAGTTTTGATAGATGTAACAATTCCATTGAATTTGTTTTTACCTTTTCTCTTCACTACACATAAAGGCAAAGGCATGGTGCCCTTCGCTCCTTGCAAATCCCAAAACCATCGCGATGGAATGTGGAGGCCCTCTAAGTCATAAGATTTGATATATGAAACTGAAAATTACAATCCAATGAGCACAAAGTCATTTTATTATTTTTATATTTCTTTGCAAAATAAATAATATATATATGACTGCTCATTAGACTCCCATAAACCTTTATTCAACCTTAAAATTCACATATGTTTTTCTTTCTTTTTCAAGTTCTGCAACTTCGGTTAGCTCCATTAGTAGAGCTCATTTCCTGATAAAACTTCTTCCAAAAACATGGTAGTGGCATGGCCTATTGATTTTTTAAATCCGAACCAACCTTCAGATTTACAAACTGAGTGTCTGGTGGACCTACACAGTTGTGTTTTAGATGATATGCATGACCTCCAAGTGACCCATGGAAAATGTGGAAGTAGATGGTTGGAACTATACACATATGTATGACAAACTATTAAAGTTGGGTAAGAGATGTTGCTGAGAGCTCTTTTCCCATCGACTTTTGCGTTGGACAGAAATCATCATTATTGATGATTTATTGCAGTAACCTTCTATAAGTATTGATGATTGGATACATAATTACCGTGTGGGGAAATAGAATGGTTCTTGTTTATTATCATGAAGATGATGCATTTGACGGTATTCAAATGAGGATGTTGCAACTTGTTGATACAGAATCTTCTCTCTTGGAACGCAGTATAATGACGATGAAGTCCCTGAATCTCATATGGATTTGCTTGAAAAAAAATCCCAACTCTTCTCTACCTTCCTGGATTCTAATGAAGAATTTAAGGCTTCTACAGGTGTCGAGGAGCGCAACAGAAATATTATGGCAAGATGAATCACTGGTAAATAGAAATTTGTTATTCACAGGTAAATAGAAATTCGTTGTGTTAAATTTTGTATGTTTAGTTCATATTAAAATCCCCATATATAAATATCTATCTTATGGTACATGTAAACATTTTGTAGGAATCTTGGAACGAATACACAAAGAAATTGCACGTCTCATGGCCGTTAAACCTGAAGCCAAACGAGACAAAAAATCATGGGTATTTTCATATGAGGATCTATAGAGCATGCATTACCTACACGCATGAATTTGTGAATCGATGAGAATTTATCCACCGATCCTCTTGGAATCCAAGCACGCTCTCCACAATGATGTTCTTCCTGACGAGACTATCATGTGCAGAGGCACTCAAGTGACTTACCACCCATACGCCATGGTTCATAGGGACACCATCTGGGGTACTGGATTCCTCGACCTAAAACCAGAAATATGGTTGAATAGGGATGGACACTTTATCCTGTACAGTCCCTTCAAATTCATTGTCTTCCAAGGTGACTCGTAGGTCTGTTTGGGAAAATATATGACATTTATTTAGATGAAAAATGTTGCCGCAACTGTGGTTTCTATGTTCATATTGCAGCGCCTAGTTGAATATTCCACCGAACACAAAGTCATTTTCTTATTGTTACATTTATTTGCAAAATAAATAATATATATATATGACCGCTTATTTGATTCCCATAAACCTTTCTTCAACCTTCAAATTCACATAAGTTTTTCTTTCTTTTTCAAGTTCTGCAATTTCATTTCCTCCAAAAATATTTTGTACATAAATTTTTTGTATTTGAAAACATTCACTTAATAAGTCAATCTTTTCGCCTGGATCATTTGAATTCCAATGGAATCTTACAAAGCAAAGAAGTCCAAAAATCCAAGGGGTATAGGTATAGGATTTTCCAAGTTTTAGGTAGCTTTAGAGAACCTTCAAACTCTTGGACGTGAAGGAACTATACCTTTGAAACTGAGACCTGGCCTAGACATGGAGAGACTATAACTTTGAAATTGAAACTTGAACTATGCGATACATCGAAATTTTTGCACAAGTGGCACCATTTTTCCTGTGGACCATTCGTGTGGGTCCTCTTATAATCTTATTTATTGAAGATCATTGAATGGCCAAATAAGGTTGATAGGTGAAGACAATATTTTGTTTCAATTTTTTAATATCCCAAGTCAATATTCATATTGAATATCGATAATATATAGTCTAGCTTGTTGCTTAATTTTCATGACGTAATGGATGCAGAAGCCAACACCCTTCCGTGCACATATTGTAGATTAGGGGGAACAAGTTTTGATAGATGTAACAATTCCATTGAATTTCTTTTTACCTTTTCTCTTCACTACATGTAAAGGAAAAGGCATAGTACCCTTCACTCCTTGCAGATCTCAAAACCATCACAGTGGAATGTGGAGGCCCTCTAAGTCCTAAGATTTGATATATGAAACTGAAAATTATAATCCAACGAACACAAAGTCATTTTCTTATTGTTACATTTCTTTGCAAAATAAATAATATATATATGACTGTTCATTAGAATCCCATAAATATTTCTTCAACCTTAAAATTCACATAAGTTTTCTTTCTTTTTCATGTTCTGCAACTTCAGTTAGCTTGATTAGTAGAGCTCATTTCCGGATAAAACGTTTTTTAAAACCATGGTGGTGGCATGTCCTATTGATTTTTTAAATCCCCACCAACCTTCAAATCACGCATGTGTTTTCTAGTGCAATGTCTTTCTAGCTCATAGAGTTTGGGTTTTCAGATGTACAAACTGAGTGTTTGGTGGACCTACATAGTTGTGTTTTAGATGATATGCATGACAGCTAAGTGACCCATGCAAAATGCGGTAGCAGATGGTTGGAACGATACAAATATGTATGGAAAACTATGAAAGTTGTATAAGATATGTTGCTGAGAGATATTCGCCCATCGTCTTTGGCGTTGGATAGAAATCATCATTAGGGATGATTTATTGCGGCAATATTATGTAAGTGTTGTTGATTGGATACATAATTATTGTGTGGGGAAATAGAATGGTGCTTGTTTATTATGATGAAGATGATGCATTTGAAGGTATTCAAATGACGAGGTTGCAACTTGTTGATACCGAAGCCTCTATCTTGGAACGTAGTATAATGAAGATGAAGTCCATGAATCTCATATGGATTTGGTTCAACAAACATCCCAACTCTTCTCTACCTTCCTAGATTCTAATGAAGAATTTAAGGCTTCTACAAGTGTTGAGGAGCACAACATAAATATTATGGCAAGATGAATCACAGGTAAATAGAAATTTGTTATTCACAGTTAAGTAGAAATTCATTGTGTTAAAGTTTGTATGTTTAGTTCGTATTAAAATTGCCATATGTAAATATCTATCTTATGGTACATGTAAAAATTTTATAGGCATCTTGGAAGCAATACACAAAGAAATTGAACGTCTCATGGCTATCAAACCCGAAGCCAAACGAGACAAAAAATCATGGGTATTTTCATATGAGGATCTATAGAGCATGCGTTACCTACACGCATCAATTTTTCAATTGATAAGACTTTATCCGCTGGTCCTCTTGGATTCCAAGCATGCTCTCCACAACGATGTTCTGTTTGACAAAACTATCATTCGCCAAGGCACTCGAGTGACTTACCACCCATACGCGATGGGTTGTAGGGATGCCATCTGGGGTACTGACTACCTCGAATTCAAATTAGAAAGATGGTTGAATAAGGATGGTCATTTTATCCCGTGAATTCCCTTGAAATTTACAGTCCTCCAAGGCAGGGCGCGGGTGTGTCTGTGAAAATATATGGCATTTGTTTAGATGAAACATGCTGCTTCAACTGTGGTTTCTATGTTCATATTGCAGCGTCTAGTTGAATATTCAACTATTGGAAATCCGAATCTCATTCATAGCTTGACTATGTGCATGAAGGGTGGTTTTCCCATTATGATTGAAAAGAAGAAGGTTGATTGGTAGCCCTAGTATCCCAATCATAACTTCATTGGGTTCAGTATTTTTCACGTATAAAAATACATTTATAAAATAAAGGAGATCCAAATGCCATCAATTATACTTTAATCTTTTAACTCTCATTTATTATTATCCTTGAAATAATTAAAATATAAATCCCTCATATTTTTCTTGAAACAAAATTTCAATTAGGTTCTTGAAAAAATTAAAATATAAATCCCATGTCTTCTTCTTGAAACAAAATTTCAATTAGGTAAGAACCCAGAGATTTAATAAAATAATAAAAACAGTCTATGTTTGCTCAAATAATTTTGATTTGGATTCAAGTTAATTACTTCAATGATGGATTCAAGTTAATGAAACTTCATTGGATGTTGATAATTTTTATCCTTCAATATTTGCTTCAATTGAGGATTTTAGTAATGAATTTGAGAAATGGTGGATTCAAGTTAATTACTTCAATGATGGATTCAAGTTAATGAAACTCCATTGTATGTTGATAATTTTTATCCTTCAATATTTGCTTCAATTAAGGATTTTAGCAACAAATTTGAGAAAATGCCACAAAGGTTGAATATAACTTAATTAGTTTTAAGAAAATGAAATTTTAATGGATGAATTTCAATCTTCAATGTTTGCTTCTATAGAGGCATTTAACAACAAAGTGGAGATATGGTCACAGAGGTTGAATATGAACTAGGTGCATCCAAGCAAATAAAAGATATGTTTTATGAGGTTGACGAAAATGACTTGAATTTTGTAAATATTACAAGTAGCAATTCATCTTCCTTATATTTATTTATAAACCAAAACTATGTTTAGTTGGAAAGAATAGGCCTTTTAAAATTGAAGTTATCCAAATAATTATAAATACACAACTCTCCAATTAGAAAATAATTGCAATAGAAGAATTTCCTTTTCTAGTGTGTTAGATCCTTTTACTTTCTCCTAAATTTTTTCACTCATATAGAAAACCTTCATTAAAAAAAATAATGATAATGTGAGTATAGTTATATACTAATTAATGTTCTTGGAAATGTTTAACATTGTCATTTTACACTAAACACCTCACTTTATTTTATAATAAATAAAGGGCACTTTATTTTATAATAAGTAAAGGGTCATGACATGATCCCACTTAAATATTTAAAACAAAGTTTTGATGTGGAGCCCACAAGGAAAAGAACCCATTTTAAAGAAAAAATGAAAATAACATAATAATATTGCTTTGACGTCGAGAGAAAAAGTGATGGCACGTAGCATGCCAGGTTGGAAAGTGAAAAAATAAAATAGATGAATTCAAACCTATGGGGCCAGGAAAACAGATTCGAAAATCGGCCAACAAATGAAAGAAAGCAAATCCTATTGCATTCTAGTTGTTAAATGCGAGGCATATTCCAAGAGTTTCGAACATACGACATGCGTGTACCCCGTTACTATTACTATTTCTTCTGTTACTGACAAGTATCAGGGAACGTTTACCTATCCTTTTCGATGACCTTTCCAACGTTTAATCTTCCAGATGTTGCTTTTCTTATACTTGGTCCTTTTCGATGACCTTTCCAACGCTTAATCTTATAGCTCTTGATTTTCTTATACTTTGAAAGCCAAAGTATTCAAACAAGCACAAAATAACTTCTTTCAAATCTTTGTTATTGCTACAATTTAGAAATTAATGGGTTAGGTTCGAGTTTCTTTCTAATCTAGGGATTTTAAAATCAAAATCCTAAAAAAAGAAATCCATAACATTTGGTAGTGTCAGGGAAGGGAAATCCATAATATATGTTCGATTTCAGAGTTTATAATGTGTTGGTTTGACGTTAACCAGCTCAAAAAATCATGAAAATTGTACCCATGGAGTCTATTTTCGTAATGGGTAGGCTACTCCATAATTTTGCAGATCTTAGCACACCATGAATACGCCTTCTCTGAGGTGATTTGTGGTTTTCTCATCAAATTTTTGTAGTTACATCAACTCACTCTAAATTTGTAGTGGCATTGTGTGCAGTTTGTTTGGTTGAGTTTCAGGAGAAAGAGGCTCTCAAGATTTTGATTGCAAAACTTCTTGCTTCAATTTCATTCTACTAAACAGGTTCCAAGTTAGTATAGTATTTTTTTTATTGCGAAAATTCTTTCTTCAATCCCTCGGGAAGGATCTCTTGGTATCGTCCAAGTACTAGGGAGCATGCAATGACCTAAGGAAATGGAATCAAAGTCTTGGTCTATTGATAGGGAACGTCTCACTGTCGAATGACATGAACGCCATAGAGGTCACCCTATTCTTGTCAAGCCATTCGAGAAGATTGGAGCCCTTGCCACAGCTAGCGATAGGCTGCATGGGGTACCTAAGATTAGGACCTCGACCTCGAGGGACCAGAATAAAGGCCATGTACCTTACCTTGCTGATGCTAAAGCGCATTTGAGGAACTTCTAGCCAGGAAGGTGAAGGTAAGAAACCCTCCCTAATAGGAGTTGTCCTTGCTTCCAGGGAGAAATATTTCTATGATATATATATATATATATATATATATATATATATATATATATGTATATATATATAATTATCTTTCTATTTGAGTTGCCCTTATCCTTATATATGAGATATGCGATTTATGACATAGAACAAGTCTCTTCTGTTATAATTTCCTGAACCTGCAAGAAATTCATCATCCATATAACAGTCTAAATATGCATCCAATAGATTACAGAACTTCTATATATATGTCTGAATGACAAGGCCTACATACAGGCTGCCCAAATTCAACATCCAATTGTAATTGAACCTCCTTAGCTTGACACAAGCTCCCTATCTTCTGAATATAACAATTAACCATATACTCCTCGGATATACATTCAAGCATTCCTTGCAGCATCCAATTTAATATGCATACTAAAATCCCTAATTCTCAAATCCTCCCACATTCTCAAAACATCCATCCCATTCCAAGAAATGTTTCCATTCTCACCTTTGCCTCATCTTACAGCCACTCTCTTCCCACAAAGAAAAAGTTCCCATTGCAGTAGCACCGCATAATGCCACAAATCACTTTCCTTCTCTCTGCGTCACATCCTCATTTCACTTTTTAACAGTTGTACTAGATTTTTGTTTTCTAGACATAAATAAAGTGGTAGACCTGGAGAATTGTATTGTGTTTCAGGGAACAAAGAAACTAATTGAAACAAAAATCCCATAACCATTCTAAAATTAGAAAAGGTATCATAGCCTCAATTTGCACTAAAATCAACTGGATATATTTTTATATAAGATATATATATGCAAAAGGTGAATGGAGGCATCACGAATATATACACTTGTACCCAGAGGAAGAATGAATTCAGAGATATTGTGTGTATATTCATGATATATATATATGCCACTAAAAATATATTTGAACCGCCATATAGAGTTTAATGGATCAGTAGCTTCCATATCCCATCAGATCCGAACGCGATAGCACCTTTCACGCTAATTATTTTGTATCTTGCTGAGCTTTCCTTTTCCCATGGAAGTGTAAATCGTGTTGGAGTGTGATTCCTCTCACATGCTATGGACCTGTTTCTTTTTTCTCTCAGCTGAGACAAATAAAGGATTAGAGTCAATCTAGCTACTAAGGGCCCATGTTCAATTAGCTCATTTTTCTTAACTTCAGAGTCTAAATCCTGGTATTCTAAGCACTAGATGTAGAGGCATGAGTAGGTCAACTGAGAGCACAGGGACACTGATGGAGTTCTGAAGATGAGAAATAGGTGGAAGCATTTAGCTATCCGATACATAGGAAGAACGTGCCAGGAATTCCTGTCTAAAATATCCTGCCCTTCATACATCCTAAACGAGACCTCCGATGAGGGAACCTGAGGGATGGAGTGGCCAACTCAACCCTCTAAGTTACAAATACTCTATCCTCATAAATATGTTACAGATCTGTTGACACAGGGAAGATTATGACAGGCCGTCGACAGACCACAAAACCTATACAGGAACAACCCCTTAAATAACACCTTTGGTGTAATGAATAGTTTATAGACTTAGGTGCTACAAGTCATTTATTAATTACAAAAAAGTGGTTTTCCATTTCATATGACAATGAAAGAGTCATGTAGTAGAAAAGGAAATACTAGGAGATTGCACATGTTTGAAGGTCAATGAAATTTTTCTATGTAGTTGCCCAATGCACAATGGAAAACTTAGAGAATTGCATTGTAGCATCTACCTGTTGATGCCTCGGTAGTGTAGGTACTTGAATGGTGTGCAAGCCAAACAACATGTGATGAAAACTCATGCAAAGACTTCAGATAATCCTATGCAAGTATTACCCTATCCTCGAGATGTTTGGTGTGGTTAACATCCATGGATATTCGGCCTCTGTTGACACTCTTTGACTTGGTGAGTTTTCTCCCTAAAAGGGAGAATTTGAATTAAATATGGAACTAATCCTAAATGTAATTTGAGTTCAATCTAAAGTTAATAAATTTTCAACTATGGGAATAAATTCTATAATTACAGAAATGAAGATTTAAACCGAAGATATTAAAACAAAATACTAATTAAACTAAAATCTAATCAATAACCTATCTAATAATCTATCCCGGAAGTCTAATTTAAGAGAAATTTAACGGATATAAAATATGATTACTACATTGCTTAAAGAAACTCAAACAATTTAACAATTAATAGGCACATTCATTTTTCTACAAAAATGAACAATAAGAAATTATTGCATTTTTAAAAATACTGTTTATACGTTAAATCTCTAGTCATTCATCATAATCAGGTTAAACAAACATGCCACAAAATAATGCAGTAAAACATTAGCTACAAATGTTGCACAGATAATTTCCAAATCTAATTATTAATTCAAATGAGAAAATACAAAAAAATCCAATATAACTCAAATGAATGATTGATTTAGTGGTTTCTGGTCTTTTATTCCAACTTCAATAAGAAATTATAGAGCTTCATAATCCATCCAGAGATCCTGTGGATAGACCTTCGTATATTATCCCTTGAAAGAAATTTACAAAATATTGCAGTGAAGAAAAAATTGATTCTTTGGTATGTTGGTCTCTCCCTAGCAATGTCTCCTCCGTTCTGAAAGAGAGATATTTCCATCCTTGTTGAGCCTCCCCCTCCTACTCTCAGAATTTTGATGTTGAATTTATAGAAGTGAAGAGTAGTGAGATAGCATCGAATCCCTAGATGTCTCGTTCATTCAACTATGCAAAAACATATAGAATGAGTTTCTAGAAAATTCACCTCTGTTTGGTCACATTTGTCTCCAAAACTGTTGATATATTTGCTAAAAAATCCACTTCAATGGGTAAATGAGCCCATTTGGGAAGTGGGTTTTCAACCGTTTAAGATAATTCCTCACTGTTTGATCACAATCCTCCATGCCAAAACACTTCTTCTACAGGTACGCGATCCATTTTTTGAACTTCATTTTTCACGGCAACAACAAATTATGGTTTAGAGAAATACTAAGCATTAACATTATAAACAGTATGATATTAAAAGCCATTTATATAAATAAATTATTAATATTGTATTTTAAAAGTATATTGAATATAACTTAAACAATAATAATAATCTTTAAAATCTCTGAAACAATAATAATAATAACTTAAACAAGATCTTTGAAATCTCTAAAAACCAATAAAATAAATTAGCTTGTGCAGTGAAGACCAAATATAGGTGGGGAATGTGAAAGATAACATGTTAATTCAACCATCGAGATTATGGAACCAACTAAAATGACAAAAGCAAACTCAAATGAATAAAAAAAATAAAAATAAGAATTTGGGATCCAAGAGGACAAGAGCTGAAGATGCATGACCAGCAAGTCATGATTCTTTTCTACTTTGGGATTCTGATGCAGGAGCATTAGCTCTCAAGAACAACTACTAAATTTCTGGTCAGGCCCTAAGGTATTGACATTATCCCAAGGACTGATTTATTGTAAAACCATTGTAAATATCCTGTAAGGAGTTTATTTCTATATATATGAAAAAATACCTAGTCTGATAGGTGTTAGTAAAGGGTGAGTCATATTTTGTTAGCAACGGTAGAATTTATGGCAGATCATGACTCCTTGCATGGAGATCAGACCGCGTGCTATTTGTTTTGGACATGGATGTTTCATCATGCTTGGTAGTTGTTTGTTTTAGGTTATAGGACCACTCAGGGATGGAGGTAACAATTTAGGTTAAATAGGCAAATTAGAGGAGTAGAGGGGGTTCTGCTCTTCAGCATTAGGTTCAAATTTTGTAGAGAGACGGACAGACCTGCGTCTCATTACGTTTGTAAATTTTTTTAAGAGACTGAAGAAGAGAACTGAGTTGTGTGCGTGTGTATTTGTTCTATTTCTTAATAGAAGGATTAAATGTGTGTTTGTAGTGTTGTTAGCCTATATGCATTTGTTGTTTGAACTGTTTGTTCTTACAAAGTTGGCTTCGGCATTTTCTGAACATCTACGTATTTCTGTGAAGTTGTTGATCCAAGTGTTAGATTGTTGCTTGAATAGTTGAAATTTGTTGGAGATGCATACATAGGAGTGTTAGGTTAATGAATCATGAAGATTGCAGGATGGATTAAACGATTCTATGATCAATCTGCGCAACCTGCAAATTTTTTTCCTTAGCCATTTTTTGCAAAGAATGAACGGTGGAGATTGAGTCCGCAGATGAAGATCTAACGACCTAGGAGAGATCCTCAACAAAAGTTGTGAGGGAGATAACGAATCCACAAAGACTTGTGAGATATGAGTCAAAAGTAGATCGACGGTCATGGAGCAGGCTGCAAAGATCTAACAGTTAGAAGAATTGTGGAGGAAAAGTGGTGAAAGAGAATTTCGAAGGCACAAATTTTGAAAGTTGGTCGTGCATCCCGCATCCCAGAACCTGCTTGTGGAAGGAATTTTGCGGAGAATATGCCTTGAGACATTGATCAGGCATCCCGCATTCCAGATCCCACATGCAAAAATCCCATTGCAAAGATGAAATTGTAGATAGTCATGTGTAGAGACAAAAGTGTGGGAAGGTGATTTTAGAGCACAATTTGACTGAAGGCTAAATTTGGAAGTCCTAATAAGTGTAGGAACCACCATATCCTAGAGGTTTTGGTTAGGTTGGTTGTGGTCGATCTCGCCTCCACCAATTTTTGTATCAGAGTGGGAAATATTTCCTACGTGTTGGAAAAAAGAAGCAACTTCCAAGTATGACTAGGTAGAATTTGTTGGGTGATTGCACAGTTTTGATTGTGGTTAGAATTATCTGAGGGAGTGAGTAAATGTTGCAAAATCTATGGAGGAGAAAGGAGTGCTTGAAAGGTTCAAAGGAGGTGAACCCGTGACACCAAAATTTTGAGCTAGAGGAAGAAAATCACTAAGGTGTTAGTGGAAACGTAGCAGTAGAAGCCTGAAAGAGCAAAGAAGAGTGCTCAAGAGGTTCTAGATTGAGAACTGCATTGCCAAAATACCAAGTACAGAGAAGGGGATTGGTGAGGTAGGATTGTGGCAGTGTGAAAGAGAAATGTTATTGCAGAGGCTTATTCCAAGAGGATGATTGCATGTGTAGGAAGAGAAAGAGGTCATGACAGAGATTGACCAGCGGTGAATGCAGAAATTATGGAGGAAACGAGGGAGTTATGAGCACGTCTAGAAGTCATGGAGACAAACAGATGAAGAGAAGGGAGAGAGTAAGTCTACCCTGGTGAAGAGAGAAATAACATGAGAACACGAGAGTGTTTTGTGAAGGTGAGAAGACAGATCGACAATGGTCTCAAAAGAAGAAAATTTTGCATGCAAGTGGAGAAGAGGCTTGTAGCCTGAGAAATAAGTTATAGGCATAGATATCTACTTTGGGAGGAGTGTACACATGCAAGGGATAGCATATGGAGTGAAGGAATCTCAACAAAGATGTCATAATATTTTAAGACAATGATGAAGGAAACTAGTAAGGGTTTCTTAGAGAAAGTGATGTGTGGACAAGGACCTAGTATTTCAACTAATGATTGAATTACAAGAGGATAGTTATGTTCTCATGTAGATGAGTTGTGCTATAAATCCTAGAAGAAGCATAGAGAATTTCTCAGGAGGGTTCTAGAAAGAGGACCATCACTCGCTGAAAGACTAAGCATATAGGAGGTTTGGTGAGGTGAGGTGTAGCAGGGAGAATTGTTACTAAAGAGGCTAGTACAACTCATAAGGAGTGAAATAAAACTCAAGAAGATGACTAATGAGGGTCATAGAGTAGGTTCAAGAGGCAACCACAAAGGGAGGAAAGAAAATGCCAAGGAAAATGGCATATGTAAGTAGTTGAGTGATGGAGACTATGAGAGAGAGAATGTTGAGATAAAATTCTGCCTAGAAGTAATGATGATGCTGTTACAGAAGGAGGAAGACCAGAGATGTTGTTTTCTTATGAAAAGAAAGTTGAAGTGGCATAAGCTACAAAGGAGAAGAGAGCAACTCTTCTCAGTATGAAGAGGAGATACTCGAGGCAATAGAGTGTCTGAGGGAAGTCTTGAAGATCGAAGCTTCAAGTGAGACCAAGAGGTCTCAATGTTTTAAATCTGATATTTTGTGTGTGATTGTAGGTACAAAGAATGAGGAAAGACAATTTGATAATATTGTAATAAATGATGAAGGAAGAGGACAGAATCTGAAATCTATTCAGGAAGAAAATGAGGCAACTCATTCTCATGTACATGGACATGGATAGCTGAGTGAAAGAAATGGTTTCTATATTCCTATGAGAAATGAAAACAAGGAAGACTTGGCATATGATGATGACCAAGAACTGAAAAAGACAAAGGAGGATATCAAGCATTCCGATGTTATTCTTGGGGAAGCTGAAGAGAAGGTTATTGAGGATTGTCTTAGTCTTGTAGTAGACTTGAAACAACCAAGGAAAGATTTTGTGATTGGGTAATCAAATAAGATCATTGGGTATTATGAGTTTAATGCTAACAATTTGAATGAGTTTACAGGTATTGTAGAGGACAATCCATGTCTTGGAATTGTCTTAAGTGAAGTTGAAAGTTGCCAGACAAGGCATAAGGACGAGGAAGATGTAAAACATGAAGATACAACGCTTGAAGAGGCTGACAAGGAGATGTTATTGCTGGAGAACATATTAGAGAAACATGAGTCTAATTGTGAATGGAAACCTCAGGTAAACAAGCTATGTTTTAATATTTTCGATGGAGCGATGAAGTACCTTGACGGATGCATAGGCAAAGAGGAAAGTTAGGAAGATTTAGTTAGTCTATATGGACATGTGTAATTGTTGTCAAGCAATGGCAAAGGAGAAGATAAGTTATTGCAGCAGAAGGAGTCTAAAGATTCCTTAATTAATGAAGGCAACAATATTATTGAGGAAGATGAGACAATCATGTCTTGTATGAAAGAACCTGCTGTGGTTAAGGATAGGGAGCAGTTGGCTTGTTTGAATGGCCAATAGAATACTGTGATACAGACCTCTAGAGTTGTCACACAGATGCAAAATAAGAATTATATTCTGATAAAGAATGAAACAAAAGTTTTACAAAGAAATTGGACTTGTAAAAAAGAAGAAGATAGCAAGGAGGATGAAGGTGAGGTAGATATGTCTCATGCTAAAGAAAAATCAGTCTTAGCCTTGAAGGAGGCTGAACTAACTACCAGAATTAGTCAAGGAGCTGAAGGATAGTTATTGAATGTTGTCAAGAAAGAGGAATAAATATATGTTGGGATTGATGAGAAACATAGTGATGATGTATTTGAGAAAGATCAAGTAGAAAATCAATTGTTGAAATGTTTCTTGGAAGCATCTGAGTATGAGAAAGGGATTGCAGGTATTGATAGAAGAATGTTTCAAGTTTTGGTTGAGATAGAAGCAAACACTACTTTACTAAGCTATGGTATTTTTTCTAGTATATAGAGAAGTGTGAGTGAATATGTTACTGCAATCAGGGCATTGGAAAACAATTTACTTTTTGAAAGTAGATTTGAAGGTAAGGATGATGGACAGACCTTTGGGACTGTCACAAGAATAGAGAATTAGAATTCTATTCTAATAGAGAGGGATGAGGCAGTGTCATAGAAATATTTGGTTAGTGACTAGAAAGAATTAAATCATAAGGATGAAGATGAGGCTACTATGTATCATATTGAAGATGAAATAGTCTTAGGAATGATGAAGACTTAATTGACTGATAGAAATGGTCAAAGGATGGAAGGGCGATTACTGAGAATTGTCAAGACAGAGGTAGAGAAGAGTTTTGTTGACATAGGAATGCAACATAATGGAGAAGTACTTGAAGGGAATCAAGTAGAGAATAAATGTTTGGAGTACTGGCTAGAAGTATTGGAACACGAGGAAGAGAGTTGTGCTGAAGTTAATGATCAACATAATGATGATATGTTTGAGATGAGTTAGGAAGAAGGTGAATGACTGAAGAGTTTGATGAAAATAATTGCAGTCAATGAGATGGAAATGTCTCAATTTTTAGCTAAGACAAAAGCAGTAATTAGTTGGCCAAATTATGGTATGTTAAATAATATGCCGAGTAGTGTGAGTGGCTATGTTGTTCCAATCAGAAAACTAAGAGATAAATTACTTTTTCAAAGTAAAATTGCAGATAAGGAGCAGAATAGGGATATTGCAGAGGGAGATGCTTACAAGAGCATAAAGGAAGCATGGGTGGCAGCAATATCTGGGACATCATTTGGAGCAACTTCTGAGGCAACATCTACAACAGTCTCAAGAGTTGTAGCAGAAATTAAACCAAGGAAGGTTGAAGAAGGTGACTGACATCTTGAAGATGAAATTACAGTGTTAGAGCAAAGAAACGATCTCAAGCAATTTGATAAAGCTGAGACAATCAAAATCAGATCTGAAGGATTTGACGATGACAACAGTAAATCTGTTGTAGAGCAGTGGAGAAGATAGTTTAATGTTTTAAATATATTTTGGAAGATGTGCAATAGTAAAGAATGGAGAGATGATACTTATATCCTCGTGAGTGAAGGAAGAAGGTAGTTGCAAGGTGAAAATGACAAGACTTATTTTCAGGACGAAGCAGTATCCAGAATATTGTATAGTGAAATAACCATAACAATATTTGTGGTAGTCTCGGAAGAAGTTCTGAAAGTAAAAATAGAGATTGGGTTAAGAAAATTTGAAGAACATGTTCAGTAGTTTACAGATGAATGGGAAAAATGCAGTAGAGTGCAATGGCATAGTGAAGAAAACAAGGGTTTTTTACAGCAGAGAACTAAATTGGAGAATGTCAAAGATGAACTGTGGCAATTGATCAAAATTCCTAAGAAAATATACAGTAGGGTAAAGCATGAAGACCACTGTAAAGTTAACTGGAGAGTGAAGAATGATGAAGGTAAATACAATGGGATACTACAGCATACGGTTTGGAAGTCTAGAAGGTTACGACCAAAGAAAAATGAAGATAGTGAAGATTATGGACAACACCAGACAAAAGTTTGGGATCCAAGAGAATAGGAGCTTAAGATGTAGGCCCAGGAGGTCACGATTATTTTCTACTTTGGGAGTCTGATATAGGATCATTAGCTCTCAAGACCAACTACTAAATTTCTGGTCAGACCCTAAGCTCTTAACATTAGCCTACGGAGAGGTTTATTGTAAAACCATTGTAAATTTCTTGTAAAGAGTTTATTTCTAGATATAGGAAAAAATACCTAATCTGATAGGTGTCAGTAAAGGGTGAGTCATAGTTTGTTAGATGTAGTAGAGATGATGGTGGATCATGACTCCCTACACGGATATTAGACCGCATGCTGTTTGTTTTGGACAGGGACGTTTCATCATGCTTGGTAGTTGTTTGTTTTAGGTTACAGAACCACTCAGGGATGGAGGTAATAGTTTCAGTTAAATATGCATATTAAAGGAGTAGAGGGGGTTCTACTCTTCATCATTAGGTTCAGAGTTTGCAGAGAGACAAACAAACCTGTGTCTGGTTCCGTTTGTAATTATTTTTAAGAGACTGGAGAAGAGGACCAAGATGTGTGTGTGTATTTGTTTTATTGATTAATCATTAGAGGAAATTTCACCTCAAAATGGGCCTCCTAAGGAAAATTAATAAAATAATAGTTAAAATAATAAATAATATTTATTAATTTTGGAGGAAGAAAAGAAAAAACTATTTTTTTGTTCGTATTTTCGACATATCTTCCTATGTTTTTACTCAAATTTCGATCAGGATAGCTCGTTGGATCTAGAATTGAATTCCACATCCAATGAGTACCCACTCGACATACTTTTGATGGGCCCCGATACCCCAAAAAAAAGAAATACCTGAAAAAAATGTGATCATCATGTCATCATCACATTTTTTTTCAGGTATTTCTTATTTTTGGGGTAATGGGGACTATCAAAAGTATGCCGAGTGGGTACTCGTTGGATGCAGAATTGAATTCCACATCCAACGAGCTTTCACAATTGAAATTGACTAAAAACATATGGATATATATCAAAAATATGAACAAAAATAGTAGTTTTTTTTATGATACTTATCCCCAAATTTATATTAAAATTTTGTTTAAGAGGTGCTCCCTGTTTGAATTTTAAAGCATTTTGATTGGCTAATACATGATGACTTGGAATTTGTACTATTTTTAGAAGGCCCATTTTAAATTTAAATTTCCTCTAATGAGAAGGATTAACTGTGTGTTTGTAGTGTTGTTATCCTATATGCATCTGCTATTTTGAACTATGTGTTCTTATAGAGCCGACTTCGGTGTTTTTTTGAACATCTGCGTATTTCGGTGAAGTTGTTGATTCAAGTGTTAGATTGTTTCTTGAATAGTTGAAATAGGTCACAGATTCATGCATAAGAGTGTTAGGTTAATGAATCGTAAAGATTGTAGGCTGGATTGATCCATTCTATGATCAATCAGCGCAACCCACATATTTTCTGCCTTAACCAGGTTTTGCAGAGAATGAATGATAGAGATTGAGTCCATAGATGAAGATATAAAGGCCCAGGAGAGATCCGCAACAGAAGTTGCAAGGGAGATAACGGATTGACAAATATTTTTGAGATCCACATAAAAAAGTAGAACGATAGTCGGGGAGAAGGCCGCAAATATCTGACAGCTAGAAGAGTTACAGAGGAAAAGTTGAGGAAGAGAATTGTGGAGGCACAACTTTGGAAAGTTGGCCGCGCATCCTGCATCCCGCAACCATCTTGCAGAAAATATGTTGCGGAAGGAAATTTATGGGGGAGAAACTTTGAGACGTTTTATCGGGAATCCCGCATTCTGCATCCCGCATGCAGAAATACCGTTTTCAATATGAAATTGCAAACAGTCCTGTGCGGAGATAGAATTCGGGGAAGGTGGTTTTAGCACAAAATTTTGGCCGAGGGATAAATTTGACAATCTTGCTAAGTGTAGGGGCCACCAGATCCTAGAGGTGTTGGTTGGGTTGGCTTTGGTCGATCCCACCTGTACCAGAATGACTTCTCCAAAATACATAATTGCAGGTTGCTGGTTGCGGAGATGACAAAATGCGATTATTAAAAAATGTTTCTGCATCCGCAATCTGCAATTGTGGGTTGCTGATTGCATAATGAAAAAGTTTCAAACACAAAACCAAGCTACCACAATCTGCATTGTGGGTTGCAGGTTGTGGAAAATACACACTTTTGGGAAAAAAAATTCCTTCTCCAACTCGCCAAAATGCAGATAAATGCATAAATTCTTTAAAAAAATGTTAACTAAATCAAGCATGACAAAGACATAGAAACCATGATAATCAAGATGGGATTCCCAAAATGAATAAGGAACTTAAGCATCACCTTTTGCATATAAAAATTTGGGCTCTCATGTTTTGGATAAAACATGCGATATGTTGTAGCTACAACACTACCAAGATTGAAAAACCTTTTCTTCTATGCTATAATGCAAAAAAAATATCACGGTCGAATTTGATGGTGACAAATGCCTTGTAAAAGGAAAAAATAGCCATTTAAGTGACAGTTGTTGGATGAGGTCAAAAGAATCTATTTCTCATATTTATAGATAGTTGAATGAGAAGGGAAGTCATTTTTCCGGTGGTTTTTTTCAACCGGTAAAAGGATCTTTAGTTGTAGAGGAGACTATAGAAGGATCAACTATATCCTCTACAAATAGCTTCATATGACTGAAGGGTAGATGATTTGATGTTATTGGTCAATCTTAGGGAAATATTTGTATCAACTTTCAGAGTCCATCTTGGAAAATCTTAATGCCCCTATTCACTACAACAAATCATGGAATTAGCATCCCATTTAGTGTTCTTTTTTAGTTTAATTTGTTTTACATTGAGTGGTGAAACTAGATGCTAAATGGGACGCGTCATGAAAAAAACTTAAAGCGTCTCAAAAAAAATCTTTTTTTGCTTCCTAGATAGCATCCTTTATGACGTCCAAAATAGATTCTATTTTTTTGCTTCCTAAAAAGTGTCTAAGTTTGCTTCCTAAACAAAGTCGAGGTTTGCTTCCTAAACAACGCCATATATTTCTTCCTAGCAAGTGTCTGATTTTGCTTCTTAAATGAAATCCCCATTAGCACCATATTTGCATCTTTAATAGCACCATTCTAGCATCCATTTTTTCTACCACTTTAGCATCCCATTTTGCACCATGTTTTACTTCCAAATATGTGCCAATTTTTGCTTCCAAATTTGCACCAAATTTTGCTTCCTTTTTTTCATCAGATTTTTCTACCAAAATGAAGCCAAATATTTCTTCTATTTTTGTACCATAGTTTTCTTCCTATGTAGCGCCATGTTTTGAATTCAAAGTAATGTCTTACGTTTCTAGCATATCAATGCCATGTTTGGCTTCATCATTCCCGCCATTTGTTGAATCCTTTTTAATGCCTAGTTTCACGTCTTATTTTGCTACCATATCAACTCCATGTTTGGATTCATCATCATGTGTTGCATCATTTTTAATGCCTAGTTGCGCATCTCTCATTTTATTTCACTAATCTAGTCGTTTTAGTAATTTTATATACAAAATTTGGTCATTTTGTTTGGTTGCTTATCTCTCATTGTTTGGTCACTTATCTCTTATTTTTTGGTTACTAATTTAGTTGTTTTTAATGGATATTATAATATAATTAGGGCATGGAGGAATCAAACCACCAACCTCCTGCTTGTAAGGAAAGCGCTCTTCCATTGAGCTAGCACCCTTTAATAATTTGGGAACCTAACTTATAGAGTCCTCTATAATGGTAAAAAGGATCAATACATAAATTTGAGTATCTAATGGTCAGAAAAGGATAATAGATTGTATAAGTTCACAATATACTATCAATCAGGTTATGAAATCCATAAATCGTTTCTAGGAATTTTGAACAAAAATCAAGAAATTGTCTTAATGGGATTGTAAAAATCACTATTCCCTAGCAAACATAAGTGTACCACTATATGAGGCCTATCAACAACAATTATCCTAATGTGGATGCCAACAACATAGTAGATAAGAATGATCATCCTAGATCCATGTATAAGTGGAGCAATAAGGAGAATCAAAAGAGGATGATCAACCCAATAGTTGGTGCTTCACATGGATCCTATCCACCATGGGATGAGAAAATATCCTTCTTCCATCAAGTTAATGAGTATCCACTACAAAAAATGGTTTGGATATATTGTAATTCCAATTCATAATGTTTATTCGCTTCCTAGGGTGATGTTGCAGTGTTTTCACTGGGAGATCTACATGAAATTGGATAGCGTTGGATATAAGCATATTCATGGGGGAATAGAGTATATGATGAGGTTGTATTTTAATATTTTTAGTTGCAAAACCATGCATGGTTTGAAACACTGGGAGAAGGAATAGAATCAGATATACTTAACAAACTACAATCATGATAGGGCATAGGACTCTACTCTATAGTCATTGCGAAGATGTTGGAAATGGGTATAAATTCCTAAGGACTATGAACGCAAAACCTTCCATGTCAGAGGAATACTCGATGGAAGTGAGCTTACTATTTCTAACATAAAGAAACAATAAAGACTGAAATGGAAGCTCCAGGGCAATACACATAGCATTAGAACGAAAAACCAATACCCTAAAGAAGTTCGATATAGATTTTTCATTGTAAACAAGAAAGAATTCATAATATAGAAAAAACTGTGTGATCATAAAATAGGTCATATTTCACTTCCCTATATCATAATGTGATTACTTTATTGTTCAGGTTTCCATTTTGGTCACTATAGAAAGATCTTGTCATGAAAAAATCTATAACCTTTAGAATTCCATTATTATCAATTGGTAGATAAAATCATATTTAAAGCATTAAATTCCATGTCCAAACACTCGTTTCAATAATGATATCTCATAATGAACGAAAGACAAGCAAAAATATTCATAAAATCAAGAAATTAACTTTGATGTTTCAATGGAAAACTTTGTTGATATGACATTGCATACATTTTTTTACCAACACAACCTGCATCATACAACATAACCTAGTGTTTAGATATTAAAAACAATAGAAATCTTGCATTATTGAAGACTGAACAAGAATTTCCTTCAATGTTTGTAATTATTCTTAGTTACTAAGTAAGCTGCTATGGATTTTATATTGAGGGGAGTAAAAAAATTGTATTTCATGTTAAGACGAGATGATAGAATAAGTGACGCTCAATAGTATATTGGGATCCCTGATATATCATGTATTAATGTGTAATAAATATCATGAGTGTTAGTGACGAATCAAGTTAATGAATAACAATTAGTATTGGTAGTTAGGGATGGTCATGTAGAGTAAGTGATTAAAACAAAGTGAAAAGATGCTAGAAAATTGTATCAATTAATTCAATTAATATGTATTTCTACATCTCTTCACTTTCATAGGTATTCAATGTTAAAGTCCAACTTTCACTGCACTAAATAGCCTTAAGGAGACAACAATGCCGACTAAAGATACCCTCCTTTTTAATATTAGTTGGTATTCTATAATGTTAGTGGACCTTCTAACCCTTGCAAAAACATAGATTATGTTTTCATACTTCCATCCCTACACTCTCTTCCAAAGTTCTTTGTTTTGTATATGAAATGGGATTGATCACAAAACTAGGACATAAAATAATATATAAATAGATTATCATCCTAAGAACATAATAAAGGAGAATAAACTAATTTTTTTTTGAAAGAATGGTTCATGAAGCAATGCTACAAAAATACCATAATCAACCTAAATCATAATCTCACGAACCTCTCATTAAGGAATTTAGAGAAATTTGAGGTCTTGGTCTCATTTAAATCAACGAGAAATGGAAAGCAATAAAATGTGTATTCTATTTCCTTGGGAGGCAAGATGAAAATAGCTATGACTCAAAAACCATGGTTCCAATGGAAAAATTGTTGGTTTCGTTGGATTTGTGACATCCAAGTACCACTAGGGACACCCTATTCTGTGGTTTCATGGACCAAAAGTTGTATAGTTTGCTGATTTTCTAAAATAGGTTTTTGATAAGTGACGTGAAGTGCAATTTCTATAAGATAAGCTAATATTTTGAAAAATGTGCCCAACGAGTGTGTCAGAATAATAGTCATCTCAACCTTACCCAAACACACTAGCTAGAGGAAGTGGAACTCAATTCTATTGCTTGGTGGTTTGTATGCTCCTGGTTGAAATTTGTGTGGTGTCCCTAAATGAAATTGGTAAGCAAGATGAAACTTTCCATAACTTGAAAATCAAGGCTCCGATGGACAAAAAATCAATTCTATTGGATTTGTGACATTATATTACCATTATAGAAACCCACGTTTGGTGGTTTTATGGAATGAACATTTTATAATTTGTCGGTTTATAAGCTAGGGTTTTGGTAAGTGACGTGCAATGCAATTTCTACACAATAATTCAATATTTTGAAAAATGTGACAAGTGAGCACATGGTCATCACAATAATCTCGTCCTTTCCTGAAAACACATGCAATAGGTAACATACTTCAATTTCATTTCTTGGTTTGGTTTCTATGACCCCGTTTAAATTTGTCTGGTGTCTGTGAATGGCCTTGAGAAGAGAGATAAAACTCACCATAAATTGAAAAGTGAATGTAACACCCCGGTTTTTACCCCGTTTGCATTAAATATACATGATACATGTATTGTAAATAATCATGGTGCGGAACTAAAGGAAAAGGACCCACCATCGATTTCATTATGTTATGTTTCAGATAGAAATTGTCACCGATGGTATATTGGGACATGCAGCATACATATTAAGTTGTGGCATCATGTAACTATACATCTTTAATTAAATAACCCCAACTAGCTATGTTCACTGCAACTAAATTGAGAAGGGGCATGATTCCTAAGGATAAGGAGGGGGAATGCTGAACCTTGAGCCATGAGGGGGAAATCCATGTGTCACCACTCTTTTGCTCACCTTCCTTTGTCTCATCCAAAAACCACCTTAGTTATTCTGTTGTTAGTTGGGGAAAATATTGGCTGGCAGGAAAACCACTACTATGCCCACGCCTGCAATCTTTCCATGACGCGCCTTTTGGGTTGTGGATGGTCTGTCCACTATGGGGATCGTGAGTATGTTCATTTTCCCTCGCGGTGAGAGAAGTTAAAAGGGGTCCCCAATTCATTTATTGGGGTTGGTTCATTCTTCTCTGCCTCACGGGTTGCTGGCTTGCAGGTTGGTTCTTCCTTCTCTCGTGAAGTTGTTAGTCCGTGGTGGTGTTCATCCTCATGTTCACGTAGAGAGTCTATGTCTTTTCCACCATTGTCAGACTATGTAACGTTCTATTTTTCCATTATTGAATTGTGGCTGTGATTTTCATCTATAGTTCTGTGGGTTGCGTCTTTTTCCCTCATGTTTAGATTGGGAGCCTGTTCCTTTCCCATTTTGGTCGGTGTAAGTTCTCCAGCGATTGCATTGGGGATTGTGTGTTGTGGGTTCATGTATGTTCATGGGATGTTGTTTTCCATGATTGATGGGCTGTGTTTTTCTCGTGTGATGTTGTAGGTTGCTGTGGAATCATTTTGGCCATGATAGGGCCAAGAACGATTTAGGGAGTTGTTTTCCCCTGTTAAAGCTTGAATAGCTCTTTAGCTGCATGCATGCAGTGGCTTTGTCCTCGGACTACATTGGAGTGGTGAATGAGAGCCTTATGTGCTTGATAAACCTGGTGGTTTGGGAACCACACAAACAAAGCTAGTGGGCTGGATTTCTTCTCCACAACCCATGAATAACACTAGAAGGGAGATTAGGGTCCGAGGGACTGCGTTGCAGAGAAAGGATTGATTTCCTTGTGTTGGGTGTGTGTGGGTGTCCTAGAAGCCAGGCTGGTTATGGTGTAGGTGTCCTTAACTCTTCAATGAGCTCATCAGCTTAGCATTTAACCTTTTCGAGCTCCTGGATGGCCTGATAATCCCAACTTTATTGGCTTGGATGATCTGTTGTTCGCCTGATAAACCCAACTATGTTGGCTTGGATGAACTGTGTACTCTTTTGGTGTTGTTATATTTGGCTACGTGTAAGCCTGTTAGTTCCTTATTCCTTGGGGGATCATGCCTGGATCGGGGGTGGTAACATTGTTGAGAGATTAAGGAGCACGCGGGCCTATGGTTGGGTGGAAATTTCCAGCAACGTAGCTGGTTGCAGGACAAGTCCTTATTAAGATTAGTATTCTTGCTTGAGTTGTGTCTACAATCATATTTACCATTGATGAATGATAATGTACATAATGAATGCTGAATTGTATATGAATGCATGTTGTTTTGCTTCCGTTATGTATATGAATGACTAATGCATCGTAGTATGTTTTATGTTTTAAGTAATCTTGTTACATCATTATATGTATGTATCTTCATGTTCATGGAGCTAGATGCCCAGATGATTGATGTATGGTAGCGTCCTCTTCACCGGTTGGAGGGTCGGGGACATTACAGTGTGGTATCAGAGCCAAGTTGTAGCATGGGCATGAATGAGCCTTGAAGATGCCGTGATAGAGATTATGTTGCAGCAATTGGGCCTCAGAGGGCCATGAAAATATTAGTTAACAGAGGCAGGTTTCTCACTGGCCAAGAAGAAACCAAGAGAAATGGGTGATGACAAGAAAATTCACAAAATTTTTCTAAGTGCCAAAATTGTCGGCTCATCGAAAAACTTAGTAGGAAGTTCTTTCGATGCGGCAGAAGGGATAGTTTGAAGGTCACCAGATGTATGGTAATCAGAAGAATATTGTGGAAGGAATTGCATTCGTTGCTTGTCGGCCCATTGGAGAACTTAGTGCGAAGTTCCTCCAACACGGCAGAAGTGTTAGTTTGAAGCCCACCCAACGGCGGAAGGTTTTGCGAAATTCTTCTTAAGTGTTAAAATCGTCGGCGCATCAGGGAACTCAGTGAGAATTTCTTTCAACATAGTGGAAGAATTAGATTGAAGAGCACCTGACACCGACCATCAGCGATCGGCACCACTTAGTTGAAGGAATCGCCGATGACACGTCGGCGGAGGATAGTAGATTGATCGGTGATGGAGAGGAATTTGGAAAACATTTATGAAGTAGTGAAATCATCAGCGATCGGCGATGATTAGTTGATCACATCGCCGATGCTTAGATAATTACGTTGCCAATGCGGTGAAATTTTGACGACTACACCAGAAGAGATTGGCTGATTGTGAGCCATCGTTGCGAAAGGCTAGGAAACTATGCTTCCAACGGGTAGAGCCTCCGACCACCGATGCTGCAGAAGATAGTTGATCCGAAGGCTGATGCAGCAGAAGATAGAGAAGGAAAGTTATGAAATTTTTCTAAGGCACGAGATCATCGACTATCAAAAAATGTTAGTGGTTGGGATCGCTGATGAGTAGAGGATGGGATCATCGACATGGAAGGAAGAAGAATATTTTCGAAATTTTGTTTAAGTGTGGAAAACCATCGGTGATCGATGAAATATAGATGATCATAGCGTCGATTGGCAGAAATTAGTTGTTTGAGCATCTGTCGTTGCGGCGGGTTAGTGAACTATCCCGCCAATTCATTAGTCTTTCGAATCGCTAATGCCGAGGTGTTTAGTGAATAGTGGCTCCGAGGTATNGTGGCAGCGTTTAGTGCTTGGGAGTATCGACATTGTGGAAGTATTGAGGTTTAATTCACCGATACGGTGGTGATAAATAGTTGGTTTGATTGGCGACGTATAATGGAAGATGGAGCCAACGGAGTCAGCGAAAGATAAAAGAAGCTATCATTGACAGATAGTTAAACGATTCGATGAAGAATAATAGATTGTTGAGCCGATGAAGTGGCAGAAAACAAGACTAAATAGAAAAGTTTTGAAAATTTCTATAAGTATAGGAATCGTCGACGAAATTTAGATGACGGAATCGTTGATGTGGCGACGGACACCGGAAGAAATTAGTTATTCGGACTACCGATGCTGTCGATGGAAAATAGTTGTTGGAATCATTGAGAACGCGAGATAATTTAGTTGTTTGTCAATATGCCGTTGTGGCTGCCGTGTGGACTACCGCACCGATGATTAGGAGTTCAAACCGTCAATGCTCCAATCGTCGACACGTAGGGCTTAGTGGTTCCGACCGCCGACTGATGTTATGGCCCGTGAGAAGAAGAAGAAGTCTCATAAATTTTTCTAAGTGTTGACTCCATCGGTGATTGGTGGAAGTTAGTTGTATTGGTTGCCGATGACATCGAAAGAAGTTAGTGGTTCGTGCGCCCGCCGTTGCGGAAGCCCTGATGACTAGCCATCTGATGTAGAAGTCATTTGATTTGCTCGTCGATGCAGATCAGAAGCTTAGATTATTTGTGAGTCGAAATGCTGAAAATTTAGTGGGGAAGAGACCCGATGAGAAAAAAAATTTGGAAAATTCTGGTTGAGTATAAGGTCATCGAAAAAATATTAAGGATCAGGCCGCTGATTGGAAGAATTTGAAGGTTTGTAAATCCACCATTACTGCAGTCTAAGACACTATCCACCTGATGGATAGTAGGTCCAATAGCAGATAGATGTCTGTGGAACTCGTAGTGAGATCACTTTCCACCATTGCGGCTACCCAAGGGATTGTGCACCCAATGAATAACACATTCGATCGTCAATACCGCGGAAGACCTTAGCTGATGAAACCATCGATGGATAGACCTTGGCATTGCCATTATAGTTCGGAGGGTTAGATCACTACAAAATTGACATGCTGGAGGGAAATAAATGAACAGACCGCCGATGAGCTAGGTGTTTTAACCATTGAAATATCAAAAAAATAGTTGGGAGGAGGTCCGATTGGACCAAAGGAGCTTTGGGTTTTTCAAGGGAACTTCTTAGCAATTTTTCAAGCAGTTTTAAACTATCTTTCAGTGGGTTTTTAGTAGACTATCAGTGGATTACCAGGCTGAACATGAGAGAGAGAAAGATTTTGTGTTTTAGCAAAATTGTTGTTTTATGAATTTCCATAAAAAAGGAAGGTAAGTAGTTTTGAATTACATTATTGATATGCATCTAACAGTTTGCTACTAACACGTTTGCAGAATTATAGACACCTCCAAGAGCAGTATTCTAGGAAGAAAAGTGTGGTAAAGCAATAGGTGGTTCAGTCATGAGAACCCATGATGGATATGATGCTCGAGATTCTTACGAGCGGGCAGGAGATGCCATGGGAGAAAATGTCTGTAATGTAAATGATGACATAGAGTCTAATAGAAGGAGATTCCAAGAGACACCATCTGAGGTTGTAGCCACCATGAGAAGCTTGATTAAATCCCAGGAAGAGTAGCATCAGTTGAATGCTGCAATGTTGTAGAGTTTGACAGACTTGCAGAAGAAGATAGATTATGGACGAGGTACATCAAAGATAGAAGGCAGTAAGAGTAGCACTAGGAGGAGGAGAAGGACTTCCAGTGGATCATCTAACTCTAAAGAATCCAGTGGAGATAAAAGTTCATCTTCTTGTAAAAGGAAAAGAACAAGGTACCATAGGGATCTATCCCGGGATGAATATAAGAAAGCTAAACCTCCTACATTTGATGGTGAGATAAAGACTGGACAAGAGGTTGAAGCTTGGCTTCTTGGGATAAAAAAGTACTTCCAAGTGCAGGATTATTCAGGAAACATGAAAGCAAGAGTTTCCATATTCAATCTAAATGGAAGAGCATCCATTTGGTGGGAACACTTCAAGCAAGTAAAGAGGATCAGTGAAAGGAAATTGAAGTGGAAAAAATTCAAGAAGTATTTCAGGCAAAAATACCTCTTCGACAGGTATTATGATGACAAGATTAAAGAGTTCCATGAGCTGAGATTGGGACATCAGACCATGGATGAATACGCAAATAAGTTCTTGTAATTATTGAGGTATGTCCGATAGATCAAAGATGAAAAAGTGAAGGTCCAGCGGTTTCTGAGTGGATTGCCTCAGTCTTACAAAGACAGAATTGCGTTTTATGAACCTAGAACTCTTGAAGAAGCAATAAGGAAAGCTAAGTATTGCTATGATCAGAGCAAAGGTAAACCTGATTACATAAAGGCATGGAAGGATAAGAAAAATGAAAAGTTTGATCAAAGAAAGAAAGGTTTCAAACCTTCTAGATTTAGGAATCAGTAGAAGTAGTCATCCCAAGTTGTGAGTAAGCCAGTTGGAGTGACAGGTGGAAATCCTAAAGAGCCACCACAAAATAAAGGTCCACTCAAATGTTGGAAATGTGAAGGACCCCACTTGCGCAGATATTGTCCACTTGAGAATGGAAATGCAAGGCCAGCTTATAACATTCAAGAAGGAGAAACAGTGGGTAAGGTAGCAAGAGTAGTCCCTAGAATTTATGCAGCACTGGAGGACCACCAGGAAGATCACCAGTCAACTGTGGTTGAATTGCAGGTAATATTATTAAACAACCTGTTTCTATTTTGATTGACCGTGGTTCTACTCACAGTTACATTACTCCTAGAGTAGTGGAGATTTGCGCTTTTAAGAAGGTAAAGCATAGAAAATTTTGGTTAGTTCATCTAGCCACTGGAACTAAGAGAAAGGACAGTGAAGTAGTGGATAAATTTCCATTGATTATGAATGGATTGATCACTTGTGTAGATCGGAATGTTCTACCGCTTGGTTCCTATGATGTTCTCATTGGAATGGATTGGTTAGAAGCTCATAGAGTAAATCTTGATTGTTATAACAAGACTTTTGAATGCAAGGATGAAGAAGGAAACCCAGTAGTTGTGAGGGGTATTCCAAAGGTAATTTCAGTAAGATAGGTTTCAATAATGCAGTTGAATAAGTTCTGTAGGAAAGGTTTCTAGTTGTATGCAGCTCATATTATGAAACCAACATGAGATGAAACAACTCCTAGGCTGGAGGACTATCAAGTGTTATAGGAATTCAAGGGTGTGTTTCCTGGTGAGATTCTAGGGCTTCCTCCAAAGAGGGACATTTATTTCACCATTGAACTTGTGCCAGGAACAACACCAGTGTCTAAGACACCCTACAGGATGAGTACACCGGATATGCTAGAGTTGAAGATGCAACTGTAAGAGTTGTTGGAAAAGAAGTATATCTGACCGAGTGTGTCTCCTTGGGGAGCACTGTTTCTATTTGTAAAGAAGAAAGATGGTACACTCAGGTTATGTATTGATTATAGAGAGTTGAACAAAGTTACTATGAAGAATAAATATCCTTTGCCTAGGATTGATGACCTCTTTGATCAAATGAGAGGAGCAAAGGTATTTTCCAAGATTGACTTGAGATCTGGTTACCATCAGGTGAGAATCAAGGATGAAGGCATTCATAAGACAACCTTCAGGACAAGGTATGGACATTATGAGTTTGCAGTGGTACCATTTGGTCTCACAAATGCACTAGCTACATTTATGTGCCTTATGAACAGTGTCTTCAGCCAGTATTTGGACATGTTTGTTCTTGTTTTCCTTGATGACATTCTTTTTTATTCCAATAATGAGGAGGAACATGTAGAGCATTTGAGATTGACATTGCAATTGTTCAGGGAACATCAACTATATGCAAAACTGAGTAAGTGTGCATTCTACATATACAGAATTCAATATTTGGGTCACATTATCTCAGAAGAGGGTATATCAGTGGATCCTAAGAAGATTGGAGCCATTATGAACTGGCCTACTCCAAGAAATCTGAAGGATGTAAGATCTTTTATGGGACTTGCAGGATAATACAGGAGATTCATTGAGGGATTCTCCAACGTTGCACGTGCCATCACTTCTTTGCAAAAGAAGGGGATAAAGTTCGAATGGACTTAGAAATGTGAAGAAATCTTCCAGTGGTTGAAGAATCTCCTCACCAGTGCACCAGTATTGAAGGTTGCAAATCTAGAGAGATTTTGTGGTGTGTACCGATGCATGCAGACAAGGGCTTGGAGGAGTCCTTATGCAGGACAACCACATGATATGTTATGAGTCAAGGAAGCTAAAAGAACATGAGAAGAACTATGCCACTCATGATCTAGAGCTTGGAGCCATAGTGCATGCTCTCAAGATGTGGAGACATTACTTGATGGGTAGAAGATTTGAGTTCAGGACAGACCATTGTGGTGTGAAGTATTTGTTTGATCAGCCTACTCTGAATGCTAGGAAAGCGAGATGGCTGGAATTTTTATGAGTTTGATTTCAAAATCAAGCAACTAAAAGGAAAGGAGAATAAGGTAGCTGATGCACTCAGCAGGAAGGTACAGGAAATGCATGCGGCATCTCTTAGTATTTGCCAATCAGATTTGAGGCGGCAGATTGTTAATCATGTTGCCAGAGATGAATTGTATGAGCAGGTAAAAGACAAATTGCAGCAGCAAGGTATTGAGAAGAGGTATGAGGGATATAAATTGGAAGAATATGGACTTCTTATTTATAAAGGCAGAATTTAAATTCCAGATGTAGCAGATTTGAGGAGAGTTGTTATGGATGAAATCCATCAAACTCCGTATTCTGGTCACCCAGGGTACCAGAAGACAATTCCTACAGCTAGAAAGCAGTACTTTTGGCCAGTAATGAAAAAGGACATGGCTGAATACATTTCAAGGTGCATGAAATGTCAATAGGTAAAGCTTGAGCATAAACATCCAGCAGGCTTGTTGCAGCCTTTACCAGTTTTGGAATGGAAATGGGAAGTTATTTCCATAGATTTTACTACGGGATTTCCGATGACTTGGAGACAACATGATTCCATCATGGTTGTGGTAGACAAGTTGACAAAAGCAACACATTTTATATCGGTAAAGTCTACACACAATACTGATGACATTGCAAAGATATTCATGAAGGAGATTTTCAAATTGCATGGATTGTCGAAGGAAATAGTGTCTGACAGAGATGTCAAGTTCACTTCCAATTTTTGGAAGGGATTGTTTGCGAACTTGGGTACAAATCTAAACTTCAGCACTACATACCATCCTAAGACAGATGGGCAGACAAAGAGAGTTAATTAGGTGCTTGAAGATATGCTTCGCATGTACGTGATCGAAAAACCAACCAAGTGGGAAGATTACTTACAATTGGTAGAATTTGCTTCTAACAATGGACAGCAGGAATCCTTAGGGATGAGTCCGTATGAATCTTTATATGGAAGAAGGTGCAGGACACCAGTGACTTGGGATAACCCAGTGAAAAAGGTTGTGCTTGGACCAGAACTACTAAAGGAAATGGAGCAAGAGGTTGTAAAGATCAGACAAAATATGAAAGTAGCACAGGACAGGCAGAAAAGCTATGCCGATAAGCATAGGATGAACAGAGACTTCAGTGTTGGGGATCATGTAAACCTCATAGTAAAAGCAAAGAAGATTTCCTTGAAGCTTGGAAGTTGTGCCAAGCTGTCACCTAGATATTGTGGGCCATTTGAAGTGCTTGGAAGAATAGGGCCTGGTTCATATAGACTTGCATTGCCTTCTAGTACTAGAGCTGATAAAGTTTTTCATGTTTCTTTGCTTAAGAAATATGTAAATGATCCTAACCATATGATAAATTGGGATGTGATTCAGGTGGAACCCGAGGGAGAGTTCCAAATCGAGCCAATGTGCATCCTCGACAGGAAGGTCACAATGCTCTGGAACCGAGCCATAGGGAAATTAAAGGTGCAATGGGAGCACTATGGACCTGAAGAGGCTACGTGGGAGCTGGAGGATGCCATGCGATTGGTACATCCATTTTTGTTCAATTCTGTGGAACACTGAGGAAGTACTAGTGTAGCATTATGTTCAAATTTTGTAAAGCACCAAGGACAGTGCTATTGAACGGGGAGGGGAATGTAACACCCCAGTTTTGACCCCATTTTCATTAAACATACATGATACATATATTGTAAATAATCATGGTGCGGAGATAAAGGAAAAGGCCCCACCATCGATTTGGTTATGTTATGTTTCGAATAGAAATTGTCACCGATGGTATGTTGGGACATGTGGCATACATGTTATGTTGTGGAATCATGTAACTATACATCTTTAATTAAATAACCCCAACCATTTATGTTCAATGTAACCAAATTGAGAAGGGGCATGATTCCTAAGGATAAGGAGGGGGATTGTTGAACCTTGAGCCATGGGGGGAAAATCCATGTGTCACCACTCTTTTGCTCACCTTCCTTTTTCTCAACTAACCACCACCTTAGTTATTCTATTGTTAGTTGGGGAAGCTATTGGCTCGTAGGAAAATGACTACTACGCCTATGCCTACACTCTTTCCACGACGCCCCTTTTGGGTTGCGGATGGTCTGTCCACTATGGGGATCGTGAGTCTGTTCATTTTCCCTTTGGCTAAGCGGAGTTAAAAGGGGGCCACAATTCATTGATTGGGGTTGGTTCATTCTTCTCTGCCTCACGGGTTTCTAGCTTGCGGGTTGGTTCTTCCTTCTCTCACGAAGTTTTTAGTCTGTGGTGGTGTTCATCCTCATGTTCACACAGAGAGTTTGTATCTTTTCCACCATTGTCAGACAATGTAACATTCTTTTTTTCCATCATTGAATCGTGGCTTTGATTTTCATCTACAGTTCTGTGGGTTGCTTCATTTTCCCTCATGTTTAGAATGGGGGCCTGTTCCTTTCCCATTTCGGTCGGTGTAAGTTCTCCAACGATTGCATTGGGGATTGTGTGCTGTGGGTTCATGGATGGTTGTGGGCTGTTGTTTGCCATGATTGTTGGGATTTGTTTTTCCCATGTGATGTTGTAGGTTACTGTGGAATCATTTTGGCCACGATAGGGCCAAGAATGATTCAAGGAGTTTTTTTCCCCTGTTAAAGCTTGAATAGCTGTTTTGCTACATGCATGCAGTGGCTTTGTCCTCGGACTACATTGGAGTGGTGAATGAGGGCCTGATGTGCTTGATAAACATGGTGGTTTGGGAATAGCACAAACACAACTAGTGGGATGGATTTCTTCTCCACTACCCCTGAATAGCACTAGAAGGGATATCAGGGTCTGAGGGACTGCGTTGCAGAGAAAGGGCTAGTTTCCTTATGTTGGGTTTGTGTGGGTCTCCTAGAAGCTAGGATGGTTCTAGTGTAGGTGTCCTTAGCTCTTCAATGATCCCACTAGCTTAGAATTTAGCCTTTCCCAGCTCCTGGATGTCTTGATAAACCCAAATTTGTTGGCTTGGCTGATCTGTTGTTTGCCTGATAAACCCAACTATATTGTCTAGGATGAACTGTGTACCCTTGTAGTGTTGTTATCCTCAGCTATGTGTAAGCCTGTTAGTTCCTTATTCCTTGGGGAATCATTATTGGATCAGGGGTGGTAGCATTGTTGAGATATTAAGGAGCACGCGGGCCTATAGTTGGGTGGATCGTTGCAGCGATGTAGCTGGTTGCGGGACAAGTCCTTATTAAGATAAGCATTCTTTCCTGACTTGTGTCTGCAATCGTATCTACCATTGATGAATGATAATGTACATAATGAATGTTGAATGGTATATGAATACACATTGCTTTTCTTCTGCTATGTATATTAATGATTAATGCATCGTAGTATGTTTCATGTTTTAAGTAATCTTGTTACAACATTATATGTATGTATATTCATGTTCACGGGGCTAGATGCCCGGATGATTGATGTATGGTAGCGTCCTCTTCGTCGGTCAGAGTGTCAGGGATGTTACACCGAAGCTCTGATGGAAAAACCATCAGTTCCATTCGATTCATGACATCAGACTACTTATTGGGACACCACTTTCTAGTGGCTTCCTGGACAGAACATTGTGTACATTGACAATTTCCTATACAAGGGTTTCTCTCATTGCAATGCAGTGAAATATATGCATGATAGAATACGATCATAAAAAATTTGTCCAAAAAGTGTATGGGAATCTCAGACATGTCTCCCCTTCCCAAAAAAACTTCTAGGAGGCAACGAAACTCAATTATGTTGCTCGGTTTGGTTTTTATGCTCCTAGTTGAAATTTTCCTAGTGTCCTTTAATTATGTTGCTCGGTTTGCTAGTGGCCTTTGGAAGTGAGATGAAAATCACTATAAATCGAAAATCATGGCTTTGATGGGAAAACTGTCAGTTCCGTTGGATTTTTGACATCTGCTTATCACAAGGGACACCGCTTTCTAGTGGATTCATGGATCAAACATTGTATATTTTGAAGTTTTTCTAAACTAAGTTTTTCTAAACTAAGGTTTTCCTCGATGATGTGTAGTGCAATTTCTACACAATAGGGAAATATTTTCAAAAATTTGTTGAGAGAGTGCATGCAAATTACATTAATCTCTACCTTCCCAAATACACATGTAGGATTAAACGTAAATAAACTTTGTTGCTTGATTTGGTTTTTATGCGACTGGTTGAAAATTGCATGGTGTCTCTGAATGGGCTTAAAAAGTGAGATGAAACTCACCATAGCTTGAAAAGTAAGGCTCCGATGGAAAAACCATCAGTTCCATTAGATTAATGACATCCAAGTACCACTAAATATAACCCTACTCGATGGTTTCATGGATCGAAATTCATCTACTTTGATAGTTTTTAAACTAGGGTTTGGTTAGTGACGTGGAAAGCAATTTTTGGATGATAGGCTAAGATTTTGAAAATTATGTCAAGTGAGTGCATGGGAATCGCAGTCATATCTCCCTTTCCTAAACACACTTGTAGGAGGAAATGAAACTCAATTTCATTGTTAGATTTCGTTTTTATCCCCCGAGTTGAATTTTGTGTGTTGTCCTTTAATGACCTTTGGAAACAAGATGAAACTCCTTATAACTAAAAAATCATGCCTTCGATGGAAAAAATATACATTGCATTGGATTCCTACATTCGAGTATCATTACGGAAACCCTTGTATGGTGGCTTCAGGGACAGAAAGTTGTTTATTTTTTTGGTTTCCTAAACTAGCGTTTTGCTAAGTGACATGCCATGCAATTTCTGTATGATAGGATAAAATTTTAAAAAATGTTAGCAATGAGTGTGTGGTAATTGCACTCATCTCTCCCTTAACCAAAAACACTTGGATAAGGAAACTTAACTGATTTTATTGCTAAGTTTGGTTTTTATCCTCCCAGATTAAATTTGCCTCGTGTCCCTGAATGATACTGGTATGCAAGATGAAACTTTCCATAACTTGAAAATCGAGGCTCCTATGGAAAAATAATCAGTTATGTTGGATTTGTGAAATCTGATAATAGCTAGAGACACCCCTTTTTGGTGGCTTCATGCACAGAACGTTGTATATTTTAATAGTTTTCTAAACTAGGATTTTGCTTAGTGACTGTTATATTTTTAACATTAAGCTAGCATTATATTAGGATCTTTAACTGAGAGAATAGCAAGCACATCAATCAAATACAAGAGACAATGAACATAGTGTTTTTCCTCAGGGAAACCATAAATGGAGAAAACCCTGCAACTTCCTCAGAGATAGAATCAACACCAAATACAAAATCCAAAAATAGTAAGATGATCTCCTGATATCAGTAACCTCTTTCTTCATAGCCCTAGTGTCTTCTTCTTCCTCAGCTATGTGCTACAACTGAGTGTGAGTGAGTTTGTATCAAATAGAGAGGCTAGCTCTCTATTTATACTAATTCTCGATTTGACTAAACCCAACTAGGACCGACTTCATTAGGTGAGTCTAATAACCCTAGTGCCCCATAACTACAGGGACTTTAAACCTTGATCAATAGGAGGGTTACCCACAATGACTTGACATGAGTTGATTACATTATATATCCTCCTGATCGGGGCATGACATGACTCAATTACATTACGGACACATCCCAAAATAAACATCATGGTACAAGACATAAGATACATAGGTGAATGCAGTCTGAAGTTACAAATACATCAACACTCCCTCTTAACTAGGAAGGTATTCTTTCGACACAATTTTCAGCACTGGTCTTCTTCTCTGTATCCACTGGATCATCTCATCATCTTCATCTTCAAGTATTCTTTGTCTTCTTCGTCTTCAAGTCTTCAAGTCTTGTTCATCTTGTTTGTCTTCTTCGTCTTCAAGTATTCTTGTAAGTCATCTTCTTCTTCTTCATCTCAAGATATGGATCATCACAACTACTAGATCATCACTGCTAGATCATCATCACATCTGGATCATCACTTGACCTAGATCGTCATCAAGTCTGGATCATCATCACATATGGATCATCACTTGATCTGGATCATCATCACATGCTATCTCAGAATGGTGCTATCTTGATTCTTCTCATCACATGAAGTTCTACAGATCCGACCCTTTTTCATGCTGGTTAGAGGCCTACCCTTCATGTAGGTCTTCAGCACTTATATTTGACCCTAAGTCAGAAAGGCCCACCCATCTCTTACATCTGACCTCATCTTGTAAGAAAGGCACACCCAGCACTCACATCTGACCTCATCTTGTCAGAAAGGCCCAGCACTCACATCTGACCATGTGTAAACACATTGCACCAGAATGGCTCAGCACTTATATCTGACCTCATCCTGTCAGAAAGGAACAACACTCACATCTAACCATGTGTAAACACATTGCACTAGAATGGATCAGCACTTATATCTGACCTCATCCTATCAGAAAGGCTTTGCACTTACATTTGACCATGTGTAAACACATCGCATCAAAAGGGATCTCAGTCCCAAACTGAGGATTCCTTGTAAATGGTTAGGTGCCTCCATTCTCATAGAGAATGGCATCATCCGTTATATATGATCAGGTTGGATACATACCTCAATCACATCAGAATGGCCATGCGCTTAGATCTGATCATGTAAGACTACATCTTACAGTCATATCAGAATGACCCTCAGTCCCAGATTGAGTATTCCTGGTAACTAAACAGGTGCCTCCATTCCAAGAATGGCATTCAGCCCTTACATCTGATCTTCCAGGAACCAATCCTACATACATATCAGAATGGCTCAACACTCACATATAACATGGAAGGAACCTAAATCATCTCACCATGATAGAATGGCATAGCCCTTACATATGACCATGGAAGGAACTTAATCCTCTCCCATGTCATAATGGCTTTGGGTCTCATCATTTCCCTTTGGAGGGAACCTCAATCTGGAGAACACCAAGATTCTCCCTGGAGTACTCAAACTTCACGCTAGCCAATGGCTTCATCAATACATGAGCTATCTATTTGTGTGTTGCAACATATTGGAGTGTCACTGCTCCTCTCTGCACCATATCCCTGATATAGTGATACTTGATCTTGATATGCTTCGACTTATCATGGAACACTGGTTTCTATGACAACTTCACACAACTTTGGTTTTCACAATATATACAAGTATCATCCATCTGGAGATTAAATAAATCAGATAGTAGATTCCTCAGCCATACTGCCTCACAACTAGCTAAACAAGCTGCAACATACTCTGCTTCAGCTGTACTCAGTGCCACACAGGATTGCTTCCTGCTAAACCAAGAGATCACACCTGATCTCATATTGAAGCAACATCTTGAAGTTCTCTTCCTATCGATGGCACTTCCTACCCAATCTGAATCAACATAATCCTCCAATTGAATCTTCTGATTTTCCTCGTACTTGAGCCCATAGTCAACTGTACCCTTTGTTATAGCTAATTTTACCACTCTAGGTGAATCACAGTTGTATGGCCTTCCCCTGTCCCTCTGCAGACTCCTTAGACACCTTGGACCATTTTTTGTCCTTTGATGTTTCCTTGACCATCTCTAAAAACATGTGAAAATTCATACCCATGACTTTTAAACCCCTAATCATGTATATACACGGGTTTGACCCTTAAAACAACGTACATCAGGATGTGTGCATAATCCAAATCCTTTTGGAGTTTTCCTTGACATCGATCCAACTCACTTGAATCCTGGCCTTCCCTATGCCTTGAGATCGCTCAGATTCGACCTTTCATTACCTCTTTGAAAAGCTATATAAGAAACTCTTTGCTACATTGAAGGCATAAGAGAGAATTGAAAGAAAAGAAACTATAGTCCATTGTTGCTGGAACTTGTGCTTGAGTTTGCATCCCTTTGTCTCTTGGAGCACTTTTGTGTTCTTCCCAAGCTTTCCTTTTGCTTGTGAGATTTCTATCGAGAGATGGAGGATTGAGGTGGTGGAGGCCTGAGTGGGGGATTCAGTTTCTCCGATTCGCAGACGTGTCGATAGAGGTTGTATCCATTGTAATCTCTGATTTTATATTAATAGAAATATCTTTTCCTGTCCAATAATGTATGTTTGAATGAATGTTTCATCCATGGGTGATTTCAAATCCTTATACATTGTTGATTATATATGCTAGAATAGATATAACACCAATATATATAGTATTCTTGTCTTGTTTACTTGTTTACTTGTTTTTGAGGAAGTGAATTATCAATTCAAGATGAAGTTGGAAAGCTCAACGGGGATCTACTTCAACCGTCCAGAATAAGGTACGAGGTCTGATCCTTTAGTGTTAGATACTTAATTTCTATTGCATATTGGAAAGGATTGATTTCTGGAGTCAAGTTATCTATTGTGGTACCCCAAGCCATAGGAATTTCTCTCCATAATAGAATTGGCGACTCCACTGGGGAGTTCCTAGTAGTTTTCCTTTGGGGGTTTTCTATCGACATTCAATGACTTTGAATTGCTATTTTTCTCTTGTTTCTATGTCGGGTCTGGGGATATGTTTTCCTGGTAGTGTCTGATTGGTGTGAAGTTTGTCTCAACTTGTCTGTTTGCCCTTATTTTTATGCACCTTTCTTCCTGTATGCGAGTTTTGAACTCACAGTCACGTATATATGTGGGTTTTATTGCTATTTCCACATACACATGCGGGTTTACTGTGAACAGTCATGTATGCCCTTAGTTTTTCCTTCTATAGGAAGTTGGATGGTTGTTGGGTGAATTTTGATAATTTCTGAGTCTCCTTTGATACTGCTAGAGTCTTTATACACCTCTATTTCTGACCAGAGACGTTTTTTTTAGGGTAAAATTTCATTTTTTGAAGAATGTTCTTGTCATTGCATTTTTCGATTTTTTGTTTTGGGATTAGTGCATTAGATTTCTTTTACCTTAGTACTTTGCTTGAGTGTTGCGTGAGTGTGCTTACACAGTCTAGGGGTTGTAGAGTCATTCTTTTGCTTTTATATCTCATTTTTATTTCAAAAAATCCAAAAATATTTTCTTATCATCATGCATTGCATATTGCATTTTGCATAGTACTTGCACTAGATTTGCTTTGGAGTATTAGTTAGGATTTCATATAGGAAAGATTGCATTTATCATTTGAAGAAAATTGTGCATTTCACGTAGTAGCATACCCTATTTTTCATGGACACAATGCATTTGCATTGATTGTTAGCTGTGCATTTTACTTCATGTTGTGTCATAACACCATTAGTTGCATGGCCATATCCCTCTTTTGAGTAATAAAGACAATTAAAATCAATGCTTAATTAAAATGAACTACACTATTTTATTTGATAGTTTCACCAACAAGATTAGGTTTTAGGGTCTTGGAATAGTTCATTTTGACTAAATTCTCCAAGACCACTAAACAACAACATGTATGTGTCTGTCCAGGTGAGTGTGTGAAATTCCTTCGTATAACCAGTGTTTTTCAGGATCCTCCTCTCAAAAGGGAGTTAAGCACGAGGCAGTGTGAGCGGTTATTGATTGGGATGACCCCTAGTCATAACTAAGTAGCAGCGGAGATATTTCCAGGATTGTATTCATATCTGGGGGCTCTTTTAAGAGTTTCAAGCTTTGCTACCATTCCCATACAGTCAATCCCGCCTGAGCATTGATTATATTGAGGTGACCTTAGTGGCCTTACCTAGGATATAGAGGGGGTACTCTGAAGGGGTTATTCCATGGGTGTTCCATCTAGGTTGGGGTCAGACAGCACAGTTGCTTTACGCGTTGAAGCCGAGGACCACAATAATTGGTTACGTATCTCTGCTTGTTGTGTATGGGAGTCTCAAGCCTCTCTTGGGCGAGACATACCTACTTCATTCGGGAGCTCACTTATCCTACACTTGATTTCTTGTGGTTGGCTTTAGATTTTCTTGGTGATTGCTCTATGCACGTTAGCTTGCTTAGGGTTTGTATAGACAGAGAGTCTTTTATAATTTTTAAGTCATTGTGGATTCGGGTGCGGCTCCTCGTTGTTCTTGTCATTTAGCAGGACTTCCACCTTCTACATCTCCTCCTCCTTTGGGAGAGAGAAATAGACATTCCAGGCGGACTACTTCGCACATTGATTCACACACCATGGGAGACCATATATAAGGTATTCCTGAACCACCTTCTTCCATTCATGTGGAAGATGGGGAGTTTACTCTGAACTATGATCCTTCACCTAATTTTACTGAGTTAGGTCCTATGATTTTTGAGATAGGTACTTTTCATGATATACCTACTTACTCTAGGGTTGATTCCCCATTGACACATCGCCGGTATGGAATGCCGGAGGATGACGAGACTCATTTTGAACCCACGAGCACTAGTTATGGTAGTTATGGTATGTTTGGTTTTCCCACACATGATTTGGAATTCCATGTTGAATCTGAGTTTGAGCCTAAAACTATGCCTCGGGGAACTCTCATTCCTTACCATGAGGAGAGGTTTGGGAGCACAAGTCACATTTTACTTTCCATCCCGACGGTGGAAGCTCAATCACATATTCCTCCTAGTTCTAGGGTTAGTGATCCTATTAGGATACCAGATCTGAGACGAGTGACTATAGGGAATAGAAAGTACATAATTACACAGATCCCTTCATCCTATATCCCTAGCTCTTCGAATGTTCACCCTCCACCTCATTCACATGGTCCTTCGGGCCGGAACGTTGCTACGAGTTATGTCTGTACTGTGGTTACTAGATTGGTTGTGTCTTAGGTACATGCACCGCTCGTTGTTTCGGGAGGTCGTGGTCATACTTCTAGAGGTCACATTCCTACTTTTGAGATGTATATTCCTACTTCCGGAGCATATGTTCCTACTTACGGTGTGTCTCATGGAACATCTCATGCGATGACTTATGGACCCTATTATGGGACGTAGTATGGATAGGGTTCTTCACCTTATGGGTGTGGGTATCAACAAATCAATTAATCTCCAAATTACGGCTTTGTAGCTCTGAATAGTCAAGGTACACCACACTATGGTGCTTCCATGCCACCCTATATGGGTCAAATGGGAGGAGGGAACTATGGCCAAGGCCATGGTTGTTATGGTAATCATACCTATGTGAATCAAAACTACCAGGGAGTGGTCCATCAACCTAATCATCCTAGGCTCCCTTTCCTCGCAACGCTAAATATTCCTGACTTGTCGAGATTGACGAACGAAGATGTAGGTCATGACCCAGCTTGGCTGGCTGTCCCTACTAAGCTTCCCTCGGACATACCCAAGTTTGAGGGAAAACCAGGAGAGGATCCGAGCAAACATGTTACTACCTTCCACCTATGGTGCTCTTCGAATTCCTTACACCAGGACTCAATCCATTTAAGGCTATTTCAACACACCCTTATAGGGCCTACTGCGAAATGGTATATAGAGCTACGTAGGGCCGCATTGGCTTTGTTCGATGACCTAGTGATGACTTTTCTTAACCACTTCAAGCTACCAGTGTGTTATGATGTTAGTACTGAACTCTTTTCAACATTTCGGTAGGATAAAGCCACACATATCTCGGATCATATCCAAGAGTGGCGTAGACGAAAGAGGTTAATTAAAGCCTTTATACCGCCAAAGGATGTTTCTACATCCGGAGTGCAAAATGAGGAACAAGTCATTTTTAGGGCGCAGGAACTAGATTTGATTTATGCTCAATCCACTTTGTTATATGAGATTATTCCCAATGCTCTGCATTCTAGTTTCGACCCCAAAGTTAAACCTGGACCACATGCCAATGGCAGTGTTGGTTGTGCAAGTGCTAAACCTGTGAATTCAGTTGCAAAACAAGTTAGTCAATTTTCCATCAACCAATCTGATTCGGGACAAGCCATGGCTTCGTCTCAACCCTCCCAAACAACGAGTGTTCTTTCAGTGCAATCATTGGACCAGAAGGGTAACCATCAGCCTGGATGGAATAAAAAGAAGGGTAAGAATAATCGTAAGGGTGGGAATAGGAATGAAAATGCTAATAATAATGACAAGAACACGCATAATGCTGGGGGGGACAAGAAAGCTAAACATAAGGTTAAATTTCCTTGCAAGTTGTGTAAGGATGATCACCTCACTTACTTGTGCCCTCGTATTGATGAAGCTTCGAGATTCTTGGCACAGGGCCCCGCTGTGCTGACTAACCCTTTACCTCACAATCAAAATATGAACTCAAGGACCCATGATCAATATTGTGGTGATCAAGATCCATCGGAGGGTAGTGGTCATGGTTGCATTAACATTGTACGTGCTGCGAAATTTGTGACCCATGCGAAGGACTATGGTTCGTCACAACCCAGCCCAGGAAAGGAGCCTGATCCACCAAGGACTCCTTTGCATATTGAAAAGCCTGTGGATAAACTTGAAGCTGCACCTCAGATTCCTAAGGGAGTCCTTAAGCATTCGAGGCACAATCCTATTGCCCAAGCCACCCAGAACTATTCAGGTTTCGAGGATTTGGGCCACACTCCTTGTGCGATGTCTGCATTGGAAGTGCTTTAGAGTTGTTCTTCACAAGGGAAAGATTTGCTTTCTGCCCTTGGTGTGAATGATGATAATTATTCCTCTGTAATTAAATTTGAAACCGTAGGACTTCAGCCTCTCTTGCCTTACTATGTGTCTCTTTTGATTCACGTAGAATGTCTTAACATGACCGTCAAGCAGATTGTGATTGATGAAGACGCTGCTACTTCTGTGATGTCTTTATCATGTTGGAAGGGTTTAGGTTGCCTTGAGTTTTCTAAATCAGTGACCATGTTAACTGCGTTCGATGGGAGATCATTTAAACAGCACAGGGTCCTTCCTTCCCTTAAGCTCCGTTTGGGAGGGAATACTGTTGTGATAGAGGTCAAGGTGGTTGATGCACCCCTTCACTACAATCTCTTGCTGGGTAGGAATTGGATGTACAGTATGCAAGCCATAGCTTCTTCCCTATTTCACGTTGTATGATTTCCATTTAACGGGAAGATAGTCATGATTAATCAAATGTCATTCAAGAATCCATCAGTTACTGCATCTTCAAGAGCTTCAATCCCGATCGTTGAGCACTCTTAGCCAGCAACTGGCAGTGTGGGTGTAGGCATGTATCCATCCCTTATGGGAATTTTTAGTTGTCCTGCACCTATCCTTATGATAGGGTCTAGTTCCAGTGAGCCTTTGACATCTATGAGATCGGTGTCTTTTCGCACAAGTCATATGGAAGATCCTTGGATTCTTCCTACACCGAATACTTCAAGTGAGCCCACCGTGATGGACGTTCCGTTGCCTACAACTATGGTAGCTTATCAAGATAATCTTGAGTGTGTTGTAGAGCCCAGTCCTTCCTATTCATGGATGGAGGAGGAGGACCCTTATGTGCTTCCTGCATGGGTAGTACAATCTTCTCACGTACACAACTACCTTCATAATGTTTTTCCTTCATATGAAACGATTATTGAGGCTATGTCGGGAGTTGAGCCACCATGGGAAGAGCTCCATCATAGATCTTACTTTCTTCCTGATCTTGATCACTTGGAGTGTGAGGACTTTAGGGAGGCTCTTAGCGAGAGAATTTGTAGTCCCATGGTTCCATTAAGCTCTCCTGGTGTGATGGTTGATGGGAACATGGAAAATATATCTCCAACGATTCCTATCAATATCTCTCGCGATCCTGGCATGATAGAGAATGTCTATATTGGGGAAGAATGTTCCCATGCTGAGATTCAAGAATCCACCGAGCTGTTTAAATAATTCCATGATATCTTTGCTTGGTCTTACGATGAAATGCTAGGTATCGACCCTCATATTGTCGAACACGAGATTAAGACTTATCCCAATGCTAAGCATGTTCGACAACGCTTGCGTGCGGTGAATCCTAGGAAAGCACCCACGATTAAGGTAGAGATAGAGAAACTATTGAAATCCGGTTTTATCTATCCTGTTCCCTTGACGGAGTGGGTTTCAAACCTCGTTCCGGTGGATAAGAAGTAGGGAGCAATCCGCATATGTATTGATTTCCGTGATTTGAATCATGCGTGTCCTAAGGACAATTTCCCCACACCATTTATTAATCAGATTTTAAATGAGTGTCTGGGTAGCGAGGTTTTTTCCTTCATGGACGGCTTTTCCGGATATAATTAGATACAAATTAAACTTGAGGACTAACATAAGACTGCATTTATTTTTCCTTAGGGAACTTTTTCATATCAGAAAATGCCTTTTGGCCTTAAGAAAGTCGGAGCTACTTTTCAGGGGGCCATGACCTTGATCTTCCACAATCTCAAGTCGATTATTGAAGTATTTTTGGATGACCTTACTACACAATCTCATATGAGAATGCGTCATTCCTATCACTTGAGATTAGTATTCGGAATATGTCACCATTATTTGGTTAGGTTAAATCCTCACAAGTGCATATTTTGTGTGAAGTTAGTCTCTTATTAGGATTCATTGTCTTTAAGGAGGGTATAAGAGTCGACCCTTTGAAGGTTGAGGCAATACTTTAGTTGTCTCCCCCAAAAAATATTCGTCATCTTCAATGTTTGCAAGGCATGGAAAACTTCTTACGAAGATTCGTTGTTAATTTTGCCAATTTGACTAGAGGCTTTATGCGTCTTTTGAAGAAGGAACCACCTTTTGTTGGGATGAGCGAGCCCAAGAGTCCTTTGATGCGCTTAAGCGAGCCCTAGCATCAGCCCCGGTGATTATTCCCCCAGACTATAGCCATGATTTTCTACTTTATGTGGCCGCGTCCATGGAGACGATTGGTATGGTTTTGGTTCAAGAGGATGAGGAGCTCCAAGAGCATGCCATATACTATCTAATCTAGAATCTTATTGATGCAGAGATCTGTTATTCTCACGTTGAGAAGCATGCCTTAGCTACCGTACATGCGGTTCAAAGGTTGTGACATTATATTCTCCTTCGCTAGACCTTGGTTGTAGCCCATGTCAATCCATTTCAATTCATCCTCACTCGAACGATGATTGAGGGAAAATATAATAAATGGATTGTCATCCTACAATAATTCGATCTTGAGTTTGTTTCGGCAAAATCAAAGAAATCGTTAATTTTTGCAGAGCTTATATTGGATTTCCCAAGCGAGGCCGAGGAGTTGGTTTGTGAAGATAATTTTATTGATGAGCACATATTCTTAATCTCAAATTTAGATCCATGGTATGGGGATATCATTATATATTTACAAACATTGAAGGTCCCTACTCACCTCTCACGGGATGAACGACGACGATTATGTCACGTCTCTAAGAATTAACTCATAGTGGATAACACTTTGTACCACCATCGGGTAGATTCCATTTTACGATGTTGTTTAACTCATGATGAGGCTGAGGTAGTGTTGAATGATTGCCATGGAGGGGCATGTGGTGGTCATTTTTCTGGGCTTTTTACAGCCCAAAAAATCTTAAAAGCATGTTATTTCTAGCCGTCGATCTTTAAGTATTGTTTAGATGCAGTTAAGAGGTGCAACCCTTGCTAGGTGTTTGTACGTAATATGCACTTGAAACCTGCCCCATTACACCCCATGATTACCACCGATCCCTTCACTAAGTGGGGGCTTGATTTTATGGATTGCAACCCAGCTTTAGCTGGGGGGCATCATCATATCATAGTGGTTGTTGATTACTTCATGAAATGGGCTGAGGCTTTGCCTACAGTTAAATCTGACGGTGAGACAACCACACACTTCGTATTCAACCAGATTATTAGTTGGTTTGGAATTCCGAAAGAGCTTGTAACTGACCATGGCTCACACTTTCAGAATTGTATGATGGAAGAGTTGGCATCAAAGTCAGGGTACAAACAAGAGCATTCCTCCTCTTACTACCCTCAAGCGAATGGACAGGTAGAAGAAGTGAATAAATCAATCAAATCCATTCTCCAACGAACCATCGCACAAAGCAAGAATCATTGGCACATTATGTTATATCCTGCTTTGTGGGTGTATAGAACCGCTGTTAAGACTGCCACAGGTTTTTCTCCATATCAACTTGTACATGGAGTGGAGTTGGTATTGTCAGTTGAGTGCGAGATTCCTTCTTTGAAGCTAGCCGTAGAGCTCTTACCAGACACTTCACCATTGTAGGAGAGTTTGGTCCACCTTAACCAACTTGATCAGCAACGTCGAGATGCCTTGGTGGGTCTAGAAGTAAATAAACGTCGCGTAAAGGTCCAGTACGATAATTATTTTCGTCACAAAAAATACTATGCATGATCTTCAACCAAGGCTGGTTATTGTATATTATTGTACAATTTTGCATAGTTAGGTCTTTTTCTTATAGTGATCGGGTTTGTGATTAGTTTCCGTTTCTTTTGGCAGATGTCAATGGAATCTTCCACCTACATAGGATTTTCAGATGGTGCGAGCCGTCACACTCAACACTCAGCCTCTATTGCTTGGGTGATTTATACTCCTATGGGTTAGGTATTGTCTTCAGGAGGCGTATGTTTACGACCATCTTCAAACAATGTTCTTGAATATAGTGTCGTTATTGAGCTTCTACGAGATGCCATTTCACATGGAGTTCTCTCTCTTGAGGTACGTCTTGATCCAGAGTTAGTAGTGTCATATCTTAATGTTTTGTACCATGTTAGAGATCCAACGTTATTAATAAGATTCTTACGTGTGAGATTATTAGAACGACAATTTGACAATATAACATACATACACATTCCAAGAATTAATAATCAAGTGTTGACTCATATGCTAACAATGTGTTATATTGACATTTGTTTTATACACAATAAATTCATCACAAACACAATTTTTTACACATGTAAATAAATAAACCGCTCATCATAAAACTTTTTATATACATCCAAAATGTGGTAATACATAGTGTCATAATACAAAAATGGGGCTCTCGAGCCTCCAAAATATAATACACGGTAATACAAAATGTGTCACTCCCAGGTCTCTAAGCTTTTGGAGGAGGAGGGTGGTTGTGATCATGGAAGGTCACTACGAATCTAGCTAGCCATCGGAATAATCACACCCATGCTCGTGGTACACCCACCACCTGGCATTGCATGGCCTCACGAAAGTCCTTGAATTGTGCCATGGGAACTCTGTGTGTCAGCCTAACAAAGTTGGTATGAATGCTCTGGAGTGTCTGCTTTGCATCCACACCCATGATATCATCTCCTTTTCCCCTCCATCTGTGATGAGGGAAGCCTTCAGGGTGCTGTGATCCCACATCTGCATGCCTATGGTAGATGTCACTATGTATTGTCACCTAAAAACATGTCTTTTGATTCCATATAATCAGAAAACACAAAAAGATTAAACAACTCAAAAAATTTAAAGAGAGGGTCAAGATTCATTACCTATGTCACCGTATGCCGATCCTGGTGGTAGCAACATGTCCGGGTCCCCCCGGAAATCTATCCCCGTGTAGGGGTAGTCATCGATGGCAACTATCTGTCGTCGCCAGCATGGAAAGAAATCAGCTGGATAGGGGTTGGACACCCTACCTCCACCCAGTCTGCGCATCGCATCCACCCAACGCCATTGGGATGGATCTCGAACCCCATGTAGAGTAAGGCCAACTCTGGGGCTCAATTCTAGAACACGCTCGAAGAAAAACATGCTCAGTATGCTGCTAAAACTGAAGTTTCACACTCTGCTCATCTTACAATCACTGAGCTGATGTTTCATGTTGCTTAGTAGTGTAGTGCTCCAGTCATATACCATGGGTCTCATGCACTCCACTGCATAGAACATCAGAGGCTGCGAGGCCTGGTGGAGTGAAGCCAAGCCTTCTATCCTGCCCAGTGTCAGTAGGATGGCCTTTAGGCCCAGCACCTGTATGGAGTTAGTAGGGATCTAACTCCCCACCTTCTCCGTGTTCGGATAGCAGTACACCGCAATGTACTCATCTATAGGCAAGCCACCTTCAGGCTCGCGAGAACATATGTTCACTACTTCCCCCCATCGGGAAAGTCCAGTAATAAAGTATATGTCCTCCACCTCTATGGTGAGGGACATCCCATCTATCTAGAATGACTCTGATTCTGGATCCCAGTAATCCACTAGCATCTGCAATAGTCTTGGTTTGGCCCTCAAGCCACCAAGACACCAAAATTTGTAGAGCCCACATGCACATAGCGCTTGTTGAGCCATTAGATCAGCCCTTACTGTCTCCTCTACATCACCATCTTCACGTTTTCTCCATTCTAGGATCATCCTGCACAAAAAATTGCAAGTTTTACCATTAGAATACTTAAAAAACCTCATGTGTAGCCGTATACGCGACTGTTTGCAAAACAGCCGCGTATGTACGCGACTATGAGGGCATTTCCCCGTATATCCATCCCTATATGTGGAAAAACCCTTGATTTCTATGTGGGCCGCAATGCCTATTTTGGAATGGCCTAGAAATCTCAAAACACCATGGAATTTGATAAAAATTGCATCAAAATGGAAGAGTAGAGCATGGGTAAGTACCTGGAAGAAACGGGAGTGGATTCCACCGACTGGATCTCCTGGAATTTGCTGTTGAAAATATGAGCTCAATTGGGTAAAAATTTTAAATGTTTTATAATGTTTTGAATTCTTTACTATTGATAGAAAATTTTCAAATTTTTGAAAATTTTTACCCCCTTTCCTATAGTTTGGACCGTTTCTGGACTAATTTATGATGTAGGATATCTTTTTGAGTGCCGTTTCAACCGTTGGATTGATCCGTTCGTGCCAATCTCAGGTATCATGTCTAAACTGGCATATAGGTTAGGTTTCATCACCATTTTCATTTTGCATAACCTTATGACTGTTTTATTATTTCCTTAGGTACGAACCCACACTATTATGTCATGAAACCATATTGCTGTTTTAGAAGTGGCATGATATGAGTGGTAGAGCTTGATCTTACATGGGTACCCTATTTAGTGCCTTATTTGCATTTGGTGCCCATACTTACGTGTTGTCCCTTAGGGTGTGGGAGTCCATTGTATAGTATTTCCATGACATTTCACAAGAGCCTCATACTCCTCTTGATCTTTTGCTGGCCTATTTCCCTCAGGACTCCCTTATGTCAAGTCATAATTAGCATTATCATGAGCTTTTTTTTCCTTATTGAGCTTTATGCTGGCTTCCCTGAAATTGAGTTTCAGCCATATAGCCCGATCTTGTCTCATGTCTAGCCATGCAGAGCCATTTTATATATCCTTTGTAGCTTGATTCCCTTTTTACCGGGAGGGGATTTTCCCCCGAGTGTTGCTATCCTACACATGTATCTTTGCATTGAGAATAGGTATGTTCCACTGCTTGGAACTAGTTTGTTTTCCCCTATGACACTCGTCTCCTCCTAGTCTGTAACTATAAAGTAGTTTTACTTTTTTTCAAGCTTTTTAAATATTTGAAAAAGTCCAAAAAAAAAATCAAAAAACCAAAAAGCCGGACAAGGAAAGATGTTATCTTTGGCAGCTGTCGAGTCATGTTTTCTTCGAACAGAGCACTGTATATCACATCCGTTGGTTGGGTTTAGAGTTTGAATTTAGGAGTTGTACTCGCTTATCTGAGTTTATCTCCATCGACTGGTTAAGCTTCCAGTCTCCATGGAGCCTCTGTCGATGCCTCCTGTGTCGTAGAGATGTCCTAGTTCTGTATATCGAGTCTATGCTGCTTTTATTCAGTCACCATTCACCGTTATGCTCTTGTTTGAAGAAAGTTGAAACCTGAGTTGGCCATTCCTCAGTTATCTTGACTTTGCATGTCGGCCTTTCCCGGTACAATTACTAGTTCATGCACCTTATGATCAAGTCCTTCCACATTATACAACTTTGCTGAGTACCTCATGTTGGATGATGGGGGATGCCTTAATTCCATCCTTCCAGTGTATTTCATCCCATCGACTTCAAATCATTTATTCTGGGATTGGAATCTAGAGTCATTTTTTAGTGCCTTGAGACTTGCAGTCATTAGTGGCAGGTTCTCTCACCATCGACAGTCTTTGGGGATACATCAATGTCCCTTGATCGATGGATCCTCTCAAGTGTTTGACCTCAACACATCTATTCACACTTGTTAGTTTGCACTCTAGTACCTTGATTCCCATTTTCATTATTGGTGGGTGATCTCGCGTCTGTTAATGGTATACATCAATGACCAGTAATTAGACGATGGACTACTATGTTCGACCTCGACACCTCTATTAACATAGTAGGACATGTACTCATAGCAGTTTGTGTAGAAGACCTTCCAGATTGGTGGCATCTTTTATATGCTACCTCCTTGATCATGGCGGTGTTCATGAGATTTCAGCTCTTGTGACTTCATTCCAGTATATGTCAGACATTTCCAGCCATTATGGAGATCTTGATCCATTATACATCCTTAGTAATTATGGAGATCATTGTCCTTTGTATATCTTCATCATGGGGATTATGATCTATGTATATTGCACGTGGTGATGACCACTTATGTGATATATTGTATCATGCCTATTCATTTCCATTGTACTCTTATGTATCCGGGACTGCTATATGTATTTGCAGTATGTGCAGAGTTTTATCATTGTACTATGCTGATTGGGTGGCTGGTATTCCATTTGGGATCCTTCATCATTCCACTTCTGGGATGGACTTATAATGTATTTTGACCATCGTATCACCCCTCTGACTCACACATTAGGGGGCATCTGTTATAGATGATTATACCACTCTAGGTGAATCATACTTGTATGGCCTTCCCCTGTCGCTATGTAGACTCCTTAGACCCCTTGGACCATTTTTTGTGCTTTGATGTTTCCTTGACCATCCCTAAAAACATGTGAAAATTCATACAAGCGACTTTTAAACCCCTAATCACGTATATATGCGGGTTTGACCCCTAAAACTGTGTACATCGAGATGTGTGCATAATCCAAATCCTTTTGGAGTTTTCCTTGACATGGATCCGACTCACTTGACTCCTGGCCTTCCCTATGTCTTGAGATCACTTGAATTCGACCTTTCGTTACCCCTTTGAAAAGCTATATAAGGAAGTATTTGGTACATTCAAGGCATAAGAGAGAATTGAGAGCAAAGAAACTATATTCCATTGTTGCCGGAACTTGTGCTTGAGTTTGCATCCCTTTGTCCCTTGGAGCACTTTTTTGTTCTTACCAAGATTTCCTTTTGCTTGTGATCTTGCTATCGAGAGATGGAGGATTGAGCTGGTGGAGGCCCAAGTGGGGGATTTAGTTTCTCTGATTCGCAGATGTGCCAACAGAGGTTGTATCCATTGTAATATCTGATTTTATATTAATAGAAATATCTTTTCCTGTCCAATAATGTATGTTTGAATGAATATTTTATCCATGGGTGATTTCAAATGCTTATACATTGTTGATTATATATGCTAGAATAGATCTAACACCAATATATATAGTATGCTTGTCTTATTTACTTGTTGTTGAGGAAGTGATTTATCAATTCAAGTTGAAGTTGGAAAGCTCAACGAGGATCTACTTCAACCATTCGGAATAAGGTATGAGGTCTAATCCTTTAGTGTTAGATACTTAACTTCTATTGCATATTGGAAACGATTGATTTCTGGAGTCAAACTATCTATTGTGGTACCCCAAGCCATAGGAATTTCTCTCCGTAACACCCTTCAAGTAGCTCAGAATATGATTTGTAGCAATCAAGTGAACATGTCTCAGATCTGTCAGGAACTAGCTCAAGGTATTCACAGCAAAGCAAATATCTAGTATCATGTTCGTCAGGTACATCAAGGACCCAATCATCTAACGATACATCGTAGCATCAACCATTTCTAATGAACCATCACTCAATAGCTTCAGGTTTGATGCGATAGGTGTGGTTATGGCCTTTCAGTCCATTAGCCCAAATCTCTTCAGAATCTCTACTGCATACTTCAATTGTCCAAGGAATATCCCATCCATATTTTGCCACAACTCCATGCCTAAGAAATAGTACATCATACCCAAGTCCTTCATTTCAAACTCGGTAGCAGGTTTCCTCTTCGTATCAGCAATCAACCCATCCATACCTGTTACAAATAGATCATCCACATATAGTGGAAGTATCACTGGATTGCCATCTTCAACCTTGTAGTAAAGGTTAGAATCTGCTTTACTTTTGGTAAAGCCCAAACTGGATAGGAAACCATCAATTCTATTGTACCATGTCCTAGGTGTCTATTTCAAACTGTACAGGTCTTTCTTCAATCTACATACATGAGACTCTCTGCCATGTCTCTCAAAACTATGTGGCTATTCCACATACACTTCCTCTTCCACTACACCATTCAAGAAAGCAGTATTGACATCCATATGGTGTATCTTCAATTTCATCACTGCAGCCAAAGCAAGTACTGATCTGATAGAAGTGTATCTGGCTACAGGTGCAAAGGTTTCTTCACAATCTATTCCTTCTTTCTGGGAGAAACTATGAGCCACGAATCTTACTTTATGTTTCTTGATGTTTCCATCTACAACATGCTTGATCTTGTAGATCCATTTGGAAGTTACAATGGACTTCCCTTCTAGTCTTGGGACAACATCCCAAACATCATTCTTCATGATCGATTGATACTCTTCGATCATAGCATCTTTCAACTCTTTCTGTTCTGTCACTTCTTCGTAGTTGGAAGGTTCTTTATCAATAATGTCACATAGTAAGGCTACGTAACTAGAGAAATATCTAGTTATCTTTCTTCCTCTGGGTGTTTCTTCTGAAGCTCCATATCTTTCTCCACCTTGGATAATTTCATGTACCCAAGCAATTTTCCTCTTATGAGGATTCTTCTCCAGAGGTGGATCTACAGGTTCTTAAGTTTCTTCTAATTCTTGATCTTCTTCTTGAATTTATTCATTCATGATTGTGTCATGAATTCTGGGTTGTCTTGTTTCTTTAGGTTCTTCAGTTAGTTTCTTCCTGGATTTGATGTAGGTTGAATCTTCTTCAAATGTTACATCTCTACTAATGTCAATCTTCTTGAACCCTAGGAAGTATATTCTGTAAGCCTTCAAGCTTTTAGAGTATCCCGCAAATATACCCTTCTTTCCTGAAGGATCTAACTTCATCCTCTTTTCTTTCAGAATGTGTATGTACATAGGACATTTGAATATTCTGAGATGTTTGACTTCTAGTTTCTTGCCGGAGAATACTTCTTAAGGATTCTTGTTCTCGAGTACTCTGTGTGCAGTATGGTTCTGTACATACACCACTATTCTGGCAGCTTCTGCCCAAAGATGCATAGGAAGATCTTGATCATGAAGCATTGATCTTGCAGCTTCCATGATAGTTATATTCTTCCTTTTTGCAATCCCATTATGCTGTGGATTATAAGGAGTGGACAACTCCCTCTTAATCCCTGAGTCTTTACATAGCTCTTTGAATTCATTCGAAGTGAATTCTTTGCCATTATCTGATTGAAAGGTCTTGATCTTCTTTTCAGTGTGGCTCTCGATCAAGGATTTGAATTCCTTGAACTTACTGAATACTTCATATTTGTTCTTCATAAAGTATATCCATGCCTTTCTATAAAAGTCATCAATAAAAGAAACATAGTATGCATACCCATTTAGCGAAATGGATGACATTGGACCACATACATCAGAGTGGATGATTTCCAAGATTCCCTTTTCCTTTCTTTCTCTACTTGGAATTGCCTTCTTTGTGTTCTTCCCTTTCGCACATCCTTTGCATACACCTTCATCTTTTGTTTGTGTTTCTGGGAGACCTTCAACAACTTTGCTTGCAAGTGGTAGTGCTCTGTAATGCACATGTGCAAGCCTTCTATGCCAAAGTTCATTTGGTTCTACTCAGTCATGAACCAAAGCTTGTTCTGGATGGCCCTTGAATTTGTATAAGCCTCCTTCTTTCTCCCCAATCACTACTGCATCATCAATGGTCTTTCCTTTTGGCCACATGATGAATTGACCATCTATAAATGCAACCCTCATTCCTTTTGCATCTAATGCAGATATGGAGAGGATATTCTTCTTTAGCCCTGGTACAAACAATAATTCCTTCATTGTCATAGAATTTCAAGAGTCTAGCTTGTAGGAGGATTCCCCACTACCTTTTATTGGATACTGGTAGTCATCTCCAAGTTTCACCTTCTGAGGTGATTCATGTTCAGATAATTTCACAAATGATTCCTTGAATCCTTTCATGTGCTTGGAAGAACCACTGTCTATAATCCAATCATTGCTGCCATGTGTGATAGTTACCATGAGAGTGGAAATCAGAACATATTCTTCATCACTTGAAGAATCATCACTGTCTTGTCTATTTCTCTTTGTGGAAGGTTCATCATCCTTTGTAGCATGAGAATGATGTATTCTCTTGTTTTTATTCTTCTTGTGAGAGTTACTCTTGTTCTTAGGACAATCTATAGAAAAGTGTCCTCTTTCATCACTTGTATAGCAAATGAACTTAGATTTATCTCTAGGATTTCTAAAGTTATTCCTTTGATTAGATTACTTACTTCTGTGATGGCTAGATCTGGTTTTCTTGGATTGTACTGTGAGAGCTTGATCTTCACTTCCCATATTCTCTTCTTGAGCTGCTATCCGAGCTTCTTCTTAAGATCATTCTTCCCACAATGTGCTGAACTTGACTAGCTTCTTTTTGGCACAAATCCCTTGAATGAAAGAGTCCCATGTCCTAGGGAGACCATTCAAGGTGGTCAACGCAATCTCTGCATTCTCCACTTCTTCATCTACTGCTTCCAATTGTTCCTTGATCTGAGAAACCCTTGTAAAGTAATACTGGATGGTTTCTGCATTCTGGATCTTCACATTCTTCAATTGGTTCCTCAAAGTCATCTTCTGTTTTATGTTCTCTCCTTCAAACAATTTTGTTAAGGCATCAAACATAGCTTTAGGTGTCTTTAGGGAGGACACCTATGGTATGAGGTGATCCTTGATAGAATTAGAAATGATCCTCTTTTCCATAACCAACTTAATATTGTGTAAGGCCTTAGCCTCATCTCCCTCTAGAAATGGAACCTCGTCATTGATGTAGGAGTCCAACTCATTCTCTTCCAGGACCAGGAAGATCCTATACTTCCAGGACCGGAAGTTATCATCTCCCTCAATATTTTCATCAAGCTTGGTATGATGAGACATCTTAACTAAGAACCTCAAATGGAAATACAAAAGATTTAGATCTTACCAGGTTAAGATGTCGGATCTGAATCTGGAGCTGAAATTCTGTAATGCTGGTTCAAGAGCAGATTAGGGTTTTTCTTTTCTAGATTTCTGTCCAACCAAATGCTTTGAATTTGATCCCTAACTTTGATTTTGGGTAGGAGATCAATCTAGTCGTGGGCTCATTGAAAAATTCCTCTTCTGTGAAAGAGCCATTAGAGGAAATTTGGGGTCTAAAATGGGCCTTATAAGAAAACGTGCCAAAATAAGTTTTTGTGAGTTGGAATTCAAGAACCAATAGAATTTCAATAAAATAAGTCAACCATAATGGTTGAATTGACATATTTGTCATTAAAAAAACTACTTTTTTTGTTCGTATTTTCGACATATCTCATTGTGTTTTTACTCAAATTTCAATTGGGAGAGCTCATTGGATGCGGAATTTGATTCCGCATCCAACGAGTACCCATACTGCATACTTTTGAAGGACCCCGCTACCCCAAAAACAAGAAATACCTGAAAAAATGTGATGATGACATCATCATCACGTTTTTTTAGGTATTTCTTATTTTTGGGGTAGCGGGGTCCTTCAAAAGTATGCAGTACGGGTACTCGTTGGATGCGGAATCAAATTCCACATCCAACGAGCTCTCCCGATCAAAATTTGAGTAAAAACACAGGGAGATATCTCGAAAATACGAACACAAAAAGTAGTTTTTTTCTTTCTTCCTCCAAAATTAATCAATATTATTTTATTATTTTAACTATTATTTTATTATTTTCCTTAGGAGGCCCATTTTAGACCCCAAAGTTCCTCTAATGGGCCTAATTTTCAGCAGTAGTGTCAGGTCCAAAACTGAAAAACCTCAGGATTGGATTCTGCTTCAACAGAAAGATGCGCGCTAAGGAGGAGAGTTATTCCAACCTTCTTTTGCTAAAATTCTGGGGAGGAAGATCCAAAAAATAAGAAGCCCTAGTTCCCGCAGCTGCACAGTGTCTTCTTGTTAGGTTAGCTCTGATACCATGTTAGATTTTTAACATTAAGCTAGCATTATATTAGGATCTTTAATTGAGATAATAACAAGAACATCAATCAAACACAAGAGACAATGAACACAGTATTTTTCCTTGAGGAAACCATAAATATAGAAAACCCCACAACTTCCTCAGAGATAGAATCAGCACCAAATAGAAAATCCCAAAACAGTAAGATGATCCACCGACGTCAGTAACCTCTTTCTTCCTATCCCAGTGTCTTCTTCTTCCTCAGTTATGTGCTGCAACTGAGTGTGAGTGGGTGTGTATCAAATAGAGAGGCTAGCTCTCTATTTATACTAATTCCTGACTTGACTATACCCAACTAGGGCTGACTTCACTAGGTGAGTCTAATAGCCCTAGTGCCCTGGAACTGCAAGGACTTTAACCCTTGATCAATAGGAGAGTTACCCACAATGAATTGACATGACTTGTTTACATTATATATCCTCTCGATCGGGGCATGACATGACTAAATTACATTACAGACACATCCTGGAATAAACATCAGGGTACAAGACATAAGATACATAGGTGAATACATTTCGAAGTTACAAATACATCAACAGTGACGTGCATAGTAAGTTTTGCACAATAGGAAAATATTTTGAAAATGTGTTAAGCGAGTGCATGGGAATATAATTCATCTCTCCCTTGCACAAAAACACATTAAGGAGGTAACAAAACTCAATGCCATTTCCCGACTTTGTTTTTATGCCCCACGTTGAAATTTTCATAGTTTCCTTGAATGACCTTGAGAAGCGAGATAAAAATCACCATAAATTGAAAAACTAAAGATCCAATAGAAAAAACATAAGTTCCATTGGATTTGTGACATATAAGTACCTCTTAGGACACCCTTGTCCGATGTCTTCATGTACTGAACGATGTCTACTTTGACAATTTTCTAGACTACGGTTTTGGTCATTGACATTTAGTGCAATTTTTGGACAATAGGATATGACTTTGAAAAATGTTCCCAACAAGTGGTTGGGCATCTCATTCATCTATCTATTTCCCAACTACACCTCTAGGAGGCAAAGAAAATCAATTTTGTTTCTTGGTTTGGATTTTATGGTCCTGTTTGAAATTTTCCTCGAGTTCTTGAATGACCTTTAGAAGTGAGAAGGAACTTAACATAACTCAAAAATCAAAACTGTTATAGACAAAATTTCAGTTTTGTTGGTTTTGTGATGTCTACATACCACTAGGGACACCCATTTTTAGTGGCTTCATGGACCAAACATTGTTTATTCTGACGGTTTTCTAAACTAGGTTTTTGCTAGGTGATGTGTAGTGCAATTTTTGCACAATAACGAAAGGTTTTCAAAAATGTGTAGAGAGAGTGCATGGGAAAGTAATTCGCCTGTCCCTTGCCCAAACCAAATTGTAAGAGGAAACACAATTCAATTTCGTTTCTCTGTTTGGTTTTTATGCCCCTAGTTGAAATTTGACTAGTGTCCCTAAATGGCCCTCAAAAGCGATATGAAACTCGAAATAACTTGGAAATCGAGGATCATATAGACAAACTGTCAATTCCATTAGATTTGTAACATTTGAGTACTACCAGGGACATCCCTCCTTGGTAGTTTCATGGAACGAAAGTTGTATATTTTGACTATTTTTTAAACTAGGGTTTTGCTCACTGACATGCACTACAATTTCTACATGATAAGCTAATATTTTGGAAAATATGTTGAGCGAGTGCATGGGAATCATACTCATCTCTCCCTTTTCCAAACACACTTGTACAAGGAAATGCAACTCAATTTTTTTGTTCTATTTGGTTTTTATGCCCCCGATTGAAATTTGCCTTGTGTTCCTTAATGGCATTGGGAAGAAGGATGAAACTTGATATCATTTGAAAATCGTTGCTATGATGGAAAAATTTTCAGTTGTGTTGGATTCATGAAATACGAGAATCACTAGGGACACTCCTATTTGATGGCTTAAAGAACCGAAAGTTATCTATTTTGTTGCTTTTCTAAACTATGGTTTTGCTAAGTGACATCCAGTGCAATTTCTGCATGATAGGATAATACTTTAAAAAATGTTCCCAATGAGTGTGTGGGTATCACAGTCATATATCCCTTACCCAAACACAATTGCAGGAGGCGATGTAACTCATTTTCGTTGCTTGGTTTGCTTTTTATGCTCCTGGTTTAAATTTTCCTGGTGTCCCTGAATGACATTGGTAAGCAATATGAAACTCACCATAAATTTAAAATAGAAGATTTGATGGATAAATAGCCATTTCTATTTAATTCGTGATATTCTATAAATTCTAAAGACAACCATTTGTTATGGCTTCATGGACCAAACGCTGTATATTTGGACAATTTTCTAAATTAGGGTTTTGCTTAGTGACATGTAATGCGATTTTTGCACAATAGGCCAAGATTTTGAAAAATGTATCAAGCAAGTTCATGGCCATCGTAATAATATTTCTCTTTCCCAAAAACAAATGCAGGAGGTAACATAACTCAATTCCATTACTCGGTTTTCTTTTTATGCCCCCCGTTGAAATTTTCCTATTGTGCCTGAAACTAAACATATAACAATTGAAACAAACAATAATCCCACTGTCAAATATCTGCAAATTAGTATTGGATGAAATTGAATTGAATTGAATCACCTACCACACCCGTTAATTTAAATACTCTACACATTTTTCACTTGTCCTCATAGAGGCTAATTGTTGGCAAGGATAAGTGATTCAAGGTATTAAAATGGGGGCGAGTTTGACTAATAGTCGAGGATGAGGGTTCATATTTATTTAATTATTGTTTAGTAAATAATGAATATGAATTCCCCATAGAACACTGAAGCCTCTGCATAATATCGTCATAACTATTGTCCATGTTGTCCATTTCACAGACTCTACCCTTTGGAATATTGAATCCTTTTAGTAATGTGCGGGGGACTTGGTGGTATTTGAAACCTACCCTTGCATTTTTTGTGGAAACATGAATCCATTTAATATCTACACTTTGACAACTCCACCAGGAATTTTCCATCAACCCTTCCGTTTCTCAAGAAAAGGCTCTCTCCTCCATTTTTTCTCTCGATCCTCATCCCTTGCACTATGGAGTTTTCTTCTTGTACTCATTATATATCTCCTTTAAACCTAGTATTGTGCACCTTCAGGTAAATCAATGCTATCCCAAAATCATGTCCAATCTATCTCACCTTTTTCAAATGAATACACTTAGCATACCTCATAGTACTCATCTAAGTAATCATAGAACAACCCTAACCCAATGTTGTAACATAGGAGTACCTACCCTATAGTATGTAAACCAAGTGAACATAGTAGATATCCACCATTTCCTTTCAATGTGAAACCCATTTTTTTTCCTAGCCAAAACCATCATACAACTTATCATCCTCCTAGCCAACCAAACATACAACCACCTATGTCATGTAGGACTTGTGACAAACTCATGCCATACATATGACAACTTGAAGAAAGTATCCTTAAAGAGTTATTTGGAGAAATTAAAGAGTCACTTAGGAAACCTTTCCCTCCCCAATAGTTTTACCATGTTGAACCTCCAATCTCACGTCAAAACCCCACTTCTTGGTAGCCTTGTGTATCTCCTTCCATTAAGAGCTAAGAATGTAAGGTGCCCTCAACACAAAAAATATTCATACAACTACTGAAAAATAATTCAAGTGTTGACCCTTTCCCTATAATAAAAAAATGGTATAAGTTTCGTAAGCACAACCCACAACATAAAAAAATGTCATTTCAATCAAGGAATGCACCCCTCTTTCTCTAAATAAATATTATGATCTTCCCAAACCTAAGTTCTTACCTCTGAATGATGCACTAGATATAATCAAACAAGCTTCTCCAGGGAAAATATGTGTAGCACATGACCCCCATAGCACAGGGTTTCCTCTAACACTAATTAAAACACAAATGCTCAACAATCAGTATTTATATTTGGAATTTAATCCATTTGGCCTATTTCAATTTAGGACACAATGATCCACAATACACAATACATTAAACATGTCTTATTCGGCAGAGTTGTTCTTACTTGAAGGTCCTCACATGAATGTTTGCGACTGGCCCACTAAGATTGTTGTAGTACAAATCAATGCAATGCAAAAAGGGGGTTAAATACATAAGCTAAACCTATTATGATTAACAACCTAAATAGGAAATATTCCATGTATCCACTCAGAAATTAAGGAAGAGTGTACAAATGTAAATAAATGGTAGCACAAAGATCTCAGCTAGTTATCCAGGAAATGGTCTGATAAGGATGTTATTATTCATCCTCCTAAATTGTCAAAAACAACCAATGACTGATTAAGGAGCCAACCTAGCATTAACTAGTATCTACATATGCCTATGAGATGAAATGGAGAATGTTTTACACTCACATGTAGTTTAGGTTCTTTAGCTAGCCTAATGAACTGTGTATAACACCATTGAAATGATTGTTGGAGAGGTCTATGTTTGAAGCTTTCCAATATTCCATAATGTTTCAGTAAAAAGGCCCTAATATGTCATTATTCTGCAGAAGGATATTAAAAAATATTCAAGTTTCAAACTACAACCCAAATATATTTTTTCAAATATCAAATTTAGAAAATCTAATTACAAGAAAAATGACACGAAGCTCATAGTTAAAATCCTCCCAATTCATGAGTGTTTTCTATCTTACAAAGACACAAGATTGGTGAGGTTCAAAATGCTTGCAGATAATGTCCCTGACAGGTTATGGTTGGGGCCTCCACTGTTCCACACAATATACATTCAAATTAAATTAGTCTTCGGGCATATACCTAGAAGACACCATCAAATAAAAACATCATGAATCTATTATCTGCAGCTACGAGTCAGTCAAACAAGTTGTAATATTAAGGGAAAACCAAATAACAAAGATCAACCCAAGTTTGAATGAGGATATATCACAGTGCAGTATCCAAGTTATGAGTAGAACAAGACACCATGCTCCAACTAGATGGATCCATAGAATTGATATCCCAATTCTCTATTACATTGTGTGGATCAATTAGTAGACTCTTAATGCTCATCAACAAAATAACCACAAAAAATACCACAACAAAACATTATGAGAAAATGCACCCATCAAAACTCATTAGAGAAAAATATAAAGAACCCTTATGGATATACATCCAATGTGTTGTACCTACCTTTTGAGTTTACACTATTTGGGTAGAGTGCTGCAAATGTGGTATTCGTACCCATAAATGCAATTATACAAAACATGTCCAACAACCTCCCCTTATGCATTATAGACCTCGTATACCAATACCAACACATTCTCATTCACAGTTGCAGAGGAGGCACAATGAAGTATATGCAGAAAGAAGAAGAGCAAGAATTTTTGGATATATGTATTGGACACCAAACAATAACAGTCCTCATTAGGAAAAATACATAGGAGGAATAGGAACATGAAACATGTTATCCCCATATCCTTTGAGGACTGCATTGAGCAACAACAACATCGTGCAATGATCAATAACCCTTCAAAGGTGAAATGATAGAAAGCAAACACATGCATGTCAACATTAAAATATCTCATTCCCTTCTTCCTTTTCATCTGTAACTCTTGTTTTTATTTCTCACATTAGATTTCCCAAATCCCCCAAGACAGCTTGTGCTTCATGCTTGTAAGGATATTTGAGCCATTTCATCTCCACCATCCACAACAACGAAAAAAACCATGAATAAAAGAAAAACACAATATGTAATAAAGAAAACAATAGATGGAAACAAGATTGAAGGTATAAACATTGCTGCCATTCTAGAGGGAGTGGAGACTCAACGTGATAGTCAATACAAATATTTAACAATTTCGATTTATGTCCATCGACACCAATCTCATCACCATGTTTAGAATTTCGTGAATTCCAACACCATGCTCCCTTCTTAGATATTAATGATAAAGGGATTATGCATTCACAAAACCACACTTTCTATCTCTTCTCGAGTGACACTAATGATAAAGGGCTTAACTCGAAGATTTTGCAGGTAATCAAAAACATTTATGGCTACTCCCCCTCTTATATATCTGACTTACAATATATGCCTAAGAAAACTCAAAAAATTAGCAGTTTTAGAGAGGTAAAAAAAAATTATTCTGAAAACAAAAGAGCTTAAGAAAAAACTATGGGCATTAACAAACTAAAGGTTGTTTATAATGGGATAAATTTTTCCACTTTTACATGCAAGGATTCCTTCCTTCTCGCCTAATTTCTTGGCTTTAATATTCCCTAGCAAGACAATATTCATGTGTAATCCAGTCTATTTTATATCAATGTAAAATGGAAGCTACTAAAGGTAGTGAAAAATTCTTGACATGTGTTAGAGAACTATTCATCAATTAAGTATATTATTGTTGGCTGAAAAATCATATCAAAATACGTCAGATTACTTCCACACTAAAATATTCCACACTCCTTAAGCTATTAGGTTAAGCATGAATGAATTCCCTGCATGGAATGCAAATAAATGGTTAAAAATAAAAGACAGGTAAGGTTAAATATCCCAAACTACTTCAGCTATTAGGATAAACATGAATGAACTGCCTACATGGAATCCAAACATACTGTAATAAATCAAAGATGGGCAAGGTTGACGTAGAAATTCAATTCTTATAAAATAATAAAGTAGAAGCACAACAATGGCAGTCAATTAGAAAAGCCTAAAATGGTAGACCGATGAATGAATTCAATGCTCACTACAGGAACTAATGGGGATACTCCAGATCACTTAGCCAGAGATGCAGAATCCGAAAACAATGCCAATCTTTGAAAATGTTTGTCACTCTTTCCCAGCCCTCATAGAAGTCCTCAATTTAGTTGGTGTTGTAAGTGTATTCAATTGTTGTTTTCCATTAAACTCTATGAAATCAAGATGAAACAAGAGGAACTTCAAATCAACATTATGTTGAACTGGCATTTGAGAAATGAACCCATCTAATAGAGATGAATACTCAACAAAAATATATTATCTTATCTTATCTTATTTCTACAGGAATAGCTAGAACAACTTGAACATGATTTCAATTTAACTAAATTGTAAATATTATAAAAAAAATTGTTCATTACATTATTAATAAAGAACCAAAATATGTGAGAAACCTCTATTCTTGCATTAAAAACCTATAGCTAATGATGAATCAATAGGACTAAGGGGCATCTTGCATACAACGTTTCATTAATTTTCATAGGAAATATCAGTGAGTGATTTTTTGTCCATTAGATTGCTATTTTCATTAGTTCACCATGCATAGTAAAAAACCTCTATCAAAACAGCTATAGAAATTCATACAATAGTTACCTTCAAGACACTCATTGGTTAGGACAAGTGAAGCCCATTAACAAGCACAAAAGTGAAACCAGATATAAGCATCTTAGTGGGTGATCCACACTTTCAAGAATAAAATTACAAGCCCTTAAAATCTCTACAGGTAAGCCACAGTTTCTATAACAACTTATTTTAGCATGTCCTTCATTGATGACTTGAAAATTAAGCTCTGAAAATATCAACAGGTGACCTACAATTTCTATTTTAGTATTTCCTACATTGAAAACTTAAAACTCTCAATCATTTAAACATATCACATGAACAATACAAACCAGGATAAAAAATCCAAATATCATCACTACATAACTACCAAATAACATGATGGGTACCTATTGCAGTTCATGTGGGTCTAAGTACAAAGCTTGATCATCTTAAGCACCAACAATATATGTTGAAGCCCTAGGATTTTCACCAACAATGCCAAGACTTTGGGGAAATATTAATGCTTCCCAAAGAGACGGTACATACTATCTAGCATAATAAGTGTTAAATGATGGATAAGATAATTTTAAAGTCAACTATCATAATTCTATCCACATTTAATGCTATGTAGCACTTTATCCTTACTAAAAGAAAAAAATAAAGTCAATAATGATCATCGTGCGATAGTTGATGAAGTATTTCAACCATTTGACAGATATATAAGGAACTTCGAAAAGGAATATGTAATATCATGATGCTCCTACTCAACTACATGGAATTAAAAGAATAGTAAATATTTATGCAGAACTAATAGTTTACATTGTATATCCTTCTGGAAATAGGAAGAGCAATGGAAGGAGTAATGCATAAATGTACAAGATCTTGCTTTATTGCATACAATATATATTATAATACTACTTGAAGTGATTAAAATTTCATATTGTGGAAATACAAGAATCCGGGGTGTATAAGTGACCATGGGAATAAAAGCACACCTAAATGGTTTCTACAAAAGAATATTTAGTTGATATTTCAATATAAATAATGAAGAAAACTAAATCACAGATTGCAATAGACATGTATTAAACTACGTAAAACAATAGTTAATAACAAAAAATGTAGTTTCTCACTTAAATTGATCACTCAGACACATACCCTGGGATTTAGATTCATATTAAGCCCTCTCTCCCAGACTTGAGGGTTGCAAGAGTACACAGTAAAGACAACATAGTGGATCTCCCTACAATTTTTTCCTTATAATATTATAAATACTACTTCTAAGTGCTACAATAAAAACTAAATATTTGGAAATAGGTACATCAGGACTACTAGCACTAAATTGACAAGTGAATACTTCTCTCTCAGGAAAAGTAAAATTTCAATGATCAATAATGTGAAGTCACTTAGCCACGTATTGTTCTCCTCCCACCATTTTAATCTCCCATGAAAAATCCTTTCACAAAGGTTTCCACAAGTATTATCAATCCTCACTTGCAATCTTGATGCATTGAAACTAGTCATCTACAACTACCTTTACAAAACAAGTTAATGATCAGCCTTTAGAATACAAAGTACCGAACATGTGGAAGATCACTTCTTATAGAAAGTGATGAAGAGTACTCATGAAATGAAGTCTACAATAATGTAATACTGGCATACAAATTTCTAGAGGTAGTACTCCTATAATCTATCTTTCCAGGAAACTAATATTACTATAATGTGATGGAAGAAAACTTGTCTTGCGCTACCCATAAATATTTTCTTGTGGTTCCCACAGAAGAGAAGCAAGCTTAGGTTGTGGATGCCATGAAGTTCTCAGTATTATTGGCATTGTAAATATTTAAATTCCAAACTATATGCACACAAACGTTCTAACAAATATCATAGCTGACGCATCTTTTACGGTAATTACAAATACAAATATTTTTACAATAGAACTATGGAATATGTTATGCAATCTCAACAAGGGCTCTCAATAATCTTCTTCTAATCTCATAAAGTCTTTGGGCTCTACACCTGGGGAATTAAAAGAGGAGTAAATTGTACATCAACAATTTGAATCCATGGACTTTGAACATCAAGGAACTCAGTATGTGAATGAGAGGCGCGAGGCTTGAAGAAACACACAACAAACATTTTTTTATCAAACTCTAATATTATGTTTTTCAACACTGTTCTTGTTTTATATGTTTTTTTTTCAATGATATACTTGTAGCAGTCCTATGACATCCTCTATGAAGGATATCTATCTCTTTTTTGGACTCTTTTTTCTTGACAGAATGGTTGGGTCTTGAGTTTAGATACATCAATAAATTTTTATTACATCGCTGACTAGTCCAGCTGCAACTCTTTATACTACAAAATTATACACATTATTGTTTAAAAAAATAGTTGAATGGATGTTAAAAATATGATAAATGAAAATCACTTATTGTTTTAGTGATTTCAGATACTCAACTTCAAATTTCACCATCTAGATGTATCTAAAATCTCAAAGGAAATCTAGGAACAATTAAATAAATTATTTACATCAAAGGATCACAATGGAAAGTATCATTTAAAAAAATGGTATTTTGGAATTATAATGATTAAAGGATAAGCTGCATATCAACATGTTAATGCATTGAAGGCATTCATACAACAACATGAAGAAGTTATAAAAGTAGAAGACAATGCCAAAGAGGTTTTATTAAACAACCTACTTACTTTCTTTCTACTTTGTATTCAAAGAAATTAATATTATATTAGTATGGGTGAACCATCATCAATCACTCCATTCTCTTTTTTCACAAGAGATGAAATTAGTGATGAAAATGGGGAACATCTTTTCTCTAGCAAAGGTAAACAAAAACAGGAAAACATGAAGCCAATGGTAGCACTAAAAAGGTAAGGACGTGTTTTTATTATGAGAAGTTAGACTATAGGAATTGGGACTGTAGAGTCCAAGCAAGTGACACAAACAAACAAAGAACGAAACTAGTAATTTTGCTTGGAATTTAGACAAGGAATCACATCAATAAGAAGATGATTAATTTGAAAAAATAAAAAAGGACTCTTTTAATCAGAAACTAAGATATATATCCCACGGAAAGGGTAAATTTGTTGGAATGCTCCACCTATCAAGGAAAATACTACTATGACCTCAATGAAAGTTGATGGAAATTGAATTGCATATATGTGGATTTTGCAAAATCCATCCTTCAATGAAAATGACGAACAAATGAACTACACAGGGAAATTGTAAGCCACCTATATTGGAAAACAACATCATCATACAATGCTTCCATCTTCACAAGTAATGGTGTATGCACATACTCACATTTAGTATTGATATATTGCTTCATCTAGGTTCCAATTGGTTGACTACAAATATTGTCATTCTTTGTCTCCGTTTTCCCCAACTATTTCAACAAAAGAAGCAATCTTACCCTTCTTTTCAATATCTTCTTATTTTTCCATTATAATTATTTTATTGCATGTAATGAAGGGTAAAATAGATATAACAGAACTATGAAAATGGAGAACCAAATGCCTGGAAAATGGATGTTACTTCCTGAATACATACTCCTCGAAAATATTAAAATGGGAATTCCTGATTGGCAAATTGACAGAGAATTAAGTAACGTATTACACCCATCATAATGATGCATATATTAGATTATATGGTATTATAAATCCATTCAAACACACCAAATACCTCTTATATTGGAGAAATCATTTGCATGGAAATGAGAGAAAAATTAATGGAATACATGACAGTGGGTTTGAATATTAACAGGATAAACCTGATAATGGCACAATGATGGTTGATCAAATTCTGTTTAAAGAGAAAACAGTGAAGTTCTAGCTGCATATTTGAATGTAATAGTAGATTCAGGTAAAGTGGCATAACATGAATAGGAATCTGAAGCTCCAACAGTGCTCCCCAAAGTGGATATGCCTATTTTAGAGGAAAAATCATTTTTTTTAATATGTTAAGAAAATCATATCCCCAATAGATCCCACAATTCACAACCAAACAAAGCTTACGGGAAAACAAAAAAATTCTACAACGATGCAAATTGGACATCTGGGAGAAAGTAATATTTAAAGCCTTGTGATCTCCATTTCATCATTTACATGCTCCTTCGATAATTGACTAGAAGTGTTACTATAGAGTCCACATTTTATGGGAGGTATGCAGGGTCCATGGTTATTGGGAGGTGCAGAGTTCTTCATGAATTCATGGCCTTGTAACTTCAATATGTGTATTGAGTCATATTGTGTAGTGCCTAACTCCATGTTTTTTCACTATGATCTATTGTTAGAATTTTGGAATGCAAAAATCCTTTGTAACTATCAATGATACTCATAAATTTCCCTGAAGAAAGTTGCTTCACAAAAAATGTTCGAAAACATAACTTTATTTGGAGGATTCGAATTTTAAACCTCTCCGACGAGTGTACGTACAATGTAATGTCCCCAAAAATTGAAAATAAAATTTTATTTTATTAGGATAGTATAAACTACCTAGGCATGGACATTATTGGACTTGCGGAATATAATGTACACTAAATGTACCACTTATTTATCGTAAGTTGTTCTTACGTTTTATTTCTTTATTTCTATTATTTTTGTTACTGTATATTACATTATGATGTCGTAAATCTGATTACTAAGATATTCTCATGTGTTTACATTGCTATGTATGTGTAGTTACTTTTATTATGCAGTTATTTACTATCAGCATGAGTTTACTTATTATTTATATGTTCTAACTTAACTTTGTTCTTGGAACTAAAGTGGGCGGAGTGGCAGGACTAGTTATCCCATGTAACTGACTCAGAGGTAAAGTTTCTACTTGTCTAGCGGGATTACTTAGTTCAGTTTGAACTAAGGCACTCTTAACTTGTTTACATGCAGGTGTACTTATCCACATGGCTAGAGACAGATACCGATCATTTTTATCGCTCCGTACAGACTTGGTTTAGTGACAAGGTAATTACCACGAATATTCCTTTTTCGACCTAGACTGATTATCTAAGTGACACTTATTATTCATTATATGTTACTAATCGATTTATTCATATATTAACCTATTTGGATTTGATGTTTATTTTATTAAAGGTATTAACCTATGTTTTATCACTTCTGGAAGGTTTACAAACCTAGGTTAAAACAAAATATCATGGCATAAGGATTATGCCATGGTCTTATACTTAGTACCTAAAGGCGTTGATAAGAAAGGGTTAAAGGATTAAAGCTTATAGTATGCGATACATATAATACTTCATACCATGCATTATACTTTGGGGTGGTGAATATATAACATGGTCTAACGTTACACATTGCGGTTTTAACACTATGCAAAAGGAAAAGGTGGCAAACGATATTGTGTCATTTGCAAACTATAGAGATGTGGGTTTTAGCATTGATAATGGACACCAGGCTGGTGCCATTAATGCACCTTGGATTTCGTGGAAGCCCAATATTATGGCTTGGCTCACAATGGACTTTTGTCATTTTCTCTATTTGTTGGTTGTTTGGTCTCAGCTCTGCATAGTGGGTGAAGGAGACTTCAAAGGTAATGAAGGTATGGCTTCGTTGTTTCCACAACATTGGTGTTTGTTTTGTGGCTCATTTGACTTTCATACTTTTCATCTTTTGTATTTTTTCGTGGTTGTAGGTGACCGAGAAACGAGGAGATGTGGGATTCGTAGCGTGACTACAAGCCATGGGTTAGCATTACCATTACGGTAAGCATGCTAGTCAAGTCAATACTCGCGATCTCTTGGCTTTGAGACTGGGTTGTAACTTGTAGAGGGTTATTCTACTTGTGTTTCGTTGTTATGGTTTCCTTTGGGTTCAGGGTTTGTCTGTATCATAACAGAGCTTTGTTGGTAACATCACCATGTTGAGTTTTAGTATTTAGATTTTGTTTGCCATCAGTTCTATTTTCAATAATGAAATGAGATTTAATTTTTTTGAGGGTTTCTAATCGTAAGGCGAAACTTAAATGTCTTGGCAGGCTCTATGTAATTTTGGTTACTTGTTTAAAGATGTAACGGGTCATGGAAACACCATTACTTGCAATGGTGCAAGGGCGTGAGCAGTTTGACTGTTTAAAGGATGTTAATGTAATGAAACGATGGGTTGTGAATTACATGTCGCATGTATGATTGCAATGGTTATTAACTAGATTGTGTGTATAAATTGCTACTACGTTACTGTTTATAAAACATGGGTTTCATGTGGACTTTTCCTTCGTGGATGGTATGTCTATACTTACTTCGATTGCTATAAGCATTAGGTTTATTAAAATGTTGTGTTTTCATCCTAGTTATTATTTGCATAGTATTTTCCTTTGTTGATTTTTAATAGTTAGAATGATGCATACCCTATTAGCGAGATGGATTTGGGGCCACGCCTTTCATGGCGTCGGTACTCTCTATCATGACTGCAATAGAGAAGGGGTTTTAGAATTACAATCATTTTTTAATGTATAATGTGGAAAGTAAAAGAACCATGGGTGTAAACCCTGGATGGCTATCGTTTCTTATAGGTTGATTTGCTAGCGGGGTATAAGATATCTCAAGGTTTATTTTAGGGGACTGTGTATTTATTTAAAGTGGTCAAGGCCATTCTTACTGTGTAGGTGCAGAAGGGTGAGGTTCTCATGGCCTTGCTGTAGAGAAATTATTTTAATGTTACAACCCACATAAACTCTGTGTATAGCATGGCCTTGATAAATGTGTAATGAATCTACAGGATTCGAATCCTAGTTGTTGCTAATACAATGAGTTTGTAAAATGGGATGGTTGTGATTTGGGGCTTAAGTTCCCACATGATTCGATTCCTGCCATATCTTTGTATCATTAGTTGGACTATGTAAAAGGTTGTGATGATGTTTATAAATTGGTTCCTATGTATTAATGTTTACAGTAGATTTTAATACAAAGGGCATCATAGTTTATGTAAGCAAAAATGAAATGGTTTCCTACATGATTCGTTCATGCGACCTTAATGTAATTACATGGTTTTAATTGTTTATATGAAATGAAGGCATGGATTATTTAAATTATTGCTGCGTATAACTTGAAATGTGGATTTTAATTTAGAAAAAGGAACTTGATCTGTAGACCAATGAATGGTATCGATACTTACTCTGTTTATTTTCTTTTGATGATGTCATTTTAATGGAAATGGTTTGGTATTTACTGTATATTTAGTTATGTAGACCTTGAAAGGTCTTCTCTAATTTTTGTCTTAGATTTAATATTGTGTTGATAACTAGATTTATAATTCTATTTCATAACTGTTAGTGTGTGTGTGTGTGTGTGTGTGTGTGTATATATATATTTACCAATAGTTTACTCGTTATATACAAATAGTATTCTTAGTTAGTTTTCTTGTTATTAGAAGTAGATGATACTAAATTCAATCTGGGTTTTAATGGCAGCATAGATCTGAACTAGTAATTATTCAAACATGGCTCTTCTAACAAATGAAATATGTGAGTAGATTATAGAGGCCAAATAGCAGATAGGTAATAGATATGAAATAAAACCTAGTTTGCAACTAACACACTTTCAATAGTAAAAGTAATACAAGAATAGAACTAGGGTGCAAAACCCTTGATAAACATTTATAAATGAGTTAAAATTTGCAGAAGTAATGTAACTGAATAACCCTCCATAAATCTAGCATAAGAAGTAAAGTGCAACCTAGGGTTATAATTTAAAATGTAAACCCTAGAATATTTAAACAAAAATCAAACACATAGGGTTAGAACATATAATGTGAACCCTTGCCTAGTTCAGCGAGCTTTTATTCTAGAATAATAGAATAGGCAGTATAGGATCTCATACTTGTAATCTGAAGCTTCTTTAATGGATGAACCTACACACTCAAATAACCATCATTAACAATTCATAGATAGATCTGACCTATGTATTAGCTAAATGAATCACTTGGGAACTACCACATTCCATGAAACCATGACTTGGAACAGTTTCTGGTTTCAATCTGGATCCGCCCGAGCTGGACTCCAACATGCAAGTAGCTTAGAGCCCCTAAGGTAGGGTTTCCTATCTGGTATATCAGGTATGGATCAGCTCTCCTTTTCCTTCCAAGAAATTGTTCTTCAAGAATTCACTTGAGAGAAAAATAGGAAAAGTAATGACTCCCCCAAGATAGATCATAACCCCAAGCCTTTCCTTAGTGCGCCTTTATAGACAAAATTTTTAGTCAAAGGGACAGTTAAATCAAGAAACCTTGATTTCTTGATTTAACCCTTTTTAATTAATTTGGGGTAATTTTTAATACTTTAACTTCGGAACTTTCAACTAGTTCCTAATTAGACTTTTGTAGGTATTGTACTATTTATTAACTTTTAATAATAAATAATAATGGATGGAGTTTTTCTTTCTTTCTTTCATCATTAATATTACTACTATATTTATTCTTTATACATACCATGTATAAAATACATAATAATATAAAATTTGTTAACATTTGTCTTTGGGCATCATATACCATGATCCATAGACTTATGACCCTTCTTCATTAAGGTCAAATAGGTAGATGGTTAGGTCTACTAGGCCAAGAAACTCTAAACATCCTTGCATGTTGGATTCCCTTGTATAACATGGTAGTTCTTCAATACTTGACGAGAATACAGAAATTAAAAATTTCATTTAATCACTTATAAATAATTATGATGAGATCAATATTTTTCTCGACTCATTTTCACTCGAAAATTATTAATTTTTTTTTCAGTAACTCCTGGTGCTTACCAGATCCCATACTCAATGCTAAAACAAGGATTTACAAAATTAGTGCAATTCCAAAGCTCTTTTCTCAACACTAATGCTGGGATTTACTTGTATGATGCACCTAGGGATACAATGGCCAAGAATCTGATGCTCCAGAGCTTATGCTCAACATCAACATGGAAGGCTCCATGGCTTATGCCCAACACTTCAAATTATCTTTTCATGTGTTCCAGAGCTTCTCTCTTAACAAAAGTGTAATTACTCATGTGCTACAGAGCTTCTTGCTCAACACAAAATATTAATTACCCATGTGCTTCAGAGCTCCTCGCTCAATAGAAAACATTAATTACCCATGTGGTCCAGAGTTCCTCCCTCAACAAAAAACATATCATGAATCATGTGCTTCGGGGTCCATGCCCAACAAAAACAAGAATATATATATATATATCATCAATAATTGGATTATGCCAAATATATAAAACAAATCATCATGTTCATATGCAGTGGAGTCTTTGACCCAATATATCAAAATAAAATATTAAGATAAGATCATAATCAATAGGATAATGCCTATAAGTGTTAGCTCCAAAATTCAGGATATTACATCTTGCCCCGCTTTGAACAACAAAATCCCTAGTGTTCTAGCGACATGGAATGACATCATGAAACAAGGCAGGGTAATCCTTTCTCATGGTGGCTTCATTCCCCAATTAGTCTCGTCGGCCTCAAAGTGCTTCCATTGGACTTTCAACTGGACTATGGTGTGCTTGCTAAGTTGCACCTGTTTTTTGTTCAAGATATGAATAGGCTCAAGGGAAAAATCCCCTTCAGTTTACACCTGTACTAAGGACCAATCAACTACATGTTTAGTATCATAAACATATTTCTTTAACAAGGATGCATGGAAAACATTATGGACTCTTACATGCATGGGTAACACTAGCTCATATGCCACTGTCCCTTTCTTAGCCAATATTTCAAAAGGTCCACAAAATTTAGGTGCTAATTTACCACACCTACTGAAGATCAACGAGCTTAGTTTTTCTTTTACTTTCAAGTAGACATGATCAGCTATTTGAAAGTCTTTATCTTTTCTTTTCCAATCCATGTAACTTTTTTGGAGGTCTTGTGGTTCTTTAAGGTTCACCTGAACCTTCATAACCAGTTGTTCCAAGTCCATTAATAAATCAAGCCCTAACATTATCCGATCCACTGGGATATCCCAAGTAACCGGTGTTCTACACTTTCATCCATAGAGTACCTCAAAGGGACTCATCTTGGCAGAAGTCTAATAACCGTTGTTATACACAAACTCTACAAGATGCAGGTAGTCCTCCCACTTAGTGGGGTTGTTCATGACATACATCCTAATCATGTTCTCAATAATATGGTTTACTCTTTCTATCTTCCTATTTATCTACACGTGATAAACAGTGCTAAAGTTCAACCGTGTCTCTAATCCAGAAAATAAAGATCTCCAAAAGTTTCCTATAAACTTAAGATCTCAGTCAAAGATGATTTCCTTGGGTTTTCTGTACAATCTAAATATCTCCTTCAAGAAAATATCAACAATGTTCACTTCCTTGTAGGTTGAATTCACATTAATGAAGTGTGATGCTTTTGATAGCTTGTCAATTACTACAAAAATAGAATCATTTTTCTTCTTACTTTTCAGTAGACCAGTGATAAAATCGATACTAATAACCTCCCACTTCCATTATGGAATGGGTAACGGCTGCAACAGTCCTGAAGGATGTTGATGCTCATCTTTGACTAGCTGACGTTTCTGACATTTCATGATAAAGATCGCAATGTCGATCTTTAACTTAGGCTAGAAAAAGTGTCTCTTGATGGCGTATATCATATTTTAATATCCTGGGTGCCCTGAGTAGGGTGCCCGAGTGAAATTCTGTGATGATGCTGGACTGAATGTCCCCTCCTTCAGGAACGCACAATCTTTCCTTAGACCATAACAGTCCGGATTCGTCTACTTTGTATTCTTTTCTTTGTTGAAACAACATGTCCTCTTGGAATTTCTTGAGGATTTCTACCTACAAAGGGTCAATTCTGTTGGCCATTCTAATCCTGTCATGGAAATATGCATCAATTTGACTCAAGTCACCTCATATATCATATGAGTTCTTCAGCTCAAAGCATCAGAAACCTTATTCTCTTTTCCCTTAATATGCTTTAGCTCGAAATGGTACTCAATAAGGAAAGCCAACCACTTGCCTTGTCTTTCATTCAGATCCAGTTGATCGAATAAATATTTCAGACTCATAGTCTCTGTCTTCAGAAGGAACTTTCTTCCCATGTTGTAGTCCCTCCATATCTTCAAAGTGTGGATGATCGTCGTTAACTAAAGATCATGCATGGGGTGGTTCTACTCATGCTCTTTCAACTTCTGTGATTCATAATATATTGCGTGATCATTATGCAAGAGGACTCCTCTAAGTCCTTCCTTTCTTGCATCCGTGCAAACAATGAAATCCCCATCAGTATCCACGATTCGTAGTATGGGTGCAGCCATCAAAAGCTGTTTAATATTTTGAAAAATTTCTTTGCACTTGGTAGTCCATAAGAACTTATTTTCTTTCTTTTTCAAAGAGGTCATGGGGCAAGAAATTCTCAAGAAGTTATAAATGAACATTCAATAATATCCAGCTAATCCCTAGAAGGACCTAATGTCACCGACACTAGTAGGCGTAGGCCAATATTTTGTGGCTCTAATATTTTCTGTGTCCACAACTATCCATCTCTCGGAGATAATGTGACCTAAGTACTGTATTTGTGGTTTGTAAAAATCACATTTACTAAACTGAGCGTAAACTTGGTTTTCATGCAACACTCGTAGTACTATGCGAAGGTGTTCTTCGTGTTCCTCTTTATTCTTGGAATAAACTAGGATGTCATCTATAAATACCAAAACAAAATTATCCATATATTTATGGAATATGTTGTTCATCATACAAAAAAAGTTCGTGGGTGCATTATTAAACCCGAACAACATCACTACAAACTTGTAGCGAACGTACCTCTTATGAAAGGTGGTTTTGTGAATATCGTCGTCATGAATCCATACCTGATGGAACCCAAATCGTAGGTCAATATTTGAAAATATCTTGGATCCTCCCACCTAATCGAACAAGTCATCGATCCTAGGCTGTGGGCATCAATTTTTAGTAGTCATTTTTTTCAACTGACAGTAATCGATACCCATCTACATTGTACCATCTTTCTTCTTTGCGAACAATATCGGTGCTTCCCAACGGGACCAACTAGGTCAGATATACCTTTTCTCTATTAACTCTTGCAACTATAGTTTGAGTTCTATAAATTATAGTGCACTCATGTGGTAAGGGTATTTGGAAGCCATAACTGATCGTTGTGTCAGTTCGATGTAAAATTATCGTTTCGGAGGTAACCCAAGGATTTCCCTGGGAAACACATCCTTGAATTCTTCAAGAACACGAAAGTATTCTATGCGTTGTTCTCTTTCAGAATCTATGTCTCAGATTTTTACTGCAAACATGTTTCAACCTTTCCTAATGCATTTCTTTCCTTGTAAGGAAAATATTTTCCTTACGAAAACCTTCTGTGGAATTCCCTGAACCTTCATTTGGCTTTCTTGGCTATTGGTATACAATATTGATTTGTGTAAGCAATCGATCATGACATGGTGATGTTCCAACCAATCCATGCTGATAAGTATATCATACGATCCTAAGGGTAGGATGTTCAGGTTTACCTTTGTAGGAAAACCATTCAGGTTTACTGCACAATCCTCAACTATTTTCGAAACATTCTGTTTTGTACCTGTGGCTAACTATACTAGCCAAGGTTTATCATGTTTTACTTTTCCTAGTTTGTATACATCAACAATTTTAGGCAAAACATAGCTCCGATAAGCATTGGGATCAATAAGTATTGAAATAGAAGTGTTCAAGATCTTACCTTCTATCTCAATCATTGTATCTTGATGATCTTCCTATTGGCTATCCAATGTTACATAAATCCACAGTGTTCCAACTATGTCTTCTATAGTTGTTTCTTCTTGTAGGTTGTGCAAGACCCCACCGGTCTTGTTCTTACAATCTCGGGCATAATGAGGCCGACTGCATTTCCAACACTTGATCTGTAGCGCAGTAGCATTGGATCCACTTTCTACTGGCTTGTTACCACTTGTAGCTGGTACATATGGCTTTCTACCAGATTTTTTGAATTTCTTGTTTGCTGGAAAGTTGTTATTCTTCTTTCTATATGGATGCGGGTTAAACCGAGGTTTGCAGTTATAAAAAAAGTTTTTATGTCTCTATTTTGGTTCATGTTCTCTTGCCATAGTTTCCCATGCTCATAGCAGAGTCTGGCCTTGTGCAACATGGTATCCAATTTTTTGGGCATGTTGAATTCAATCCTTTCTCGAAAGTTGGGAGGGAGATATCCTAAAAACAGTTGGATCTTTACCTTTTCATCCTTAATGTATGGTACATAATGTAACAGATCTAGAAATCTACTAGTAAAAGTGTCCATAGTCATGGACCTCATAAGTAGCTCATGGAACTCTTTCACCTTTCAGTTAAAGAACCATTCTGACATATATTTCTCTTGGAATATTTTTTGGAAGTTATCCCAACGTATTTCTATTAGCTCATCTTTCTTGGTGTGTTTTAAAATCCCTCCACCATCTTGCTACCTTTCCATTTAAATTATAGATGGAAAGTTGAGCCTTCATCTCACTTGAGTAGTTATGAACTTGAAAATATTTTCGCATACCCAGCAGCCACTCTTCAGATTTCTCCCCAGTATTTACTTCATCTTCATAGGTTAGGGATCTTATCTTTCTAAATTCCCCCTGATGACTACCATTGCTTCTTTGTTTATTTCTGCGAGGAGAAAGAGAGTTCTCACTAGAAGGACTTTGATCATATCCTTTCGGTGCTTTGGGGGTACGTTCTTCTTTTTCTTGTTCTCTTCAGATCCTGGCCCATTTATGGTAAGGTTCTCTTTTGGATCTATTTGTGGACTGAGTAGGATTTCCCTGCTAGCTTCCTCCCATCATATTTCTCAGTAATGCTTCATTAATAGCTTGTTGTTCTTTTATTTTGTTCAGAATAGCTTCTCTAAAACTTTGCAATTCTTCTTGAAGACTGTGTATAGTCTTCAAAATATCAGAATTTAATTCCACCACCAGTTCTGCTTCTGGGGTGGGCATGTTAATCTTTCCTTACCAGCTGTTATCTTCCTCGGTGTTCATAATTTGAACTGTTCTATAAAAATTCCTGTAATCTCAAAAAATTCAATTACAAGAAAATTTTTGTTAGTAAAAAAAATTAATAACATACTTTATCTTCTTTGCAGTGAAGGCTTGGTGCGCCGATAGGTCTCTTAGTATTGAAACTGGGCTCTGATACCACTTGTAATCTCCCCAAAAATTGAAAATAATTTTTTTTACTAGGCTAGTATAAACTACCTAGGCATGGACATTATTGGACTTGCGGAATATAACATACACTAAATGTACCACTTATTTATCATAAGTTGTTCTTGCGTTTTACATCTTTCTTTCAATTATGTTTGTTACTGTATTTTACATTATGATGTCATAAATCTGATTACTAAGCTATTCTCATGTGCTTACATTGTTGTGTATGTGTATTTACTTTGATTATGCACTTATTTACCATCAACATGAGTTTACTTATTATTTACATGTTCTAACTTAACTTTGTTCTTGGAACCAAAGTGGGCGGTGTGGCAAGACTAGTTCTCCCATGTAACTGACTGAGAGGTAAAGTTTCTACTTTTCTAGTAGGCTTACTTAGTTCATTTTGAACTAAGGCACTCTAAACTTGTTTACGTGCAAGTGTACTTACCCTTGTGGTTTAGTGACAAGGTAATTACCACGATTATTCCTTTTTCGACATAGACTACTTATCTAAGTGACACTTGTTATTCATTATATGTTACTGATCTATTTGTTCTTATCTTAACCGATTTTTATTTCATGTTTATTTTATTAAAGGTATTAACCTATGTTTTATTACTTTTGGTAGGTTTACAAACGTTAGTTAAAGGCCAATGCTTGACTTATAAAAACAACATATCATGGCATACGGATTATGAAATGGTCTTATACTTAGGACCTAAAGGAATTTATAAGAAATGGTTAAAGTCTTAAATCCTATAGTATGTGATGCATGTAATACTTCATACCATGCATTATACTTTGGGGTGGCGGATATATAACATGGTCTAAATGTTACACATTGGGGTTTAACACTTTGCAAAAGGAAAAGGTGCGCAATGATATTGTGTCATTTACAAACTATAGAGATGTGGGTTTTAGCATTGATAATGGACACTAGGATGGTGCCATTAATGTGACTTAGATTATGTGGCAGCCCAAGCTTAGGGCTTGGCTCACGATGGACTTTGGTCATTTACTCTATTTGTTTGTTGTTTGGTCTCACCTCTACACACTGGGTGAAGGTGAATTCGAAGTTAACGAAGGTATGGCTTCGTTTTTTCAACAACATTGATGTTTTTTTTGTAGCTCATTCAACTTTCATACTTCTCATCCTTCATATTGTTTGGTGGTTGTAGGTGACTAGGCGATGAGGATATGTGGGATCCGTAGCATGACTATGAGCCACGGTCTAGAATTACAATTATGGTAATCCTGCTAATCAAGTCGATACTCGTCATATCTTGGCTTTGAGACTGGGTTTTAACTTGTCAGGGCTACATCTACTTGCGTTTGGGTTTGGGGTTTATCTGTATCATGATAGAGCTCTGTTGGTAACACCACCTCGTTGAGTTTTAGTATTTAGATTTTGTTTTCCCTCGGGTCTGTTTTTAATAATGAAAAGGGATGTAATTTTAATGAGGGATTCTAGTTGTAAGGAAAAACTTGAATGTCTTGGAAGGCTATGTGTAATTTTGGTTACTTTTTTAAAGATGCAACAGGTCATGGAAACACCATTACTTGCAATGGTTTAAGGTCGTGACCAGTTTGATTGTGTAAATGCTGTTAATGTAATGAAACAATGGGTTGTGAATCACATGTCATGTTTACGATTGAAATGGTAATTAACTGGACTATGTGTATAAATTGATATTGCATTATTGTTTATAAAACCTAGGTTTCATGTGGCCTCTGCCTTCATGGATAGTCTGTGTATATTTACTTCCATTGTTATAAATGTTGGGTTTATTAAGATGTTGCGTTTTGATCCTGGTTATTATTTGCATAATATTTGCCTCCGTTGATTTTTAATAGTTAGAATGATGCATACCCTGTCAACGAAATGGCTTTGGGGCCACACCTTTCATGGCATCGGTACTCTCCATCATGGTTATGATAGTGAAGGAGTTTTAGAATTAGAGTCAATTTTTAATCTATAATGTGGAAAGTAGAAGAACCGTGGTTGTAAACCCTAGATGGATATCGTTGCTTGTAGGTTGATTGGTTGACAACCACTTATACTATGAAATGATAACTTTATACTAAGAACGAGAACTCTAGCCATAAAAACGATGATTTTTGCATAAAAAACACCAAAAACACCCCCAAATAGAAAAATGTTGATACTAGTATACACGGTTTTTTTTTCAGGGTTAAAAATAGAGTCATGGCCTAAACATGCCATACTGTTGTTTACAAAAACTTTGAAATCAACCCCTAAATTGGAAAAATATTTTTTTCTTCAAGAGATAAATTACAACTTTTTTAAAACTTGCATATTAAACAAAAAAAATATTTCATAAATAATTTCAACAGTCTAACGATTGAAAATCAAATAAATTATGCTGTGATTCATAACGAAATCATATATTAGACCCTACAAGAGCAAATTATTCATATAAATGATCAAAAACTCCTTTAGAGTTTCAATTACGAACATCATACTAATTAAAAACATCTAAAATGTTTCATGTGAAATTATTCAAACTCATCCATGGATTCTGACACCCCATCAGAATCTATATTTTTTGCACATGAACGACTAGATATAACAATAAGACAAAAAAATTAAACCCCTAACCCCCTCACCCCGCATTACATTACATTAAAAAAAAAGTTAAACACCCCTCCGCCCCTAACCTCTTAAACCCCCCAACAACAATACATTTACAAAATTTAAAACACTGCCCCTAACCCCCTAAATCCACCAACAACATTATATTAAAAAAAATGACATAATGTAATGTAATGTAAATATGTAATGTAATATCACAATGTAATGACATAATGTATTGTCATGAATCCACTCATTATACAAATCGCAGTACCTTGTTATATTAATCCATTATTTAGTGACATCATATTCATATAAATAAAGACAAATTTTTTAAGATACTCTATTCATTATATAAATGCATGGTTAT
>LPNX011056886.1:179512-203602 GCA_001517045.1 Pseudotsuga menziesii
TTCTCCAATATTTATAAAATATAAAATCCATTCTTTGATTATATATAGTCACGATCTTTCCAAGGTAAATAAATAACTATATAAAATACATTAACAAAATCAAAATCAAAATTTAACCATATAAGATTTACTATCAAATCAATCTCATAATAATTTTTTTTTATCTTAAGTGATTTTTTTTAAGAGTTGGCAACATATATGGAATATCTTGGTAGATTCATTTTAACAAATATGGATTATTTTTTATTATATGTTAAATGTTATTTCCCACAATAGTCCCTTACTTGGCTCTATCAAACTTTTTTCTTTATTTCTTTATTGATAAAATTAGCATGGTTAAACTTCAATTTTTAACCATACCTATCACAAAACTAAATCTAGTAAATGTATATTTCCTCCTGGAAATGTAAAATATAAACTGTAATCAACAAAATATGGTTGTTTGTAATTAATATAAAAATTCAAAGTAAGATTTGTGCAAATGATTGATGGAATAATCCATCCTCTAAATGTAAAATGTAAATCTACTAAATGTATACTTCCTCTTCATTTTTGAAAATGTAAAATATAAACATTGATCAACATAATGTGGTTATTTGTAATTAATAATAAAATTCAAAGATTTTAATTAATATAAAAATTCAAACTTTTTGTGGAAATGATTATGGAATAATCTATGTTCTAAAATGTAAAATGTAATAGTAAATATTCAGATACCTCCCTTTTTGAAAACTAAATGGTAATAAATTTGGACGTTACAACTAAATCTACTAAATGTATACTTCCTCCTCATTTTTGTCCAATATTCTAAAATATAAAATGTAATCATAAATATTAAAATACCTAATTTTCCGAAAATTAAAAGGTAAAACATTTGGACTCGATGTACACTTCTTCCTCATTTTTGGAATTGTAAAATATAAACCCTCATCAATATATTACGCTTGCCTTATTCCTTTCAATTCAGTTTTTCCCGAACGTAAAGTTTCGGTCGATTCGGTCGTCCTCAATTGATTGTGCGGTCGATTGTGTATTGATCGATCTAGCACGAAACATCATTGAAAAAAAAGTGATACAGAGATAGCGCTTTGCTTATGAAATAAATTCGTCCATTTACCTGGGCGGGATACCTTGAATCAAAGAGAAATGAATGACTTCGATAGGGGGGCCGGTCTAGCTATTTCTCTTTGAATTTGCTGAGAGATGATTGGTAAAACCATTGGTTGGATGGGGTACCTTAAATCAGAGATACAGGTCACTTGTTTCTTCCTCAATCAAACTATTATTTTATTCCTCAACTCATGTGTTTTAAATCAATGAAGAGCCTCGCTCAGTTTAAAGAAGATTCCACGGAAGAGACAATACCTGCAAAGAGGTCTGGTGAGTGAGCGCTACCGACCCAACCTGCCTTTCACTCCTTCGTACCGAACCCGCTACTAAATATGACCCTGGTGATTTACCCACTTTAAATAGATAGAGGCATCTACGGGCTGGAATTTTAGGATTAATATTTTTACAGTCCCCATAGTGGGAACATTTAAACCCAATTGAAAAACTTATTCAGAGGCTTGTTAGGGTGCTTCAATCAATATTGCTCCCTTTACCTTTTACCTTTAAGCATTACTCAGCTACTTATTGCTTCCACTGGATGGAAAAAACTAGAAAGCGGGAAAGGGAAGAGGGAGCGGAGCTCTACCCCCTTTGCCGCGAAAGAGCCACCCCATACTGGCGGTACGATTCTGAGAATCACGCTGCCAGTATGGGGCAGCTCTTTGGCGGCAAAGGGGGCAGAGCTCCGCTCCCTCTTCCCTTCCCCGCTTTGAGTATGTAATTTGCGCCACCAGTATGGGGAGGCTCTTTGGTGGCCAAGGGAGAGCTCCCTCTTCCAAAAGTTACCAAATGTACCCAGTTATCTTAGCAACTGGTTAAAAAATTATCTGTTGACCTACTGCACATGTAGGGCTCTACTCTATTAATCACACAAAGCTGGTCCCATTTCAACTATGGGATTTCTTCATACTGCTATCTAATTAGATAAGTAAGAACTTATCAGTTGAAGGGGAACTCTTGCCTTGACTTTCCTGACTTGCAATAGAAAGAGAGAGACTGCAGTCTGCGTTGTAAAGAAACCCGTTCTTGTCCACAACCGGAGAAAACAAGTAGACCAACCCTAGTCACTCTCGGCGATCGCTAGGCATAAAACCCAATGAGCATGCATCATATAATAAGAGAACTAACATATTTCTCTTCTGAATTGGGTTATCAATTTCAGTAATTTGATCACTTGAGAAGCGCCGCTCTTTGAGGTACGAACCCGCTCCCCTGACCAGAGAAGGGGCAGGGGTGGAGCCGCTAGCGGTCGCAAGATTAACCAGCGGCCTTATTTATGATAGTACATAGAGAATCTGAAAGCGGTGTCTCATGAGTCATAACCTTTCCTTGGTTTATGTCATTCTCTACCTCGCTACTTTCTTTGGCCATCCTACCTATATTTTTGTTCTGTGGCTTATTGAGATGATTTAGTTAGGGCTTCTCTCTCTTCTTCTGTCGGTTAGGTTTTAGTATGGAAGTACAGATTTGCTTTATCCATCTATCTAAATCTCTTTCTTAATCCATCTTAATCCATCACTTGGAGATATCAAAAAATCCAGCTATATTTGACAGGAGTAGGTGTTTGAGAAAGTGTGATGCATTATTATGTATATGATTTGATTGGCCCTCATGTCATATTTATTGAAATATACCGTATCGATGAATAGCAAGACTCCCCGACTAGTTATAACCTAACCACCTATCCGACCGACTATGATTAAACCCACCCGGTACCAAGGCATGGATTACACACCCTCAACCATCAGCCGTTGGGTTACACACCGGTCACAGAATCACTCCGGCTGCTGAGATAATTCAATCTATCCTATCTCCAACCAATCAGTCACTTATTGCCATTAATTTCTCTATCCGGGAACCCATCAATGGAAAATTTGTTTCTCTATCATCGTAGTACTTAGAAAAATACGGACCTCTCTCTCCAGGTCATGCGAAAGAGTCCAGGATTGTAAGCTATTGCATTGTCTTCCCTCGAATAAAATAAGTAGGGGGGATGGTGGGGAAATAATAAATAGTACCTGACAAACATTATGGGAAATATGTTTACCTACCTTATAAGGGGAAACCGTTTCCTAATCAATTTATCCATGCAACTATATGCATGCAAGGCACCTTAGGGTAGAGCGCTTTCTTAATCATTAAAAAAAGGTTCAAAGAGAGGGAGGCCAATTATCCACCTATAGAAATGGAAAGCTAAGGGGATCGTTGGGACTGCCCTCTTTCCTGGATTCGCTACAGCCAGACTTATGGGATTAGTGGCACTTAAAGCATTACTATTCACTTTAGATGCCTACTATATAGATATATTTATGCATTTATTTAATTAACGAATGAAGAGGAAGGATACTAGCCCTTTTCACCTTTGCAAATAAGGTGATCATAAGTAAGATTATGGCATCGATTCCAAACCATCAAATAAAGGAATCCATCTATCAATGGGTACGAAATATTAGCCCCTATTTTATTGGGAATGATAGATTATACATTGTATTAGGAGTGAGAGAATATCAAGTGGAGATAAAGCTAAGCATTGATAGCATAAATAATTGTATTTCCACCTATCATTTACACTTGACATGGCTTATTGGATCTAGTGTTTAAACCCTACTTGGATTGACTCTTGGCATCCCCGGCATCAACTCTGGGATCTAAAGCACAACACCTGGCATTGAGTGACAGCATAGAGTATAACTCCTGGGATCGAAACCAGTCAATCAAGTATTGGCTAACCCCCCCCTTCCAAATATATAGTTTTTAATGTGCTAAAAGGTCAATGTTCAGTAATATAAAATTCATTTTATTGGCTCGATGATGGATTATCCGATCCGATGAAGACGATATTTATCTGAATAAAAAGATAGAATGAGAGTGTTTTAAGAATCTGTTCCAAGCCAACTATGTGCCTGCCCCAAATGGTGGTGAAAATGTTGTTGCTTAGTAAGCAATACTAGTGCTACTAACCTTGAACTACGTGCCTATGTGTATTGGGTCTAGCAAGTACTACGCATTCTTGGCAACGAAATACTGGTTATTATGGATAACCGTTCTGATAGGTATAGTTCATATAGAATAAAATAGAGTTTCCTGCGCCGATGATTCCTCCTATTATACACCTGAAAGTAGCATTTAATTACCAAAAACCTCTCGCCCCCGTACCTTGGACGAAGTGTAAACACCCTGAATGTGAAGTTTGTTGAAATTAGTTGGAAGCGACCTTGGTAGCTTTTCCGCTCCAGGTATTCCACAGAAAGCGGGGCATTAATAATATGTATCTATCCTCTTTTCTACTACTACTCATGGAAGTGATAGCGATCAACGACTCCCAACACTTCTGGAAAGGGTTATTATAAATGAATTGAACCTCGCGGGGCATGGGTTTCTCAATCAACACCAAAAAAGGAGGCAAGCGCTAAACTGGCATCCCACTTTTTTGCATTCAAGACCTCCTATCGACTGATTCTAGCTTCGTCCCCGTATCGTGTGCCGTACCGTACCGGGTTCATATTGTTGTAAACCTAACTCCTTTATGGAAATACCATGAATAGGTTCAAGTTTATCAATGGAAAAAATACTGAGAAGGATTGTCTTTATATATCCACGCTTTTATCCCCAGTGGGGCAGGAATATGGTTTTCTCGATTCAGACATATTGAAAGATGTATGTCTAGGCGAGAGTGAACAATAAAATCTAATATTTATAAAGGAATTTACAGAGTATGATAGTATGTCATTTGATATTTGGGATATGCTCGATAATCAACTGGAAACTTAACATAGCCAGACTCCTTCAGTGTTATCATGTCATCCCACCACCTCATCTTGAGCTAGTGAGTGGTAAAATGGGGGGAGGGGGAAGGGGAAACGATCTTAAAGGTATATAGTGGGGACAGGTGGAAACCGAACATGGGTTGGTTACTCACACTAGATTTCACGACGGCAAGAAAGAAGTTAGCTTCACTAAGGAATAGTATAAAGCTTATCTAAGGCAAGCTAAATATAGTTGTTAGAACTAATGCGAGTACTACGGGGAACTACAGCTTTGGAATGGTTGCATAAGTATCACCTAACTCTTGAAATGGAACAATTTCAATGTATAGATGCGATTCTGTTGGTCCACAGTAAGATAACAGTCGGTTATCCAGTTGATCCAGCTTATCCACCACCTTGTTAACCACCACCTCGGTAATAAAATTGATAACCAGACCCGCCTATAGCCCCAAAGTAAGCATCAAAGCCAGTAGCGGTATATCAAATTTCAGTAGCAGCAGTTTACCCAAAGTTTATGCACCAAAAGAAATTGAAGCTACAGTTTCATTCATTGACCCAGCAGCTGCTTCCCCATTAATGAGAATTCAAAAGCCAGTAAATTACCAAGTTGTGATTGCATAAGTAGCAAGGCAAGATAGAGCAAAGGCAGCAGAGAACAGGGTGATAACGGTGCATGTATCCCTTATTGTTTGTTAGCTTATTTGAAAGCCATCACCTTCCCCAGGATCCCCCCCAACTAGAAATACAAAGCTAGCAGGAAGTTAAGCACCACTTGTTTAAACAACATCCTCACCAATTTTTAAGCCGGAGGATCCTCGCCCCGCAGGAAGAGAGTCAGTTCTAGTGCCAGTTTACTTAGCAGCTTTAGCAGCTGATCCAGTAAGCACCCCCTAAAAAATACTAAGCACCCCAAACCCTAAAAAATACCACTTATTTATATGAGAATCGCGCCACCAGTATGGGGCGGCTCTTTGGAGGCAAAGGGGGCGGAGCTTCGCTCCCTCTTCCCTTCACTGCTTTGAGTATGAAATTTGTGCCACCAGTATGGGGAGGCTCTTTGGCGGCCAAGGGAGAACTCACTCTTCCCAAAGTTACCAAATTTACCCAGTTATCTTAGCAACTGGTTAAAAAATTATCTGTTGACCTACTGCACATGTAGGGATCCACTCTATGAATCACACAAAGCTGGTCCCATTTCAACTATGGGATTTCTTCATACCGCTATCCAATTATATAAGTAAGACCTTATCAACTCAAGGGGAAGTCTTGCCTTGACTTGCCTCACTTGCAATAGAAAGAGAGAGACCGCAGTCCGCATTGTAAGGAAACCAGTTCGTGTCCACAACCGGAGAAAACAAGTAGACCAACCCTAGTCACTCTCGGTGATCGCTAGACATAAACCCCAATGAGCATGCATCATATAATAAGAGAACTGACGTATTTATCTACAAAATAGAGTATAAATTAAACCCCCTTATTATCTGGCTCAACTTGGATATTCCTTATGAAACCAAATACAAATACACTATAAAGTTAAAAAACAAAATAGAGTATAACTGAAACCCCCTTATTATCTGGCTCGACATGGATATTCCTTATGAAACCACCTTCCGGTTCAATTATGTTACCACGTATGTAATAATGGAAGATATGAAAAGTGGAATGATTTATTTCCATAATGTTTAATGTACTTTGTTGCAATTGATTTGGACTAGCGAAAATATGCAATGTTTGCAAATGCAATGTTTGCAACAAAAAGAGTTGAAGTAGGAGAGTAAATATGCAACAAAGGAACATCAAGATGGGTATGAATTAAATTGAGTTGTTGTAATAAAATAAAATGAAAATGAGGTGATGCTTAGTGACAAAACATAGTGGTGTGCATTCAGATAGTAGTATTGGTGCAAGAGTAAGAGTAAGATGATGGGGCAGGTAGTAAACATAATTGATATGGGGTAATTTAAGGTAATGATCCCCATTGGAACATATCTATAATAGTTCGTAGAGGTGGAATAGTTGTAGTAAGTAGTATAAGAGATTGATGATGATAGCCATGAAGACAAGTCAAGTAGAGAAGATTTTAAAATTGAGCAAAAATGTGAGGAGTTGCTTATAGTGGTAGAGTGCATAAGTGTAAATTACAAAAGAAAGAATAAAGATTCAAAAGTTGGAAGAATCATGATTTTTTCATAGTGCCAAAGAGATGGAAAAAACAAAAAAAAAAGATGAATAAAAAAATGAGTTTTTCATAATGTTGGTACACAATTTATCAACAATCATTTGTAAGATCCTAGTTTTCATGCTTGGAATATAAGATGTGATAAATTATGTACCATCATAGATGTAGCTAAATAAAACTATTTTTTACGTTCAATAACAAAATAATTACCACATGGTATATATTATTACGTTTAGTAACAATAATCAGTATATATTGTTATAGTTCTTGCCATTGAGCAACAATGGCCCTGCTATGTCAAGTATCTATATCAATATTTATTTTGTTAATGGCTTTTTGTTTTTTTAATTAAATCTTCATTACAATAAAATAATAAAAAATTTCATATATAAGAGAAAAAATTGTAATAATTATACTTTCTAATTTACATTTTCTCAACCACAAAAACATGAAAACAAAATATAAAATATGTAATTGTAATAAAAACCATGGCTTTTCTCTATTTACTATATTTTGTGACAATAATGAACATGGCATCATGGGAAAGAACATAAAAACAAAATTTAAAATATGCAATTGTAATAAAAACCATGTCTTTGCTCTATTTACTATATTTTGTGAAAATAATGAACATGGCATCGTTGGTAAGAAGCCATTATGTCTATTCACAAAAATAAACACATTGAATAAGTTGAATTGGCTATTTGCATTCATTGGGTAAATATAATTCGACATGAACAGAAATTATGAAATAAGTTGAATAAGTGCAATTGTAATAAAAACCATGGCTTTGCTCTATTTACTATATTTTGTGACAATAATGAACATGGCATCATTAGCAATAATCCATTATGTCTATTCACAAAAATAAACACATTGAATAAGTTGAATAGGTCATTTGTATTCATTGGATAAAAATAATTCGACATGAATATAGATCATGAAAAAAGTTGAATAAATCCATTGAATATGTTGAATTGGTTAATTACATTCATTTAGATTGACCAATTCAATTTAATGTAATATCGATGCAATTTTTTTTAATGTAATTTTTTTCAATCTAAATGAAATGCTTGTGGTGAAGATGTTAAAAGAGCTTCAACCTCTATTAGGAGGGATGTTTGTAGAGGAGAACTTTGGGCATTCTCAAGACATAAAATACCTAATGGAAGAGGACATTGATGTCCATGAAGAAATCCAAGCTCAAAAAATTCCAATTTTGATGAAGATTTTGGCCTGCATGATAATGTTGGTTAGTTTCATGTCTTGAAGAAAATGTTAACTTTGACAACTTTTTTATAAGATATATTGGTAATGTTTTTACTTTCAAACTTTATTTTAGGAATAAAATTTCTATATATAATGCTTGTAATATGTTATTTACATATATATGGTATAGTTTTTTCTTGAATTTATGTGAATGGTCACTTTTGGAAAATAATATAAAATGGTATCATTTTTATAAAAAATCTATAAAAAAACGTTAAATATGGCTTTAAATGTATTTATTTTCTCAAAAAATTTACAATTTTGTCCATAAAAATGTCTTGTTTTTTCCATAAAAATGTCTTATTTTAAATAAAAAATTGCAAAATGTATATGTTTTTCATTATAAATTGCTTCTAAATGTATGATATTTAGTTAAATTTCTAAAAAAACATTTGAAAATAGAAATTAAAATTATTTTACAACGAAGATTATTCAAATGCCCAAAAAAATGCCTCAAAATGATAATGTGTGATACTGGTATCAAGCCTTTTTGAAATGAAGGTAATAATAGCTATTAAAATTAGGAGAGAGAAAAATGAGAACTGTGTCGAGTTCTCGTTTCATAGTATAAGTGGTTTGACAGGTTGATTTCTTATTTAAAGTAGTCGAGGCCGTGCTTACTACATATGTGCAGAAGGGTGAGGTTCTCACGACCTTGCTGTAGTGAAATTATTTTAATGTTACATGTCACATACACTCTGTGTATAGTGTGGTGTTGATAAATGTAGAATGACTCTACAAGATTTGAATCTTGATAGTTTCCAATACAAAGAGTTTGTAAAATTGGGTCATTACGATTTGTAGCTTAAGTGCCCACACGATTCTATTCATGCCATCTCTTTGTATAACTACATGGACTATGTAAAATATTACGATAAGTTTTATAAATTGGGTCATGTGTATTGATGTTTACTGTATATTTTAATACAAAGGGAATCGTAGTTTATGTAAGAGAAAAGGAAATGGTTACCTACAGGATTCGTTCCTGCGACCTTAATGTAATTACATGGTTTTAATTGTTTATATGAAATGAAGGCAAGGATTATTTAAATGATTTATGCACATAACTTGAAATGTGGATTTTAACTTAGAAAGAGGAACTTGATCTTGAGACCAATGAATGGTCTCCATACTTACTATGTTTATTTGATTATGATGATGTTATTTTAATGGAAATGGTTTGGTATTTAGTGTATATTTAGTTATGCAGACCTTGAAAGGTCTTTTCTAATTTTTGTCTTAGATTTAATATTGTGTTGATAGCTAGATTTATAATTATATTTTATAATTGTTAGTGTGTATATATATATATATATATATATATATACCAATAGTTTACTAGCTATATAGCAATAGTATTCTTAGTTAGTTTTCTTGTTATTAGAAGTAGATGATACTAAATTAAATCTAGGTTTTAATGGAAGCATAGATATGAACTAGTAATTATTCAAACATGGATCTGCTAACAAATGAAATATGTCAGTAGAGTATATAGGCCAAATAAAAGATAGGTAATAGATGTGAAATAAAACCTAGTTTGCAATTAACACAGTTTCAATAGTAAAAGTAATACAAGAATAAAACTAGGGTTGAAAATGCTTGATAAACATTTATAAATGAGTTAAAATTTGTAGAAGTAAAGTACAACCTAGGGTTATAATTTAAAATTTAAACCCTAGAAGATTTAAACATAAATCAAACACATAGGTTTAGAGCATATAATGTGAACCCTTGCCTAATTCAGCCATCTTTTATTGTAGAAAAATAGAATAGGCAATATAGGATCTCATACCTGTAATATGAAGCTTCTTTAATGGATGAACCTGCACACTCAAATAACTAGCATTAACAATTCATAGATAGATCTAACATTTCTATTAGATGACTGAATCACTTGGGAACTACCACGTTCCAGCCAACTATGACCTTGAACCATTCTTGGATTCAATCCGGATCCCCCCAAGCTAGACTCCAACATGAAATTATCTTAGAGCTCCTAAGGTAGGGTTTCCTATCAGGTATATTAGGTCTAGATCAGTTCTCCTTTTCCTTCTAGGAAATTGTTCTTCAATAATTCACTTGAGAGAAAAATAGGTGGAATAATGACTCCCCCATGATAGATCAGAACCCCAATCATTTCCTTGTCTTGAGACTTCATATATATACTTTTCAGTCAATGGGACAATTAAATCAAGAAACATTTATTTCTTTATTTAACCCTTTTTAATTAATTTGGGGTAATTTTTAATACTAACTTAGGAACTTTCAACTAGTTCCTAATTATACTTTTGTAGGTATCATACTATTTAATTATCTTTTAATAATAAATAATAATGGATGGAGATTTTCTTTCTTTCTTTCATCATTAATATTTATTCTTTATACATACCATGTATAAAATACATAATAATATAACATTTGTTAACATTTGTCTTTGGGCATCATATACCATGATCCCTAGACTTATGGCACTAATTCATTAAGTTCAAATAGGTATATGGTTAGGTCTACTAGGATAGGAAACTCTAAACATCCTTGCATGTTGGATTCCCTCGTATAACATGGTGGTTTTTCAGTACTTTATGAGAATACAGAAATTCAAAATTTCATTTAATCACTTATAAATAAGTCTGTTGAGTTCAATATTTTTCTTGAGTCGTTTTCACTCGGAAATTGTTAAATTATTTTTAGTAACTCCTAGCGCTTACCAAAGCCCATACTCAACACTAAAACAAGGAGTTACCAACTTAGTGCAATTCCAGAGCTCTTCGCTCAATACTAAAGCTAGGATGTACTTGTACGATACACCTAGGGATACAATCGCCAAGGATCCGATGCTCCAGAGGTTATTCTAAAGATCAACATGGAAGGCTCTAGGTCTTATGCCCAACATTTCCAATTATCTTTTCATGTGTTCCAAAGCTTCTCACTTAACACAAATGTAAGTACTCATTGTGCTCCAGAGCTTCTTGCTCAACACAAAATATTAATTACCCATGTGCTCTAGAGATCCTTGCTCAACACAAAACATTAATTACACATATTCTCTAGAGCTCGTCACTCAACACAAAACATCTCATCAATCATGTGCTTCAGGGTCCACTCCCAACAAAAACAAGCATATATATATCATCAATAATTGGCTTACGCCCAATATAGAAAAAAATCATCATGTTCATATGTAGTGGGGCATTCTACCCAAGATATCAAAATTAAATATTAATATAACATCATAATCAATAGGCTCATGCCTATAAGTGTTAGGTCCAAAATTTAGGATATTACATACAACAACTCCATTTGAATTGGCGTTCAAGGACTCACATCTCTTATGAGAGTGGGGAAACACAGATGATAAAGAAAAGTAAATAATTGAAGATTTGTTTTAGTGTATTTTGGCTTATGGATTTCTTTAAAAACTCTATTACTATTGCTTACTCTATTGCTACTTCTCAGGGACCATTGAATGTCTCCCCACTAGCCCATGTTGTGAGTTATGCTAACTGTGTGTATGTTAGTGTAACCTTTGGTTTAAATGTTTTGTCAAATAGTTAACACCGATAATAGATTTTCACATGCAATATGAGAATTCAATGAAATTAACATAAAAAAAACTCTGGTCTCTTTATTTAATACAAGAAATATTGCCCAACACTGTAAAAATGGCTTTACTTCCCAAACAGATACAACAAGGTGACAATGTGAGTCAAATAAGAATACTTGTAAAATAATTTAGACCTATAGGTGTATGTGGACTCATAGACCTATGGTACATCCGAAACGACTTCCTTGAGTCCTCCAAACAATCACAACTTGCTTCCCCTTGATGCTATAGGAAATAATTAACTATTGTGTTTTCTTTCTATGCTTAGAATGTTAGCATATAGTCACAAAAAGAGGGAAGGATACCTAGAATACGCCCAATAGTGTTGGGATGTCCAAATATTCATAGATCGACTTAGGATATGGGTGATACACAAGTTTCCTTCCTTATTTTCTCTTCCTCTATGGTTTTATTCTCCCCATAAGAGAAAATGATCCCAAATGTGCAGAACCGACCCACAAATGAGCTCTTAGCCTACAATGATGGATGTGGTATCATATGGACAATTTGTACCCAACTAATGGATTTGCGAGAATAATTGCATTGTACCTCCTCCTTCCTCACCCAAATCCTTGCAATGGTTCGAGGAATATTCCCTCTCTCTAAGCGCTTCCTACTCCTACCATATTCCACAAATAATACAAACCACCCCCTAATGTGGGAATCCCATCAAATGGAATGATGATAAGAAAAATAAGGGATCCATTAGTAACTCGACATTCTCCATGACTATGACAAAATCATTCCATGAAATGAAAGTTGTCCATCGCATGCCCAACTGTTCAATCAATTTTCTTGATAAATAAAGGGTTCTTCCACTAGAATGTTTATCCCCCACATATTGGATCTATGCAAAACAACTCACGAGTTATGAGATGATGAAATGAAAACATGTTATTCGTTTAGGTTGCATGCATGACCAATACAAATCATTATAGGGTCAGTGTAATTGATGGATCAATTGTAGGATAGAAAGACACTGATATCTTATAATCAAACTAGTCCTTCAACACATATTCTTCCTTTGGTTCCATATTCTTACTGTTGCAACTCTGATACATTACAGAGGCTATGCATACCATACAACCCTGCCCCATGTTTTGTGATGCATCCAATCAAATGATGCATGTATTTTCAGACATATGGACGATGGCCATGTTATTTCTAGATGGGATTTAGGAGAAGGAATTTGGGACAAGGCATCTCCAAGATCTGGAAGTTGAAATGACTACAGGAATGTGGATCGACCTTTCTTGGATACCCTAAAAATATGCCCATATTTGAAAATTGAAGCCTCTCACTAATGGAGGCTATTGTTTGAAAGTCAAACAATGCCCTAAAGTACGTAATGATGCTTTGAATAGAACTATTATACAAACTAATAATATATTGAAATTTTGTTTGTATCAAGATGACTAGAAGTAACTCCATTGCTTGTGATAAAGAAAATATGGAGACCAGTTTCAGAGTGGACACACCTTTCCTTCTCATCTGAGACTGCAACATATTTGAGCATCAATCTCAACATTTCATATACTTGTGCAATTTTTAGATCTAGTAGGCTGTATTGCTCGGTTGCACCACACTTCAGACTTCTACCCTAGTTTGGAGAATGGGTTGTTGTGCCCTTTCCGCAGTCTCAACAAATGTGAAGACGGTGCTAGATTTGGTGATATTTTCCCTCATTTTGGAATATTTGAAATGCAAACAAGTAACATAAATCTCATCCTTTGGATCAATCAGCCTATGTGTTCCCTTAAGCATTTAAATTTGAACCCTTCCAAAGGGTTTCAATCATGGATAGAAGTGTAAAGTTAAAACCGTCCTTTAAAAAAATTAAAATATGAATTTATCCTTCCACTTAAGGACATAATATATATCAACATTTCAAAATAAGAGAAATATTGGGAAAACCCATCCATGTAAATTTCTCAAGATTTTGAAATTCCTATGCTATAAAGTTTGACTCATAATTCAAAATATTGGAAAGATCATAAATTCTAATCAATCCCTCACTCACGTCACGCACTCTGTGCTTAGCTATCTAAGATGATGAGTGATGACTGACCACTACAAGGAACTAGCGATTGGGATGTGACTCTTACTTTGAATTCACTTGGGGCTACAATCTAAGGTGTGACAATGTGTCATCAACTATGGTTGTAACAATGAAGACCAACTACTAGTCTACTGCTAGGCCTGAAACAAGACCAAAACTCTGTGCCTACTACGTATGTGAACCTAGCTACTAATGTCCACTCATATTTTATCAAAATGAAATTCAAATGGTCGGTTTGATGAGTCCACCTTCAAATTTTGTCGAGGATAAGAGAATTTCATTTTCAAGTACATCGTACATTGCATCAACATCATCATCATTATCATCATTATCATCATCATCATCGTCATCATCGTTGTCGTATTCATCATCATAAACATCAACATCAATAAGTAAATGATCAACAAAACCATTGTGATCGTCATCCTCATTAACAAGTACATCACCGAACCCATCATTGTCATCATCGTTGATAGGGTCACTCATATGCCACTATGCTCCATCATCAATCATCACCATTTGGATCCATGTCATGTTTTTATAGTCACTCAAATTCCATTACGGTCACTCAAATGATGTCGACGACAACTAAATTTCATTAGATTCATTTAGGTGATATTAATATGTTGCTCATATGGCATTACATACATTTAAGTTCCATTAGGATCAATCAGTATCTAGAAGTATTATAACATGCATCATCATTGTGGATAGTGATGTTGTAATCATCATCATCATCAATGTCATATGGTACATAAACATCGCCTTCATCATCATATTCATTTTCGTCATCAAGTACATCATCAACAAAATCATCATCATCATTGTCATTACAGATACTCATATTCCATTAGTGTTCATAATCTCTCATCGCCATTAGGATTCATGTAGTGTAGGTGTTAGGGTCATTTAGACATCACTAATGGAATCTTGGTGATAATAGGGTCATTTATATGTCATTACAAACATTTAGGTTCCTTTAGGATCAATTAGGATCGAGAAGTGCTACAACATGCATCATCGTTGTTGACATGGATAGTATCGTCATCACCATACAATAAATCAACATCATCGTTTTGATCATAGTTATCATCAACACCATCAAGTACATCATCATCATCATCATCATCATAAATATCATATGCATCATCGTCATGTTGTTACGGTCAATCAAATGTAATTAGAATCTATCAAATGTTGGTGGGGACACTCAAATTCCATTAGAGAAATTTAGGCGACATTATGGTGATTTCCCCTCATTAGGAACAATCAAGACCCAAATTTCGATGATTATGGTCATTTAGATGCCACTACAATGAATCATGTTCCAAAAGTACTATCACATGAATCCTAATCATTGACATTGATATTGTTACCATCATAACCATGATCATTACAAACATACATGAGTACATCAATGTTGTCATCATCATCATTGCCATTGTCATATATCAGCATAATCAATCATTCATCCCAACCTCATCGTTATCATCTTAATCATTATTGTCAATAACATTTCCATCATCCATCATCAACATGATCATCCTCGTTCTTTTATGGTGATTCAATTTGTAATGTCCCCAAAAATTGAAAATATATATATATATATATATATATATATACGCTAGTGAAAACTACCCAAAGGGGATCATTATTACTCATGCGAAATTACATGTGCTACTTATACTTTCGATCTCTTCAAAAAATTCCCATATTGTCTTGTTAATATCTTATTCATTCAGTGATTATTAGTCCGTTTACTTCTTGTGTGTTAATTCTATTATTTAAATTATTGATACATCTTAGTTATTACTGTCGGTGAATTAATGAACAGTATAGATCATTATTTTTCTCTTGCACATGTGTACTTTGTTTATTTAATAAAAACTAACTGAACTTTGTTGATGGGAACAAAGTGGTGGACTGGCGGGATTCATTCTCCCATGATGATCTAAGAGGTAAGGTCGTTCTTCCTTATGCAAGATTACTTAGTTCATTCGAACTAAGGCACCTTATTTATTCACTTACAGGTTACTTTTGTGACATTAGGATTATTTGGTTAGTTGAAGCAATTTAGTTCCTAGATATACTTCCAGTTCTACCTTGCACTTTTATTACCATTCCGTTTTACAACTCAGGTAAGCCCTATGTTTGTTAATTATCTTTCTTAGTTAATTAACTAGATGTTGTGAATTAACTTACTGTCCTTACCATTATTAATTGTCTATCTCTTGGTTAATTAATTACACTTCTCTTGTTTCTATTTTGCAGGTATGCCTTGGTTACGAGTTTGGAAACTTAATCTTGTTCTTCCTAGCAAGGGAATCATGGCATACTATGTTTGCCATGATTCCTAAATACTAAAAAACCTAGAATAAAGACTTATGCACAAACACTACCTATATGCACTAGCAAATGACATGTAATAACATAATACTTTGATGCTAGAGGGATAAAATGTAAACACTATACAATAGTGTTAAGTCTGCGCACACTTTAGAGTTGAAATACTATGGTATAAATACCATGTCATTAGTAATATGTCTACGCCGGCATTAGAAGGTGTAACGTCCATGACCCTTCGACCGACGAAGAGCACGCTACTATACATCAAATCATCCGGGCATCTAGCCCCATGAACATGAACATACATACATATAGTTGTAGCGTCCTCGATCCTCCGACCAGCGAAGAGGACGCTACTATACACCAAATCATCTGGGAATATAGCCCCATGAACATGAACATGCATACATATAATGCTGAAGGAATGAAACTTAAATACATAAACATATTACAAGCATAATCTTTCATATACACAATGGAAGCAAGCCATATCGGTCAATCACTCATACAAATCAGCATTTAACATGTATAACACCATTCATCAATGGTTATTATAATTGCGGATACAAGTTAGGCAAGAAGACTTATATTATAAAGAGCTTGTTCCGTAACAAGCTACATCTCTGCAACGTTCCACCCAACCATAGGCCCGCGTGCTCTTAAACATCTCAGCAACGCTGCCACCCCCAAGCCGAGCATGACTCCCCAAGGAATAAGGAACTAACAGGCTTACACATATCCAAGGGTAACAACACCACAAGAGTACATAGTTCATCCAAGCCAACACGGTTGCGTTTATCAGGCGAACAACAGATCAGCCAAGACAACAAAGTTGGGTTTATCAGGCCATCCAGAAGCTGGGAAAGGCTAATGCTAAGCTGGTGAGCTCATTGAAGAGCTACAGACATCAACACCAGAACATCCTAGATTCTAGAACACCCACACACACCCAACACAAGGAAGTCAGTCCCTTCTTTACAACGCAGTCCCTCAAACCCTGATCTTCCCTCCAGTTCTCTTCAGGGGTTGTGGAGAAGAAATCTAGCTCAGTAGCTTTGTCCGTGTAGTTCTCAACCCACCAGGTTTATCAAGCACCTTAGGCCCTCATTCGCCAACCCAAAATAGTCCAGGGACAAATCCACTGCATGTAAGCAGCCAAACAACTATTCAAGCGTTTACAGGGAAAAACACAGTCAAGCCATCGTGGCAAACAATAGTTAACACACTCACATGAACCCACAACAAACCAATCTTCAATACCATCGATGTGAGACTTACACAGACAAAAAAATGGTCAAAAAGACACGGCCAACATCCACAGCTCAGTGTGGATTCACAGGAAAAATCACCTCGATCTTCTACAATGTCGCATTATAGGTAACTTAGTCAACAATGCATGGGGAAAACTGTACCCATCAATCAGTGGGAAAAAATTCCCAATAATTTCTGCTCACAATCCGCTATGATGGATGAAAAAAAAATACACAGTCCAATGCATGGAGGTAGAAGTTGGTTCTCTGTGTGGATGGAAAGAACAGAACTATAGATCGGCAATTAGCGCTAGAGAGGGGAGGCGAACACCCACACAAAGGATGGTAAAACATTTTATCCCCCATCTTGCATGAGGAATATGAATAGCCATGATCTGAGGGAGTGGGAAGAACGGTCTCTACGTCATGGAGAGGAGAGCAAGCGTGGGCGTGGTAGTGGTCTTCCTACCAGCCAATCGCTGCCTCAACTAACAAAAAGGAAATAACGAAGGGCGGTGGTGACACATAGCTTTCCCCTGTGACTCAATGTTCCACATCCCCCTTTCCTTATCCTTTGGAATCATGCCCCTTCTCAAATTAGTTGCTGCGAACATAGCTGGTTGTGTTATTTGATTAAAATGTGTGTTTACATGATCCTACAATTAAATATATGCAACATGTCCCGATATACCATTGGTGATCATTCCTAATCAGAAACACAACATAACCAAATCTATGGTGGGGCCTTGGCCTTTAGCTCTGCATGAAGATTATTTACAACATATGTATCCTATGTACTTTAACGCAAGCGGGGTTAAAACCGGGGTATTACATTCCCCTCCCCCTTCAATAGCATTGTCCTCAGTGCCTTACAAAATTTGAACAAAATGCTACACTGGTACTACCTCAGTGTTCCAAAGGATTGAACAAAAATGGATGTGCCAATCGCATGACATCCTCTAGCTCCCACGTAGACTCTTCAGGTCTGTAATGCTCCCACTGCACCTTTTCCTGCCCTATGGCCCGGTTCCAGAGCATTGTGACCTTCCTATCGAGGATGCACATTGGCTCGGTTTGGAACTCTCCCTCGGGTTCCACCTGAGTCACATCCCAATTTATCACATGGTTAGGATCATGTACATATTTCTTAAGCAAATAAACATGAAAAACATTATGAGTTCTAGTATTAGCAGGAAATGCAAGTCTATATGGAACAAGCCCTATTCTCTCAAGCACTTCAAACAGCCCACAATATCTAGGTGATAGCTTGGCACAACTTCCAAGCTTCAAGGAAATTTTCTTTTCCCTCACTCTGAGGTAAACATGATCCCTAACACTCACTCCCTGTTCATCCTATGCTTATCTGCATAGCTTTTCTGTCCGTCTTGTGCTGCTTTCAGATTCTGCCTAATCTTTACAACTTCTTGCTCCATTTCCTTGAGCAATTTTGGTCCACGTACAAATCTGTTTACGGGGTTGTCCCAAGTCACTGGTGTTCTGCACCACCTCCCATACAAAGCTTCATACGAACGCATCCCCAAGGATGCTTTCTATCCATTGTTGTAACCAAACTCTACCTAGTGTAAGTAATCTTCCCACTTGGTTGGTTTGTCCATCACATACATGCGAAGCATATCTTCAAGCACTTGATTTACTCTCTCTGTCTGCCCATCTGTCTGAGGATGGTATACAGTGCTGAAGTTTAACTTTGTACCCAAATCTGCAAACAATCCCTTCCAAAAGTTGGAAGTGAACTTGACATCTCTGTTAGAGACTATTGCCTTAGGAAATCCATGCAATTTGAAAATCTCCTTCATGAAGATCTTTGCAATGTCATTAGTCTTGTGAGTAGACTTCACTAGTATAAAATGTGTTGCCTTATTCAACTTGTCCACCACAACCATGATGGAATCATGTTGTCTCCAAGTCATCGGCAATCCTGTAATAAAATCCATGGAAATAACTTCCCATTTCCATTCCAGAATTGGCAAAGGTTGCAACAAACCTGCTGGATGTTTATGGTCAACCTTTACCTGTTGACATTTCATGCACCTTGAAATGTATTCAGCCATGTCCTTTTTAATACCTGGCCAAAAGTGTTAGTTTTTCAACATTTAAGCTAGCATTATGATAAGATCTTTTCACTGAGAGAATAACAAGCATAGCAATCACATAAGCACATCACAAGAGACAAGAGACACAAAGATTTTAGGAGGGGAAACCATAAATGGAGAAAACCCCTCAACTTCCTCTAAGATAGTATCACCACAAGATGTGAACCCAAAACAGTAAGATGACCTCCCTTCACAACAACAGCCTTCTGTCTTCTGTCAAGCCCAAGAATTTCCTTCTCCAAAAGTGCGCCACACTTGAGAGAGCAAGAGAGCTAAGTCACAAGTGATAAATAGAGAGACTCTCACTCTCTATTTATATTCTTCCATTGACTTGAAGTGCACTCAACCATGTCGGCTTAACTTATAATTAATTACTTGAGCCTACACCTTAATTAGTGTATAATAACCCAAGTGCCCCTAAACTGTGGGGACTTACCTAATGACTTGATATGACTTGTTTACATTATTAATCCTCCCGATCGGAACATCGGGGCATGACCACATGACTCAAATACATAATAGAAACATCCCGAAATAAACATCGGGTTAAAATATATGAAATACATAGAAGAATACATTCCGAAGTTACATATACATCAACACTCCCTCTTAACTAGGAAGGTATTCTTTCGACACGATTTTCAGCACTAGTCTTCTTCTCTGTATCAACCGGATCATCTTCGTCTTCAAGTCATCTTCATCTTCAAGTCATCTGGATCTGGATCATCTCTCGATCTGGATCATCATAAAATGGCATCACTGGGTCTAGATCATTACTCGATCTGGATCATCATAAAATGGCATCACTGGGTCTAGATCATTACTCGATCTGGATCAACATCACTGGACTGGATCTGGATCATCATTCGATCTGGATCATCTCTCTGGACAGGATCTGGATCATCACTCGATCTGGATCATCTCTCTGGACAGGATCTGGATCATCACTCGATCTGGATCATCTCTCTGGACAGGATCTGGATCATCACTCGATCTGGATCATCTCTCTGGACAGGATCTGGATCATCACTCGATCTGGATCATCACTGTTGGATCTTTCGGAGTCATCATAACTGGATCTGGATCATAGCTCAATCTGGATCTCCACTGGTCATCATCAAGTGTGTACTATCTCGTCATAGGAAGTTCTACAGAGCCAGCCCTATTTCATGCTGGATGTAGGCCCACCACCTGCAGGTCTTCATCATCATTGGCCATACTGGAGAATTCTCAGGACTTATTACGTGCGTCACAAAACCTCGAAAGAGCATCCCGGGACTGATTACGCGCACACAGCCCAACCTATAGGATCTCCCAGGGCTCCGAATTACATGTGAACTCAGCACAAAACCTCGCAAGAGCATCCCAGGACTGATTACGGGCACACAGCCCAACCTATAGGATCTCCCAAGGCTCCGAATTACATGTGGTCTCACCACAAAACCTCGCAAGAGTATCCCAGGACTGATTACGGGCACACAGCCCAACCTATAGGATCTCCCAGGGCTCCGAATTACATGTGGTCATGGAAAAACCTCGTAAGAGCATCCCAGGACTGATTATGGGCACACAACCCAACCTATTGGATCTCCCAGGGACCGAATTACATGCCATCTGCACAACCTGACTGAGTTTTCCTGGTAACTGACCAGGTGCCTCCATTCCTAGAATGGCAGTTGCCCTTACATCTGTCCTACTTGACAGAATGGCTAGCACTTATATCTGACATGGAAGGAACTAAATCCTTTAGCCATGAACAGAATGGCTCTGCCCTTACATCTGACCTGCTTGTCAGAATGGCACAATCCCATCCAATGATGGAAGACTCTCAACCACACTGAAGAGAGATTTCTACACTTACATCTGACATGGAAGGAACTAAATCCTTTAGCCATGAACAGAATGGCACTGCCCTTACATCTGACCTACTCGTCAAAATGGTGGTAGCCCTTACATATGTCCTACTAGACATAATGGCCAGCACTCACATCTGACATGGAAGGAACTAAATCCTTTAGCCATGAACAGAATGGCTTTGCCCTTACATCTGACCTGCTCATCAGAATGGCACAATCCCATCCAATGATGGAAGACTCTCAACCACACTGAAGAGAGATTTCTACACTTACATCTGACATGGAAGGAACTAAATCCTTTAGCCATGAACAGAATGGCACAGCCCTTACATCTGACCTGCTCGTCAGAATGGCTATGGATCTCAGTACTCATATCAGTCATGGAAGGAACCAATCCTCTCACCATGATTGAATATCTCAGCCCTTACATCTGACCATGGAAGGAACCAATCCTCTCACCATGTCAGAATGGCTCTGGATCTCATCATTGTCTCTGGGAGGAAGCCTCAATCTGGAGAACACCAAGTCTCTCTCTGAAGTACTCAAACTTCAGCCTAGCCAATGGCTTCGTTAATACATCAGCTATCTGTTCCTTCGTCGCAACATACAGGAGCTTCACTGCTCCTCTCTGCACCATATCCCTGATATAGTGATATTTGATCTCAATATGCTTCGACCTGTCATGGAACACTGGATTCTCTGACAACTTCAGACAACTCTGGTTGTCACAATATATACAGGTAGCATCTAGCTGGAGATCAAATATATCAGACAGTAGCTTCCGCAGCCATACTGCCTCACAACTTGCTGAACAAGCTGCGACATACTCTGCTTCAGCTGTACTCAGTGCCACACAGGATTGCTTCCTGCTAAACCAAGAGATCACACCTGATCCCATACTAAAGAAACATCCCGAAGTATTCTTCCTGTCAATGGCACTGCCTGCCCAATCTGAATCAACATAACCCTCCAGGTTAATCTTCTGATTCGCATCATACTTAAGCCCATAATCAATTGTACTCTTCAGGTACCTCAGAATATGCTTTGCAGCAATCAAGTGAACACTTCTCGGATCTGTCAAGTACTGGCTCAAGGTGTTCACAGCAAAGCAAATATCTGGTCTCGTGTTCATCAGGTACATCAATGACCCAATCATCTGATGATACATCGTAGCATCAACCATATCTGAAGAAGCATCACTCAATAGCTTCAGGTTCGATGCCATAGGTGTGGTCATGCAGTCCATCATCCTGAACCTCTTCAGGATATCTACTGCATACTTCCCTTGTCCAAGGAAGATTCCATCTGTACTCTGCCACACCTCCATACCTAGAACAATAGTGCATCGACACATAACAGGAGCATCACTGGTATTATGCCTTCAACCTTGAAGCAAAGGTTGGAATCCACTTTACTCTCAGTAAAGCCTAAAGTCATCAGTAATATGTCCATCCTGTCATATCATGTTGAACCTCATGATCTTCTGTAGTCACTCCCTCTGAAGCGAAGCATCGTACTCCCTCTGTCTTCTGTGCTCTATGCACTGAAACATTCTGTACCGGAGTGACAAGTAGCTTCCTATGCTACTAGTATTCTATGCATTCGTCTAGTGTATAGAATTTCATCTTCAACCTTTTGGCCAAGGTTAAGATCTTCATCAATCTCATCATGTATTTGTTTCAACTCTTACTGGCTACAAATGTCTCTTCATAGTCTAGGCCTTCCTTTCGTGAGAAGCCTCATTCTACGAATCTTGCTTTGTATCCCACCATGTTTCCATCTACTGCATGATGGAACTATGAACTTCTCTTCAAGTATCGATACTGTGCCCTGACATCATTCTTCTTGAACTGGAAGGTTCTGCATCAATGATTTCACTGCATTCATCATATTATTCTTTGCCTTGAAACTGTCGTCACTTGTTCTTCGGAACAAGTCTTCATTCTTTTTTGCTTGTAAGTGATTATGTATGCGATCTTTCGTACAAGTCAAATGCAATTGTATGGTTAGAAACATTTCATAAGGAATATTTATATTGGCAAACATATATGCATAAATATATGATCATGCAACTACTTTAGCCAATACAACATTCATCCATATCTCACTGAAACTTTCTAGATGCCTTCCATCTCTACCAGGACAACATTGGGATTGTGCACTAATCCAATATGTCAGCAAAGAGGTTTCATTCTAGATAAGTAGCAATGGATAATTTGTATAGCACCATGAGCTACTTACCCATATGCATATTAGTAGTATACTGTCATTAATGCAAACATCCTATCATGCATAATACAATAACTGAATATAACCAAATACATAACAAAACAATATCATGAAATGACAATTGAATACTTATCTTTATTTGTTTCGTGGGTATACTCCTTCTTGAGTCTTCAACTTCATCGTCTTCTTCATTCATGATAGCATCGATTCTTATCCAAATGCTGAGGTGGATAAGAAGTTCTTCAAGAGTTGAGTTCTTCATATTCCTCATTGCTTGAGGGATCTTCTTTGGATGGGAAGAGCTTGA
>LPNX011056886.1:204081-260792 GCA_001517045.1 Pseudotsuga menziesii
ATTCTTGGTCGCACCTCTTGTCAAGATTTTCCATGATCTCCTTTTCTTTTAGTTTATTTTCAACAGTTTTCCCTCCCTCCATAGTAATGATTTGGCCTTTTTCCAAATCTCCTTCCAAGGCTCATTTATCTTGAAAATTATTTCCAAAGGTGTTATGGTTCCATATTTTGAGATTTCCTTTGAGTAGCTTAAGTTTTGTTTGCCTTAAAATCATATTAGAGAGACACGATCGGTTCAAGTCCTTCCACCATCTATGAACATAGTCTTTGAAGGAAGGGTGGTTCAGCCATAATGTTTCAAAGAAAAGGGGATTGAAGTTTTGAGCTTCAGTGTTTTTCTACGTCGAGGTAATGGGCTAGTGATCAGATACAACCAAAGGAAGAACTTTAGTAGTTAGAAGGCATCCCATCTCTAAGAGGTTTTCAGAGACCAGAAATATGTCCAGCCTAGAGGCTATAATATTATCACCTCCTCTTTTGTTGTTCTAGGTGAAAAATCCTTTCGAGGCTTGAAGGTCCACAAGATTGTTGTCTTCTATGAGTGTTTTTAACAGGAGATCCTCAGTGGTGAGAAATATCCGTCCTCCTTTTTTTCATTGTGAGAGGTTATCATATTGAAGTTACCTCCAAAAATTACCAGAGAATCTGAGTGTTGATGCTTGAACGTTTCCATGTATCAGAGTAGTTCAGACTTTAGGGTTTGGGTTTTAGGGCCATAAATATTACTCAAGTGGATATGGTGTTTTATTCCCAAGATGTGAAAAGAGGAAGAGCAATATCTAGGGGTGGAGGAAAAATTGTTCAAGGTTATTGTTGGAAAGGTGTTGAGGATCAGTTACTTGCATAGTATTGCGGATGTTGCGCAAGCCCATAAGACACCGCACAAAATGGAGACAACGCACAAGATGGAATATAGTCTAATTTTGAATATTTTGTCTCACTTTTTGTACTTTTGGAAAATATTTCATGGATATTTGTAATTAGTTGGTCGAATCAGTTAGGAGTTAGTTAGAAGTTGACGATGAATGGAAAGGCACAAGCCTATAAATAGATGAATAATTGTGAATGTAATTATCTATCAATCTATGGGAGAGAAGCACTTGGTTATGATCATCGATCTAAATATTTGATTTATGAATGAGAGTTAAAAGTGTTGTCTGTTTGGATTTGTGATTTACTACGTAGAAGTAATATGAAGAGATGAGGTTGATCTGACTTTACTGTTATCTTTTTCTATCTTTTTCTATTTTTGCAACCCAATGGCGAGTATGCACGACATGGATCTATGATGCAATGTTTACTACTTATGAATGATGTTATCTTCATAGATCTATTGTGTGACAGTATGGTTATTTTTTTTATATGATGTTTCTGCTATGAATAAATGATGCGATCTATCGACTAGTTGTGATGAATGGTTCTGTGAATGATTAAACAGCTAGTTAGATCTTATAGATACATAAATGAATTGTCTATTCCTATATCACTATTCCTTTCTACATAAACGTGGTTGTGTCATATTTCCCTTGAACATATCGGGTGAGACTTCATCCGCTCTGTGGGTGTTGCTAGACAGGGTAAAACCTGTCTATCCCAATGCTCAGGGAGATCATGGCAAGTTGAGTGTCGACAAAGTGGGACCCCTCTTGACTTGGTTTTGTTGGTTAAGGTTTGAGCCAAAAAATGGGGACCTTGTTGTGGCTAAGATGAGGGTATGTGGCATCTGACATGACCAAAAATTCAAGAGTGGATGTGGCATCTGACGCAACCAGAAAATCAAGATTGGTTTGATCAGAACCTGTGACAATTTCCTAAAGCAGAAAATTAGAACTGTGGAATGATGACAGATAAGTGGTTGGAGAATTACATACACGACGGTCCATTTGAGTATTTTTTTTTGTGAGTTTCCCATCATAGTACTATAGGATTGGTTTGCATAGTTCACATACAAGAAGAAAAATTTCCAATGAGGAGAACCAACATCCTATACCCCTAAATTGGTCCAGGAGCCGCAAGAAACTGACAATAGGGCATGACGAGCTGTTGAGGCTTGGATGGATAGTATCCTAAAGGGATATATCACTGAGTTTGCAGTTGACACTACCAAGTCCTACAATGAAGATGAAATATAATTTTTCAACGGACCCAGAGGTAGGTTCTTATTGTCTCTACAGTTGTCAATTAAAATGCTTGTCTGCAGAAAGGGTATACTGAAGATGCACCTAGAGTAGTAGAACTATGGTGTGCGGAGGTGGTGGATACCATGACTAAAGGGGGGATACGAATGGGAAGATAAGGGGTATATGGGTGCAAGTTTTGACGAGACTATGGGGGAAGCTGAGGAAGAAAGTGGTTGTGAGAGGAGAGGAGAAAGTTTTCGACAAGAGAAGATGCATAGGATAGGGGAAGGTCCTGCTGCGATCTAAACAAAAAATCGTGAAGGAAAACCACATGGGACGAAGAAACCCTATATTGACGAAGAGGAAGACCAGAACTAGGCTACGCTCAGGACAATAGTAATATCAAACCCTAGAAGTAACGTATCCATGCCTCTGCACACTACTTCCAACTCATGGAGAAACAAAAATTCCACGTCAACCTGCCCAACGTGCCAACAACATTCTAGTAGTAGGTCAACATTTGTAGGAAGAAGGCCCGAGATGGTGGGAGATGACACAAAGTTACCTTTGTTTCATGGGAGTAGGATTGACGATCCTGACCAGTATTGGTTTCTTTGTGAGGCAATATGGGTTTTTAGATAGGCCACAGATGATGTTGTCAAGAAGGGCCATCTAGCAACTACCCTGCGGGGTCGTGCACTATATTGGTACATGAAATTTATACAATTTACTATGGGTACGCTTGAAAAAACATTGGATGAAGGTCGGATCAGACTGATTGAATAATTTTGGAAACCTAAATCTGAGGTACAATACGTTACTAAGTTAAAAGAGATTAAGTAGTTTCCTAATGAGAGTCTTTGGGAATTCGATCAAATATTTAAGACATTGATGGTGCGAGTCATCTTTTACATGAGAGATGTTCAGTATAAAGAGTGGTTTATCGCAGCTTTGGTACCTCATATCTGGTAACCACTAATGTGGTAGAATATCGTGACATAGAGTGAGGCTCTGGAGATCACAATTAACTTAGAAGATTCACCTGTGGGGGATAATGCAGCTGGTATGAACCAAATTCAGGCACAGCTGGAAAACTTGACACTGCAAGTGCTAGACATCAAGAAAGGGAAAGAGAATCGCAAATATCTTTGGTGCACTCATTGTCACCTAGATGGACACATTAAAGATACTTTCCCTGAATTTCAGAATTATCTATTAGCTAGGGCATCAAACCCAATAAGTTGCAGAAGTGTACCATGGTGTTATATATGTAAAGTCTATGCACACCAACAAAAAGAATGTAGTTACATGCAGAAGATAGTGTCAAAGCTAGCCAACCTATATTGTTCATTTTGTAGATAGGTGAGGCATGAATATAAAAACTGGCATGCATATGATCTGCTTCAGGAAAGAACATATGATTCATACTTTGTGAAGGGTCAAGACCATCATGTAGTATAGAAACCATATCCATAGCCTCAGGTGGTAAACTATCGACCAAATCCGCAGTATACACCACCATCGTAGATGCAATTTACACCATCACAGCCACAACCATAGTTTGCACCATAGCCACAGTTTCCACCATAAACGCAGTACAATCAAATGGTAATGCCTCAGTTGTAGTCACATTATGTTCAAGATACGCACTGCAACATAGATGAATCCCCCACTGCAACATATGGCTTAGTTGTGGTATCAGCAACAAGGAGGATTCTGGAGAGGATTTCTAGGAAGAGGAGGATGAGGTCACGGATCTGTCCAGTTTTACAATTGTTGGATATTTGGGAATTACCAAAGGGACTACCCACACTTGTAGTGCTCATGTACATACTGCATGGTGATCGATCATACTGTCAAAAATTTCCCACAACTAATCGCAGGATGGCATACCAGGAACGTTCCTGAGTTGCAAAATCAGTTTTAGTTATAGAGTCAAAATCAACTACAATCCCAAAACCAGTTGCAGAATCAAACCCAAAATCAAGTTCCACTCTAGAATCAGACTGTGAATCAACCTATTAACCCTCTATTGAACTAGAATATGATGATGACTTAGAATCTGCTGATGAACTAGAATCAAGGGCGAATGGTTGCGACGATCTCAACAAAGCCCAGAACAACGAATGTTGGCATTGTTGTTGTCACTTAACCAGGAGCCACAACAGGAGAACATGGGCCCTACCAATAGATTCGATTGGATGGACAGAATAATGCACCATTTGATATCGCAATAGAAAAGGAGATAGTTTTTGGAGCCTAGGATGCAATCAAAAGAAATATTGGTAAGTCACCGTTCTATGAAATGCCGTCTGCTTTTGATTCTTCGCTAGAGGAAGGACCATCACAGTAGCATGGTACCTTGCAACACTTCTTTGATATTTTCTTATCATTGACAAGAGAACCCGATGCTCTATCCAAGATGGAAAATTTGTTGCACCGCCCAGCTAAGGAACAGTAGGATTCCACAGTGAACTCTTTGCACAAGAAAAAAAAATGCAAGGAGATACACATGAACATTCAGATTGGGGACTATGAAGTCTATTCATTCATCCTGGATTTGGGATCTAATGTGAATATCCTAACAGAGAAGACCTGGAAGAAGATGGGGATACCAACATTGGGTTGGTCCCCTGTGCAATTGCGACTGGCTAATCAAGCTAAAGTGCAACCAATTGGATGTGTGTCGAAACTGGTTGTGGAAATAGAAGGTATGAAAAGTTATGTTCACTTTGATGTGATTGAATTTATTAATGGTGACGAATCCTATCACGCACTGCTAGGAATTTGATGGGACAATGATAGTATGGAAGTCATTAATGTCAAGAAGTGGATGATGAGAACCAAGACATTAGAGTCATCGCGCTTATGGATCCAAATGAAAGACAATGATACATTGAAACAGTAAAGGACGATGTTTTGATGGGATGGGATCATGCTTACAAAATCTCTGAATATTATATCTACCCAAATGCTGATGGAGAACGCGTTTGGAACAATGCTATTTTGGCATCTGCCTATTCTGAGGATGTGTTAGAAAACTAGAAAAACGACATGCATGAAGTGTCATTCAAGAAATGTGGTCTGATCATGCAATCAATGTGTCATGTCATGACTGAGATTGTATAATTACATGTTTATGAATGGCTTCCTTAAATCTTAGCATTCTTAATGGAATTTAAAGAGAAGGCCTCGGCTAATCCAGCACTGAAGGCTAATCCAGCACGCTAGTGGAGGAAGCACTGAAGGCTAATCCAGCACGCTAGTGGAGGAAGCACTGAAGGCTACTCCTATTGCTAACAATTCACTTTGGAAACACAAAGGTTTATCATGTTGGGAAGTATGATGGATGAAATTACCCTAGCGACCATTTGATAGAATGCTAAACATTTTGGGCATCATGACCAAAGGATGAATAGGTCCATGCCTTTATTCACACCTTGGATGAAATGCCAAGATCCTAGTATGTATCAACAGAGATGTGCAGAGAAATAACCACTTGGGAAGATAGGAAGGTTTTCTTTGTGCATACATTTAGTGTCGCAGACACTAATCCTGATGTCACCAATGCACTTCAAATCATTCAAGACATGGTTTTAAAAGTTGTACCAGTCACATATCCCATGGACCCACATGCACATTTCCACATGCAGTCAATGATGGAATGCTATAACGTATCTGGAAAATGGGAAGATGATGATGATCTACAGAATATCAATATTCTAGAGACACAAGGGAGTAGCAATGTTGCAACACCAGATATATCGACTGACCCCATGAATCAGTTGCTGAAGATTAGAAAAGTTAACATTGGAATGGAGGAGAATCCAAAAATTTTCAAGTGTTGGGGAATAATGGGACGAGGAGACCATGGAAAAGATTACAAATCTATTGCACGAATTTCAATATCTATTTCCAACAAAGTTCTCATAAATGAAGGGGATAGTAAGTGATATAGGAGAGGTGAAGATTCTGTTAAATCCAAATGCAAAACCAGTACGATGGAGGCTGTATCGCCTGAATCCGTGATACAAACAAAGATTCAAGGTTGAACTTGACTGTATGTTGGAGGATGGAATCATTGATCCAGTGGAAGAATCAAAATGGATCGGTCCTATGGTGTTCCAAAACAAGAAAAATGGTGAAGTTCGGATTTGTGTCGACTTAAGAAAACTGAATGATTCTTGTATGCATGACCCATTTCCAACACCATTCGCAGATGAAGTAATTGAAGGAGTAGGAGGTCAAGAGATGTACTCTGTTATAGATGGAATCTCTAGTTATCACCAGATCAGAATCACCAAGGAATATCGACATAAAATGACATTTGTCATCGAGTGGGGAAGCCTCCAATACATAATGATTCCTTTTGGGCTGAAGAATGCACATGCAATATTTTCCCGCGTTGTTGTTACAACATTTAAATATTTCATTTAGAGGTTCCTATGGGAATATATGGATGATTGGATAGTGTATGGTATAATCAAAGATCATTTGGAAAACCTTTGATTGATGCCGGAAAGGTGTTAACATCATCAGATTGCACTGAAATCCAAGAAGTGCATTTTTTGTGCACCATTTGGGATACTGTTGGGTCACATTGTGTGCAAGAAAGGATTATTGGTTGATTATACAAAGATAGTGCTCATTTTGAGCTTGAAACCTTCAAAAAATGTGAATATGCTTCAGGTGACACTAGGGAACACTGGGTATCACAAATTCATTAGAGGATATGTTGTGATTACTGTCCCTATGGAGAAACTACTGAAGAAATATGTTGTCTTTGTATGGATTCCAGAATGTCAAGGTAGCTTCAACATGCTGAAGGAGAAGATGGATTTGACGCTAATACTTGTATTCCCATATTGGAACAAAGAGTTCCACGTGCATGTTGATGCCTCTTCTGTTGCTGTAAGGGTAGTTCTCGCGCAACCAAGTGAAGGAGACCTCGATCACCCGATTCCATCTCGCTAGTCGGAATTTTTCCTTTACTATGAAGAACTACACAACCATAGAGCGAGAAGGTCTTGAAATGATCTATACGCTACAGAAATTCAAGCATTACCTTTTAGGCGCTCATTTCAAGATGTTTATTAACCTTTTCGTGTTGAAGTATTAGGTCAAGAAGCCTGTGTTGGGGGGAAGATCTGTCGATAGTTACTGCTCTTTCAGGAGTTTGATTTTGAAATAATTGTAAAGTTGGGTCACGTGAATGTTGGACCTGTTCACTTGTCCCAAATTAAGACAGGCGAGGAGCCTACTAATATTGAAGATGTACTGCTTAATGCGCAGTTATTCAGAGTTGACGTGGAAGATGACCATTATGCTCCAATAATCCAGTTTTTGGTGACAAGGGTGGCACCAAAATAACTTTCCACAAGTGAAAAAAAGTAGTTGGTGGTTAAATATTTTGATTACCAGTTGATTGCTTCACACCTATATAAGAGGGCACTATATGAAAATTTACGGCGATGTGTCCTACCCCATGAACAAGGAGACATATTAGCATAAGAACATGTGGGAGTCATTGGGGACACTACGGAGGTCATGCTACGAAAAGAAAGGTGATTCCTTCAGGGATTTGGTGTCCCACTTTACACAATGATGTGACAGATTATGCTCGGACATGCGATGTCTGTCAACGCACTGGAAAACCATCGCAGAAGGATGAGATGCCATTGGTACCCTAGGTGACTTTGCAACCTCTTGATATATGGGTCGTGGATTTTGTTAGTCCAATAAACCCATCTAGGAAGAGAACTAGTGCACAGTACATAATCACAGCAACCGACTACTTGATGCAATGGGAACAGGCTACACCAGTTGTGGATTGCACTGCTGTGATAGCAGCAAAATTTATGTTTGACAACATGGTGGCATAGTTTGGATGCCCAAGGATATTGATGAGTGACCAAGGTAGCCATTTTATCAATCACATAGTAAGAATGCTAAGAGAGGAGTTGTAGATACAACATAATAAAAGTACACCATATCATCTGTAGGAGAATGGGATTGTAGAAGCATTCAACAAGATCTTGGAGCATGCACTTACAAAGGTATGTAACTCTACCCAATATGACTGGGATTTGAAGATTCCAGCAGTATTGTGGGCATATCGCACCACCTACAAAATATTGACAAGGAAAACATTGTTCAAATTGGTATATAGGAAATAAGCAGTCATGCCTATGGAATACATTGTTCCTAGCATATGCATTGTTGCCGTGATAGGAATGGATGATGAAGAAGCATTATAAGAGCGCATGGTGGAGTTGATATAGCTTGAAGAAGACCTTTTTATCATAGGTTTTCATCATTGCGTTGAGAAGGATCGACAGAAGTATTGGCATGATCGCCATATCAAAAACAAATAGTTTCAGCAAGGAGATTTGGTGCTTCTCTATGATAGAAATTTCTTAAAGCATCTAGGTAAGTCACATATGCATTGGCTTGGTCCATATATTGTTAATTAAATTAATTTGAGGGGGGACGTTCAATTACAATAATTAGATGGAGAGATGCTTCCAAAATTAGTGAATGTTAGCTTCCTGAATCCCTACAGGACATGGTCGGAATTGCATAGTGTTTAAGGCACTGCCCAATATGAAAAAAAAAGCAAAAAAAAAGCAGAGGAATAGGTAGCTAGAGAAAGGGAAAACAAGGAGGAAGTGCATGCGCAAGTCAGGGATTCAGTAGTGTAGTTAAGAAGCTCTATCGCGACAACTATAGGGTCGTGACATAGTCAAATCACCAATAAATGAACCATAGCTAAGACAGTTAACCGGTGGTGCTTGTTGAAGCGATGCGTATTGATGGTGGATCTGACCGTTGGGTCGATAGAATCAACAGTGGATGCAGGAAGTTAAGGTAGGATTTAGTCATGATGACCGTAGTTGATTTGGTGATGATGAATAAGGGATCGACTCATGCTATAAGAAGGTGCTCGATGAAGGTCGAAAGCAACATTGTGCTAAGTTGAGTTGCAAAGATTGTTGAAGCAGTGTTGAGTTCTAGTGCCTTTGAGCAAAGTGTGAGAGTTGTATATTGAAGGTGAGAGTGTCTCACAACTGTGGGAAATTGTTGTGGGATGTAGAGTAACCCCAAAACAATAGATATTTCTAGTGAACGAGACTCGCATATTAAACCAGTTACCATCATTGAAGAACTTCCCATATGTAGGTCATATCATCCTCCATCCCGATGAAGAAGGAACGAGGGGAGAATCCCATCCCCCCACCGTCGACGAAGAGGAAAACACGGACACCGGTGAGGGCACAGGAAGATGCAGCCGCCCATACGGGGCCATCCAGCTCTGGTGATGTAGAATCAGCAGTTCGCATTGGGGTCTCTGTAAAGGATATTCTGGGTTACATCACTCCCACTCTACTTGGTGTGTAGCCTAAACAGTTAACCAAGAATCAGAAGTATCAACCAAAAATGTGATCGCTGCCACAAGGGATGGTGTGCAACACCGATATTGTACTAGCGTTGATGAAGATGAAGTATGAGGATCATGATATGTTGATGTTATAGGATGTAGAGAATGATCCTTATGAGTCATTACCTTTGGTCATAGGAGGGCCCATACTGCGTATCCCACAACCATGGGCACAAGGGTTGCCATAAATATGGGTTGTTGGGTCTCATTAACATGCCTCATTATGGGAAATTGAACAAAGAAAACGTGTGTGTAAAGAAAATTTTGCCTTTATTTCATGGAGGGATGCTATGGTTAGACACACCAATTGTGATTACAGTGGAATTGATCTCAGAGATCACAGGGTTGACCCATCGCAATATTTCAAGGGAAGAGATAATGACAAGAGGCTTGTTGCATGGTTGAAGCAGAGATATGACTTGCAATGCGATGGTAGGGTGTATTGCATTGACAACATTAATGATAGGATGATATGTATCACTGCACGAATCCTAGCTAGTAAGATCATCCAGAAGAATCGCCCCATGTAGTGCACTTCAGGGGTGATTGCATGTTCCCAATAATGAGCTGGTCCCTTTTCTTGTTGAACCAGTTGAATGAGGACACGGTAGCAAATCAGGCTGGAGAACATCCTTTCACATATAGTTGGTTATTTATCCTGATTTATTTAGTGGATTGGATGGAGCCAGGGGACTACTAAAGGATGGAGGTTGAAACTGCTAAGGTGTGGATAGGTGCACGAGGAGCCCAATCGACAAGAGGATTCGTGATCCACTTTTGGATGTACTAGAAAGTGTTGCAGGTAGAAGCTATCAAATTTCCCCAACTGACCAATGAGGCCATAGCTAAATATTGGAGGATCGCTCAACTCGCCATAGGAACTCGCACCATTCATGTCCAAGCTCATCATGACCAGATAGGAAGTGGTTACCGATGTCTTATAAAGTGATAGATGAGAAATTAGAGGTTGCAATTGATGATTGGCCTGCATCATGGCAGGATCCGGTTAGCGCTAGAGAAGTCTCAACAAGACCACCAGCAGATGTATCTGATGATCCAGTAAGAGGAGCTTACCAAAAAAGTCACCATGATTCGGATGGCTAATCATCAACAAAAACTCCTATAAACCTTAAGGCACAACGTATCCTTCAGGAGATAAGGATGAAGAAGAAAATGGAACAAGACGCGAGAAATAATACTAAATCCACGCTGGAGGTGCAATTACAATGGATTATTAAGGTCCTCACTCACTAATATGATGTTGCAGCACAAGAGATGCGGAAGTCCCCCTAAGAAGGTTTTGTTGAGGTACACACTAAGTTAGATTTGATATATAATTTTGTTTCACGAAGAGGAACTAAAAGTGCAGCTGTGTAGGATTTTGCGTCGATTAGCACTGAGCCATGGGCCAGTAAAATCCAAGTTACCTCTACTGCAACCGACGATGGACGAGAAGATGTGAACTCATCAATACAACAGCTGAAGAGCATCATGGTGGATATCATTAATTTTTCCACCCAAACCATAGCGCACATACATCGTGTCACCAACCAGGATTTGGTCGATTGACAGAAGGAAATCAGTGACCAGTATATGCGGTTGCACAAAGAAGAGGAGACACTGCAAAAAGCAGTAGAGGACTTGTGTTGTGAGAAGGAAACACTGGTGGTTGACAAAGCGTAGGAAATTGCGACAGTAAAGAAAGCACAAGAGGAGCTTAAGGAAAAGACACTAGAAGAGATAATAGAGGTGAAGAAAGAGAAATACCAGCTTTTTGTTGAGACGGTGTAACTCTTCACTAGGTAGGGGAAGGTAAAAGAGGCCACTGCGAATGCCTGCTAGTACATACATGAAAGTACGACGAATTTGGATGCAGTTACCAAAGCTAAGCGAATTAGAGAAGTCATTGCATAACTCTAGCTAGAAAAAAACCTGTTGAATGTTATTGTTTACCCAGACACACCACCAAAGCAGGTCACAGAGAGGAAGAGTGCCATGGAAGAGATAGTGGCACATCTTGAAGAGATTGAGCAAGAGGCTAAAAACATCTCGGAAGTAATGACACAATTTTGGGGTAGTGTCGTTCAAGATGAACAGTTAGAGAAACTTACAAAAAAGTTGCAGGAAGTCGAGAACCAATTGGGAACGTTGAAGACAGCATTGAGGAAAATGCCACCAATGGTGACAATCACGTGATCAACGGAGTTGAAGTAGCTACAGTAGCGTGTTGGAAAAGCACAGGGGTGACAGCGAAAATGGAGTGACCAACTCGACGAGTTCCAAGAAATTGGAGCCCAAATGTCGATAAAAGAAGTCGCTGTGCTGTACGCTGTACAGGATGACAAGAAGGAATTAAATGCTAAGATGGCGGAGCATCTGTTAAATCGGGATTTTCTTGCAAGTCAAGACCTTTATCTGAAAATTAAAATGTAGGTATCAAAAATTTCTCAGCAATACGAAGACTTCAAGATCAAAATCAATGAGTACACCATGTCCACTTGACATGGCTCGAGGACGAGCAATAAGACTGTGTTGGGGTCCTGTTGGAAAGGGGTTGAGGATCATTTAGTTGTGTAGCATCACGGATGTTGCGCAAGCCCAGAAGACACCACGTAAGACAGAAACAATGCACAAGACGAAAGAAAGACTAATTTTGAATATTTTGTGTCGCTTTTTGTACTTTTGGACCATATTTTGTGGATATTGGTCATTAGCTGGTAGAATCAGATAGGAGTTAGTTAGAAGCAAAACATGAATGTAAAGGCACAAGCCTATAAATAGATGAATAATTGTGAATGTAATTATCTATCAATCTATGGGAGAGAAAGAATTGGTTATGATCATCGATCTGAATCTTCAATTTAGGACTGATACTTAAAAGTGTTGTCTACTTGGATCTGTGATTTACTATGCACAAGTAATATGAAGAGATGAGGTTGATCTGAAATACTATTATATTTTATGTCTTTTTCTATTTCTGCAACCCAATGGCGAGTATGAATGACATGGATCTATGATGCAATGTTTATTTCTTATGAATGATGTTATCTTCGTAGATCTGTTGTGCAACATTATGGTTATTTGTGTTATATGATGCTTCTGCTATGAATAAATGGTGGGATCTGTTGACTAGTGATGATGAATGGTTGTGTGAATGAGTAACCAGCTGGTTAGATCTGATAGATAGACAAATGAATTGTCGATTCCCATATTCTTCTTCCTTTATGCAGAAACTTGGTTCCGTTATCCCTCCCTTGAACATCTCGGGTGAGACTTCATCCGCTCTGTGGGTGTTTTTGGACATGGTAAAGCCTGTTTGGGCCGATGCTCAGGGAGATCATGGCAAGTTGAGTGTTGACAGTGTGGGACCCCTCTCGAATGGGTTTTGTTGGTTAAGGTATGAGCCAAAAACTTTTATGGAGGGATCCCAAGCCATAGCTATTCCCCCTGATGCTCCCCTAGCATCAATGGCAATATTTTGACAATTCTTCTATAGTTTGGATATCAAGGTTTGGAAGGATTGTATTGAGCATTTGGTTTCTTGCATAAAGAGAACCATCGGCTTATCTTGAAGGTTTTTCCTTTTTATTGTCCTGTGTTTGGATTGCCCTTTAAGTCCTCTTATGTGAGAGGATGTAATTTTCACTGATAATAGGTTCAAACAACAGGAAATAATTCACTTAGTTGGGCATATTGGCCTGATTTAACTAACCTGGTACCGAGCGTGCTGATTATTTGCAGATCTGTCTTTCTGCCCTTTTTTCGATTACCTCTGTGGACCTTTTGTTTGTCTTTCTGATGCGTACTCTAGAATCCAATTTTCTTTTGGGCTTTTGCTCTAGCCAGAGATTCCTTCAGGAGTTGGATCTGAGTTGTGGGAATAGAGATGAATTCTTTTCCGGTGCATGCATCTTCCATCCCTAGCAGATCTAGGCCTATTATCTCTATTCCCACCATTCCTTCATCCATGAGCAAGTCAGGGCCACATTCCTTCTGAATTTTTGTTGGATCATAGGTGGATTGAATTCGTTCCTCCTTGTCGTTTTATGGGTCCTTTGGAATTTCCCCTTCTCTTGGTCTACGACGGTATGTGTGGCTTCCTTCTTCAGTTTCTGGTTCTTTTGGGTCTTCTTGAAGCTCCTCCAAGATCTCAAAACCGTTACTAGTCATGGGTTGGTATTCTTTTTTTTCCATAGGCATGTGTTGCTTGGTATTTCTCTTTTTTTGTTCCATCTTTTGGAAACCCTCCTCAACTTTTTTTGGCTCTCTAAGGATGGGTTTGAGTTGATTTCGAGGGAAATATATGTACATGTTTCCATGTTTGTAACACTTGCGACATTGAAAGGGCACATGTTTGTAGTCAACCAATTGAATCCATTCAGAGTCTTCATGCCTCAGTTGTATAGAGTCTTGTAGTGCCTTTTCTATATGCATGTAGACACAGATTCTTGCATAGGAAGTGTATTTGTTGTATTTTGTCTGCTCTGTCTCTCGAACATAACTTCCTAGAGTTTTTCCTATATCTTTCACTATATCTTCATCCTAGTACTCTTGTGGAAGTGAGTAGATATGAATCGATACCAAGGCCCAGGTTAAATATTCCTTGTCTGGGTTGTAACTTTCAGTCCAGTTTATGAGGTACATGCCTACAGAGTTGAAGAAATACGGGCCATCGTATTCAACTCGGGATTTGTCCTCTACCTTGTGAAAAAATGACAGTAAAGAATCCTTTTGATTCGAGATGGATATCGTAGTGCGCTTTGGGTTTCCATTTTGACTCAATCCATCCTCTAAGTGCTTGTTCTATTGACCAGATGCCAATAAATTTACCCATAAGAGTGTGGTATCCCATGTGATGTGTGCTTGCATTAATCCTTTCTGCGAGCATGGTATCTGTTATTCTTGGTATACATGTGTTGGTATTTTGCAGGCCTTTTCTTTGTCTTTTTTTGTCCTTGTGGGTTTCTTAGTTTGTTTCCATACTTGGAATCAAAATTTCGGCGGTGCGAACGTGCAGGGTTTGCACTGCACCTTTGTCAAAAGGTCCTTCTGAGGTGACCTCGATAGGGTCAGGACGGGAGGGGCTTGTAGCGCCCCCCTCTGGTGCATCCATACAGTTTTTCAGCATCTGCGGTCTATAGTATCTCTGTGCTTTGGTCAGACAATAAAAAGGAATGGCATTGTTGCAGCAATTACAGTTGAACCCTAGTCATTTCTCTTCATGGTCTCTTCAACCGAGATTGTTCCATTCACCCAACATGTATTCATCACATGGGAAATGTTAAGATCACTTTATGTTAATACTAAAAATAAAAATATAATAACTTTGAAAAAAAAAGAGTGGTATACTATATGTTCATTAAATATACAATATATAAATAAAAATAACAATACATATATATCTGTCTGCATGAAAAAGAGATATGATATTTACATATAAAATATCATCTCTATGCTTATTAAATCCAACGTAACCTAATTATTTTAGTTACTTTGAGAATCACGGGTCTATTTTCTTTCATCCATCTTGGTTTTATTATATCTCTATTTAAGATGGATCTATGATGGTTAATATAATAAATTCAAGAACTTTTGACATTGTACATGTGTTGGCATTGAAGTAAGGAGGAAATAAGGTGGAGTTGTAGAATTGGCATTGGCATTGAAACTATTTAGTATTTTCATTCAACAAAATCTATATCATTTCACATTAGTACACTAAAAAAGAATGGTTGTCACAACGTTTGTATAGCTAGTTTAACGTAGGAATAGAACTATGTTGCTTTGCAACACTATCATGAGGGAGAGGGACTATTTAAAGTTCTAAATTTACTTAATTTTAACTTTGCAACAAATTAAAAATGATTTTCTCATTGAGTCATCTGTTTTTTTTTAAGGCAATGTCATCCTTACATAAATTAGATAGTTGTGTTTTGATCCATGATTAGTCATAGTGGTGTGATAGAATTTGTTAGTTTTTCTTGGGGACATGAAAGTTGTGTGTAGATGAAATTCCTTTATTATTTTATGTTGTTTGCAAGGGTTTTTTATGTATGGATTTTAGCATCCAATCTTGAAGTCCAATAAGTTGTTTTTATCTATTTTTCTAAGATTATTCACACCACATATTTGTTGAAAAGTGAGTGTGTGTTTTCAGCATATATTAATCTTATCCATTGTTGGCACAAATTTTGGTTTTTATCTATTTTTCTAAGATTATTCACACCACATATTTGTTGAAAAGTGAGTGTGCGTTTTCATCATATATTAATCTTATCCATTGTTGGCACAAATTTATTATTATTGAAGAGATTGGGGATAAGATATATGTGGGTGGGTGGGTGGATGTATGGATCATTTTTGACAATCTTCACAAATCGGTTGAAATATATTGTGAATGTTAAAATAGACTATTTACATAATTCTTCACCAAAATTCAAACATACCTTAAAAATAAAGTAAAAATATACATTTTAAAATGCACACGCCACCTACTGCACACGCCACCTACCTTGTGGGCCACTCTCAACACCCCACCTTCACTCAAACCTTTATGACCTCATACTATAAGGTCTATGAATTAGACCATCCCATACACAACCATGATACTCTCCTCCAATAGAAAAAATGCACTATCATGAAAATGTTAACCTCCATGTACTACATTAATGAAACATAATAATCCATCCATTGCCTAGGATTACTCATTATGCCTCATTGAAGTCAAAATGGCAATATTAACCTCCATGTACTACATTAATGAAACATAATAATCCATCCATGGCCTACGATTACTCATTATGCATGATTGAAGCAAAAGTATCCAATGAAGTCTATCCATTACCTAACATTACTTATGATTAAAATTCTTAAAAGATCCAATGAAATCCATCCACTACCTAACATTACTGATCATTAAAATTCTTAAAAGATCCAATGAAGTCCATCCACTACCTAACATTACTGATTAATAAATTTCTCCCCCCCATGACATAAAAAGATCCAATAAAGCAATAGTACTTTGGAATCTTTACCTCCATGATATAATAACACCAAAGAAGTACATGAAGAATGAGGGCATAATATACCTCTATCCACGTTGGAATTTGATAAGACGTTGCTCTCTATAACTGTTTGGATGAGGCGTTGCTCTCTATAACGGCTTTTTAATTTCTATGATAGAATCCTTCCAAATAAATCCAAACACAAGTTTACTTAAATAAATCCAAACACAGGTTTACTTCAAGTGCTAGTAACTTTAGCGCCTTTTTTAACCGTCGTGGGCCATTCTACACCACTTCTTCTACTTTTTAAAAAGAAACAAATCACCGTTTGTAAATCTGGAAAGACCCGAATCATAGGACAATTTATCATTGAAGAGCCATATTTAAAAAGTTCAATTTTTTTTATTTTTATTCAACAATGAGAACTCTTTATGTCGTCTAGCGAACTGCACCATGTGAATATCAAATTCATGAACCGGGGCAGCCTTTGTATCAGGTAAGATACAACGAGAGTATAGTCATCACCGTAATCGTACAAGAATTTTCTTGAGTGCAGTATGTTTTTCTACACCTTCCCCACAGAAATCGAAACCAGACTTCTATCAGAACAACCATCAGACCTCTGCGCCACACCATCCATCACACCCCTCACCATAAGGTTTGAACATATAACCTCATAAAAACCAAACCCCACAGAAACCAATTACTTTAGGCCTCATAGGCATATTTAAAAAGTCCATATAAGACAAACGTCACATTATACCAAATCTAATGTGCTGAGACTTTTGTAATTTCTAGTGTTTTCGGAATCGTTGGTCTACCTATATAAAATCTTCTTATTTTCCTTTTTCCTTTTTCTTCACACATCTCTCTCATTCAACCCCACACATTTGTCTCGTTCAATTCCAACGTCGCTAACTTCTTTTTGATCGTGAACATGCGGTTTAGGAATAAATCGAGAAACTATTTCCTTTTGTTGCTCATTTCTCTTTTTTTTTAATAACATGTCCCGTCCAACCCGGAGCTAATTGCGTCTCCACGATGAACTTTTGGATTAAAAAATAAAATGGAGAATCTACCAAATAAGGGCTCTATATTTAAAATTTGTATATTTCATTTTTAAAAATGATTGGTATATTAAAAAATTTATTATATTATAGAAAAACAATATACATTAAAGGCAATGTGTAAAGGTATTTACATCTTTTTATAGTGACCCACCATCACCAAGACCTAATAACATATTTTTTTTAGTTCTCGTTAGACTCTGGGGACCCTCACCATTTAAGCTCCTAGGGCCTTTTTCTTCGGAACCTGATCCCTTCACTCCACCACCTATGGAGTCTCTCAGATCTAACGTTGTCTCTAGTAGTTATTGTATAGACCTGATGACTAACTGCCAAAAGAAGCAGACTAAGAAATAAATAGGCTTTCCATCTATACATGCTCAACCCTCCTAAAATTATGGCATATTTGATTAACAAAATGTTTTTAACTAACGTGTACCAATGTGTGTGTAATCATAGAATCATTGATGCTCTAAGTCCATTTTGAGCGCGAGTGCACAAATTTATAAAACATACGCATGTGTGCACCTGTTTCTAAAGCATAATCACTAGTGAGTTTATCTCTAAAGAGAAGCTATTAGGAACTTATGTCAAGCATTATCTTTGCTTTGTTAAGTAGATTGTTGTTGGACGCCTATGATTTGTAAGTCATTCTGTGAGTATTTTGTATTATCCCACATTCATCGGGAGTAATAGGTTTTTAGAGTAGTCTTAGTATATAAGTAAGTGTTGAGGCCAATGAAGGTATCCAAGATTTATTTGTATCGAGCTTGCTCAAAAGAGGTTGCCCCCTCGAAGTGACCTGCAAACAATAAAATTCCATTTGTGTTCTATTATTTTTGTTTTATTGTGCATTATCATTATTTATTGTAAGAGGTTTCTCTCATTTTGTCTTAGATCACTTTCCTTGGCACAAGTGGTATTTTGTTTTTTGTAAAAAAAAGGGCAAAAATGGGCAGTGACTTTCATATCAATTTATGAATCTTTTTGTGCAAATTGATAGGAAAAAGGTTTTAGATTTGAATTCCCCTTGCAAAACGATGTTGTTTCAAAAAAACATCATCTCATTTGGAATTCACAAAGTATAGATATCGTTGATTTAAAATTAGTTATTCTTCAGAATTTCGGTGATGTCCGCAAAAATTGTAGAGCCAAAATGTTTTGACGGCGTTCCCATATTTTAGTTTTGATTGCATAGGTATATGCAGAGCAGCTGTTCTAGCTCTAGAAATAGGTTCTAATAGAGATTTCGAGTAATATTGATCGGTTTATGCTCATTTTAAAATTTTTGTCTCAAAGCCCTAGCTCTATTCATGGGTTTTTTTTGCCATGCTAGGTGGAATTTCTATCAATTTTTTTCTGGCATTGTGATTATTGCAGTAGTTCTTCTTCTTTGCATTTGTATTGGTCATTTCAATTGCAAGTTTGGACCAGAGAATAAATATTATGCTCTTAACTATGGGAAGTATCTTGGTGTAGCCCTAAAACTCATTGTGAGGAGTACCATTGGAACCATGAAGTAGCTAGCCATTGAGAGGACCTTCCAGTGAAAAGGGAAATGACCCATACATGATTGACTAGTTCCCACTCGTGAGGTAAACCAAGAGTTGTCATTTTTCGCAAAGTGGTAATAAGTTTTACTTGAGCCATGGAGTGAGGGTTATTGTTCCAATACGCAAGTCATTAGACAACATTGGTTGTCGAGTTACTCCCCTAAACCTTTAGGAAGCCAAACATACCTGGGGTACATATCTATTGATAGTTGATAAATAGAGGACTGCATTTGTCCAAAGCCGTCACATAAAGAAAACCTCTCCTGGTTATCACCCATGCTGGAGCAACAAACAAATGGAAGACATACTTATCACTCTCAAAACAAAACTCCAATATCTGAATAAAAAAATTCTCGGCCTCCATCTTCAGCATTCATCCATGAACAATAGATTCCAGCCAAGGATTTCTGTAGACACTGCGTTCTCTTCTTCCAACAATTTTTGTGGGATCACTCTTGATTTCCCTCACGTCAATGGTGATGATACAACTAGATGGATATACATGGCAGAACAATATTTTAGTTTGCATAACAATTTTGATGTCACTAAAGTTCCACTTGTATCCTTTCATTTGGAACATAAATCCCTTCAATGGTTTCGTTGATACATCAAGGATCATGAAGAGCCAAAATCGACAGATTTTTCCAACTCCTTTTGCAACGATTTGGCCCTAGTTCTTTTGATGACTTCACATGAGAACTCATTAAACTTCACCAAATTGGCACTATGACAAAGTATCAAACATAATTTGATAAAATGACCTACCACACAGAAGTATTTTCAGATGCATTCTACAAGATTTGTTTTATCAATGGCCTGAAGGATGCAATCCGACCTGAGGTTAAAATGTTTTTCCCTAGCACAATGATGGAATCTCGAGGGTTGTCTAAGTTGGAAGAGGACAAGATCGTAACTGGACAACACTCCCAAACAACTTTTGTTCCATTCATAAATATGGTTTCCCAATGACCTCAAATCACACCAACTCCTAGAACCACCCCTATCAAGCATTTGTTTGAAGTAGATATGCGGGAACATAGAGAAAAAATATTTGTTATAAATGTGATGAGAAATTTACCCAAGGACACTAGTGTGCTGAGAAAAAGATCTATCTCTTAGATGTGGCTTCGCTACATGCACCTAATATTTGTGGCAATGCTCATGATCCAGTAGATGATCAGGTCAACATTTGGTATATTCCTGTTCACCCTCCTTCTCACAATAACCACCACGAGATATAATTCCATGTATTAGCTGAAGTCACTTCCGAACAAACGATGCAGGTAAAGGGTTTCTTCAGCAAGATTCCTCTTCAAATACTCATTGATTCTGGTAGCACTCATAACTTCATTGACCCTCGGATCACCAAAGAAGATAATTGTTTTTTCCATTCTGACTTCATCTTTAATGTCATGATTTCCAATGGGGGCACCTTACCTTGCAAAGGGATGTGTCGTAATGTTTGTATCTCTATTGGATATTATAACTTGCACTCCATCATGTTTTCCTTTCGCTTAGGTGGATGTGATGTGGTTTTGGGTGCTCAATGGTTACGCACACTTGCACACATATTATGGGAAATTGCTGAACTTGTTATGTAGTTTTCAGTCAATGGGAAAACATATTAAGAACTCATATGCTATACTAGATTCATTAGTGTTTAATTCAAAATCATGGCAGCAACATATTCAGAATCATTGGTAGAAACACAATCACAAGATAGACACAATATTTATCCTGGGAAACCCTCAAGGGGAAGAAAACCCAACAAAAATTCCTCTGTATAAGATGTATAAGATATAACCCGAAAGGAAGTTATATTCCTCCTATTTTTCTATCTCTCTCTCTCTCTCTCCTATGAGCTACACAAGTGAGAGTTTGTGTCTCCAAATAATAACCACATCTCTTCTATTTATACACAATGAGCCAACTAACTTTTACCCTAATTAATTCATCCCCACTAAACTGTCCGAGCTGACTTTACCTAGGAAGACTCCAAATAGTATATTATATTATTCATTAAGGTGTTATTGACCCGACTTACAATGGTTGCTTTACCTCATGATTCTATGATTACCAAATAGAATAGTAACACCCCGTCGGAGGAATAATAACATCTCCCTTGGGTTACATTAGTAAAATACATTTAGAATATCCTTTTAAGTTACAATATTCAACACTCCCCCTTAACGGTAATTTTATTCTACTGACAACATCATCATAGACAATAGGATCACAAAGAGACAATATCTTCAACAATCCATCGAGGTAGTACATCTATACGTTATAAAAAGTTTTCACAATTAGTAACCAGAACAATTACTCTTCAATGTCTTCATCTTCTGCATCACACGATCATTTGATCCTTTTGAAGCAACACTTCGATATTTCGATCCTTCATAGCAGCACTTCGATCTTCTGATCCTTTGCGGTAGAAATTTGATCTTCTTTATCCTTTGTAGCAGCACTTTGATCTTCTCCATCCTTTGCAGTAGCACTCCGATATTATTGACCCTTTATAGCATCACTTTGATCTTTTGCATCAGCCTTCCGATCTTCTCGATCCCTTGTAGTAGCACTTTGAACCTTTTGATCCTTTTGGAGTAGGGCTTCAATTCTTTCGATCCTTTATAGTAGCACTTCGATCTTCTTGATCCTTTGTAGCAGCACTTCAATCTTCTTGATCCTTTGCACCAACACTTCCATCTTCTTGATCATTTGTAGTAGCACTTCAATCTTCTGTAGCAGCCTTCAGAACTTATCGATCCTTTGTAGCAGTACTTCAATCATTTTGATCCTTTTGCAATAGCACTTGGATCCTTTGCAACAACACTTTGACCCTTCTTGATCCTTTACACCCTCACGTCGATCTACTTGACCCTTCACTGTTGTACTTCAATCTACTTGATCCTCCATTGCCACGCTATCTGCAGTACACATGATCTATTTGTGAGATGATCAATCCCGATCACTTTAGGACATAATTACAAGGAATATGCAATCCTCCATCATCATGATCCATGAAATTGATCAGCTAAATCATCTACAACTAAATGTAGATCTTGACTGCACCCAGTGCAGGCCATATCATCCATGAGGACTCATCATAGACCATCCATACAACAAAGGTTAGGACTACTCCCAAGTGAGTGTTATACTATGGTATACACACTCACGTGTAGGTATACTTAACCATGTAAGAGTATTATCTACAAAGTAGATCTCAACCGCATTGAAAATGTCGGTGCATCATAGAAAATCCATACCACACACGTTAGGACCACTCCCAAGTTTGTGTTATACTACGATGTCCGTGAGGACTCATCATAGAGCATCCATACCACACAGCTTAGGACCACTCCCAAGCGAGTGCTATTCTATTGTAGGCATACTCTCCATTTAAGAGTATTGTCTGTAGAGTAGATCTCGGTTGCATACAAAATGATAATCATGTCCTCTGTGAGGATTCATCGTAGAGCATCCATATCACATAGGTTAGGACCACTCCTGAGCAAGTGTTATTATAAAGTATCCTGAACTAAATGTGGGTACTCTCCATGGGAGAGTAACATCTGCAGGGCCATCCATCCTTAAGAGAGGATCACTCTCATCCATCATCAATGTCAATCTCATGATCACTCCCCCTTTCCTAGGAGGATCCATATTATCAACCTGCTCTCCCTTTTTTCGATAAGGGTTCATGTCTTCGACCTGTTATTCCTTTCCGAGGAGAGTCCATATCTTCGACTTGTTCCTCCTTTTTGAAGAAGGTTCATATCTTCATCATATGTAGTCCCATCATTCTTCCTCCTTCCGAGGAAATTATTTTCGAACTACACCAAGATTTTTGGGGAAATATTCAAACTTCACTTGAGATAGAGACCTGGTTAGTAGATCTACAACTTGCTCATTGGTACTCACATAATAGAGATTTATAGCTCTGTTTTGTACGATATTCCTTATATAAAAATATTGAATTTCTATATGCTTTGATTTGTCATGGACCACTGGATTATCTGTAATCTTTATACAACTTTGGTTGTCACAAAGAATTACTGTGGTTTCAAACTCCATGTGAAATAATCCTGAAATCAACTTCTGAATCCATATCACTTCACAACAAGCAGAACAAGCTGTAATGTACTCTTCTTTAGCTATGTTGATAGCAATGTTGGACTATTTCTTACTAAACCATGAGATCATGGCGTATCCTAGACAATAAAATCCATCTGTGGTGCTCTTCCTGTCTTCGGTATTTTCTTCCCAATCTGAATCTGTATGTCCATACAATCTATAGTCATAATCTCTCCCATAGTAGAGTCCCAAATCTATCCTTCCTTTAAGGTACCTCATCACATTCTTTGCATCTATTAGGTGAAGCCATCTAGATTTAACTATAAATTGAATTAATGTGTTAACAACAAAGCATATATATAGAATCGTGTTCTTCAGATACATCAATGACCCAGTCATCTGTCTATACTAAGTCATATCCACTAACTCTGATGTCTCATCAGGAAACAACTTTAATTTGGTGTCCATGGTTGTGGCCATCAATCCATTATATCAAATATTTTCAATATTTCTACTTCATACTTTCCTTGATTCAAAAAGATTCCTTCTGGGATCTTCCACACTTCCAAGCCTAGGAAATAATGCATGCTTCCTAGATCTTTGATCTTGAATTCTTCAGCTAGCTTCTTCTTGCAATCCTTGATCTGTTTCTGTAATACCTCGGTTTCGACCCAAATTGCATTAAATTATAAATCATGTAAATAGAGTTAATAAATCATGGTGTGGAGCTCAAGGAAAACACCCCTCCATGGATTTAGTATTCTACATTTTGGTAATTAAAATCTATGTCGATGGTTATCGTGCTAGTTGATAGCACAATATAATTTCTACATCATGTAAATATGCAATTCATAAAATACCCACAACTAGCTATGCCAATGGAACATTAAAGAGATGGGGGCATGATTTCCTGAGAAGAAAAGGTGGGGGGAATGTTTAACCTTCAGCCAATGGGGAGAATCTAAGTGTCAAAAGGAGAAACCATTAGTTACTAACCACTTTTTTTGTCTTATTCAACAACCCACTTAATTCTCGAAGGACTTAGTTGGGCAGTTATTGTCTTGGGTCTTGGGAGGCATGGGCAGCCATCATTTCTGGCAGGGCTGTCAGTCTTTGACCACACGCATGCCCAATGGGAGAGCTCTCACGCATTATTCCTCATGTGGAAAAGAGGAGAAGATTATTCACACACAGGGGAAGCCATAATTTTTCCTTCTCCATTTCGTCACGTAGTGGAAGCTGGAAGAGCTATTTTTTCCTCCACATTTTTGGTTTGTTGTGTTCTTCCTTCATGATTGGGGGCTCCTGGGCATTTTTCTCACCCATCACTCATCCACATTGGGGCTCCCAAGTAGTTGGGAGCTTCCTAGGTGTGGAAATCACGTTTTTTGTTTTCTATGTGTTTTCCCTCACGTGAACATCCATTTTCTTCAATTTCCCTATGCTGGAAATTCGTTTTTGGGTAATGCACAGTGAGTGGGAGAAGAGACCCATTATTTCTTGGGTTTTATTGAGTTCGTTTGGGCCACGTTAGGGCTAGAACATCCCTGGGAATTGAATTTTTGTTAGGGGGATGTTTTCACATATCTTGGAAATTCGTTTTGTTGCCAAAACTATTTCGCTCAACCCAAAACTGTGTATTTTGATGTGTAGTGCATCCCTGAGTGGGTTTGGATGAGTAATTCAAAGAATCCACCTGCTAGTGGGATGAATTTGTTTGTATGTGGTTATTGCATTGACTGTGGGTGTTTTTCCTTGCTATGTGTAAGTCTGTGTTCCCTATTTCCCTGTGGAAATAATTCCCAGCTCAGGGGTGGTAGTGATGCTGAGAGAGTAAGGAGCACACTAGCCTATGGTTGGGTGGAACATTGCAATGGCATAGCTGGTTGTGGGAAATATTCTTCATAAGATAACTATCTTTGTGTTAATCGATGCATTCATATTTGTTTAATGAAAGATGATGAACATGTCTAATGTGTTGAATGCTTGAATGAATGTGTATGCTTCCGCTGTAAATTGCATTAGGCAACTATATATGTTATCTTTAGCGCATTTAAATTTTAATGATCATGTTCATGGGGCTATTTTCCTAGATATTATAGGAGCATTAATCGTGTTCTCTCTCTCTAGTAGAAGGGAGGGGATGTCACAGTTTCTCATTTCCATTCAGAAATAGATTATCCACATACAACAATAGTATGACTGCTTCATCGTCCTTAATATTCATATAAATTTTAAGATCATATTTACTCTTGGTAAAGCCCATGCTTGTCAAGATGCTATCTATTCTTCCATACCAAGCTCTAGGAGATTTCTTTAGTCCATATAGATCCTTTTTCAACTTGCATACATGATTTGCTCTATCTTCGATTTCAAATCCTTGTGGTTGTTCGATGTAAACCTCTTCCTCAGTCACACAATTAAGGAAGGATGTCTTTACATCCATCTTGTGTAAGTCCCACTTCATCATGGAAGCAAGTGCCATGATAGTTTTAATGGAAGTGTACCTTTATACTAAACCAAATGTATCTTCATAATCGATCCCTTCTTTCTGATAAAATCATCTAGCCGCAAATCTTGATTTGTACTTTTCAATAATTATATCAGCAGCATGTTTTATCTTGTAGATCCATTTCGAAGACACCACACTCTTAGTTTCTAGTTTGAGAACTATATCCCAGACATCATACTTCATGATCGACTGATATTCTTCCATCATTGCTTCCACCCATTCTTTATTTTGAGAATCTTCCTCATAACTGGAGGGTTCTTGATCTACAAGGTCACACATTAAAGCTACATAATTGGAATATGGATTTGATCATTTTCTGGTTCTTTTGGAGGCTTTTGGAGCTCCATATTTCTCTGCTTGTTGTATGATTTCTTATACGCAAGCAGTTTTTCTCTTTCGAGAGATATCGATAGTAGGGGATTCTTGAGGTTCTATCATGTCATGATATTTCAATGCTATTATTTCAGGAGAGGGTTCAACTTCTATCCTTCTAGGAGGTATATCCTCTTCATGTACTTCTTCAAGATGACACCTTCTAGATTTATTAATAAATATCTCTTCATCAAATGTTACATCCCTACTAATCTTGATATGATGGAATCCTAAGATGTATATCCTGAAGGCTTCGGAGAATTCACAATATCTTACAAATATTTGCTTCCTTCCAAAAGGGTCCGATTTGGTTCTCTTCTCTTTCAGAATATGACATATACTTGAAAACCAAATATCTTGAGATGCTTCACTTCAGGTTTCTTTCCTGTATACATCTCTTCAGGAGTTTTAAATCCGAGAGCACCGTGAGATAATATATTCTGCACATATAGTATTATTCTTGTTGCTTCATCCCATAGGTGCATAGGGAGGTCTTGGTCATGAATCATGGGTTTTACTGCTTCCATAATAGTTCTATTCTTTCTTTGCGCAACACCATTTTGTTGGGGATTATAGGGAGTGGTTAGTTCCCTCTTGATTCCTTCCTCCTTACAAAATGCTTCAGACTACTTTGAAGTGTATTCTCCACCATTGTCTTTCCTCAGTATCTTGATTCTCTTTTTTGAATGGTTCTCTATCAAGGCTTTTAATTCCTTGAATTTCCCGAACACTTCATCCTTGTTATTTAAGAAGTATATCCAAGTATTTCTTGAATATTTATCAATAAACGTGACATAATATTCATATCCACTTAAGGATATGGATGGCACATCAGAATGAATTAGTTCTAATGTACCTTTGGTCTTTATTTCACTTTTTAGAAAGGGATTCTTGCACATCCTTTGCAAGTAGCCTCATGATCAATCTTTAGATGTGGTAACCCTGTTACCACCTTCCTCACATAGGGAAATTATTTCTAGTTAATGTGGTAAATCCTTCTATGCCACAATTCAGTTAAGCTGGTAGTGTCATGGACAAGGGCTGTCTTTGTATGTCCTTTGAGTTTATACTATCCTCCTTCTTCTTCTCTAATGACCATAGAATCTTAAGGTGTCTTTCCTTTGGAACACATTAGTACTTTTCCATCTATAAAGGAAAATCTATACCCTTTCTTATCTAGAGCTGATATTGAAAGTACTTTCTTTTTCAAAAATGGTACATACAATACTTCCTTCGTCTTCATGGAAGTACTAGATTCAAGCTTGTAGCTTGATTCACCAATACCTTTGATGGGATATTGATAGTCATCTTCCAATGATACTTTCTGGGGAGAGTAATTCTCTTCAAGTCTTGATATATATTTATTATTCCCTATCATATGCTTCAAGGCACCACTATCAATAAGCTATGTGTCTTATCCAGGTGTTATAGAGCCAGAGATTGCAAACAATAGTACATATTCATCTACATATTCTTCTCTTGTCAATATCTTTCGAGGTCTTTCTTGGTCATCCTCATATTCATCTAGATGAGCATGATGTCTCTTGTTATTGTTCTTCTTTGGTGATGGACACTCTCTAGCTAGGTGTCCTATATTATGACAGTTGTAGCATTAGTACTTTGAGTAATCCTTCTTCTTATTATTAAACTTGTTCTTGGAAGGTTTCTGATTACTCTTCTTGAAGTTTGATTTCTTCCTTTCTTTAGTATGGGTTGCTAGATCCTAATCATATTCTCTGAGTAGAGCTTCTTTGTTGGCTACTCTAGCTTCTTCTTGAATGCAGTCTTCCCATACTATGTCAAACTTCATACTTTCTTTTCTAGCACACAAATTTTGTATCAATGAGTCCCAAGGTCTAGTGAGACCATTGAGAGTAGTCATAATTAGTTCATCCTCATCAAGAGTGTCTCCAATAACCCTTAGTTGTTCTTTGAACTGTGAAACTCTTTTGAAGTAATCTTGAATTGTTTATCCTTTGATCATCTTGGTGCCCTTCAGTTGAGCTCTCATATTCATATTCTTGTTGATGTTTCTTCCCTCATACATTCTGGAAAGTGCATCATACATTTTTTTTAGGTGTCTTCTTAGATGACATTTGTGGGATCAAGTGATCCTTAATTGATTCAGCAATGATCCTAATTTCCTTAACTAGGTCTTGTTCAAGCTTCTCCATAGCTTCATCTTCTGCAGGTTCTGCAATTTCATTCTTTATGTACTTCTCAATACCATTCTCTCTGAGAATGAGACCAATCCTATACTTCCAAGCTAGGAAGTTTTCTAGGACTCTCAATTTGTACTCAATCTTAGTGCTTGGGACCATCCTATCTAGTAGGTTGAGAATGAGACCAATCCTATACTTCCAAGCTAGGAAGTTTTCTAGGCCTTCCAATTTGTGCTCAAGCTTAGTGCTTGGGGCCATCCTATCTAGTAGGTTACTAAAAATTGAAAATTCTCAAAATCAAAAGATGACCTTACCAGTAGATGTTCTTGAGGGAGGCGAGCTGGTTGATCTAACTACTTTATGCAGATCCCAAATCTTTAGTCTTCAAATCCCACTTGCAAGGTTGCAACATTGCAAAATTTTTGGTTCTTTTTCACTACAGTTTTTTGGTTCACTAGAAAGATATGGTTTGGATTTCCCAAAGATTCAACAACCCAAAAATATCGATCCTGAGCTCAATAGATGCGCTCCAGGGAGGTACAACTTTCTATGCAAGAAGATTTCCCAAATTCCAAAATTTCCAGAAACCCTAATTTCTGCCAGAGAGGAGAGAGAGAGAGTTTCACCTTGTGAAAGCTGTCCTAATCACGTTAACTCTAATACCATGTTGATATTTCATATGATATACTAGATTCATTAGTTTTTAATTCAAAATCATAGTAGCAGTATATCCAAAATCACTTATAGAAACACAATCACAAGATAGACACAATATTTATCTTGGGAAACCCTAAAGGGGAAGAAAACCCAATGAAACTTCCTTTGTATAAGATGTATAAGATATACCCCCCAAAAAATTTATCCTCCTCATGTTGTTTCGTCTCTCTGTTTCTCCTATGTTCTACACAAGTGAGAGTTTGTGTGTCCAAATAAGAACCACAACACTTCTATTTATACACAATGAGTCAACTAACTTTTTCCCTAATCATGTTGGCCGCACTAAACTGTCTGGGCCAACTTCACCTAGGAATATTCAAAATAGTATATTATATTATTCATTAGGGTGCTATTGACCCGACTTACAATGGACACTTTACCTTAGGATTCTATGATGACCAAATACAATAGTAACACCCCACTAGATGAATAATAAAATCGCGCTTCAGTTACATTAGTAAAATAGATTTAGAATATCCTTTGAAGTTACAATACTATACAAAACATAGACATTCAAGAGATTACAACGAGGGTCTCTCAATATCATTAGTTCACATCGAATGGAAAGGTCCTTAGGAAGCATTCACATGGTGTCATCACTTAGTTCCATTTCATTCAGATGCGACCATCAATCATCTCCACTAGCACTTGGATGTACAATAAATTTTGGATCAATATGCATGTGTATTTTCTAAACCAATGGTATTTCCACCTTCAATACCATATGACCATCGTATTCTGATCCTTCTTGGAAATGTCCCTTACAACATCAATCCCATCCCTACACGAATGTGGACATATTTTTCGATGAGTTTCATTGAAGGGCTCACTAAATCTAGAGAGAGGATAGCGATATTCGTTGTGGTTGATCACATCTCCAAATACAGTCATTTTTTTGCACTCAACCATCAATACACCTCCTCCTCTGTCATTAAAAATTTCATGGAGTAGCTCTTCTACGATACAACTTTCACAAGTCATTTGTGGACATAACTATTTCGCCACACTAGCACAAAACTGAAGAGGAATTCAGGGTATCACCCACAAACAGATGGTCAAACTAAGTTTATCAACAAATGTTTCAAAAAATTTCTTCATTTCTTCACCTCTAAACAACAACAATGGGAAAAGTGGCTCCCTCTCACTGAATGGTGGTACAATAGCTCTTACCACACTGCAACTAAAATGACTCCATATGAAGCATTCTATGGCCTGGAATCTCTAGTGCTTCATCAATACACTCACAACAGTTCACCAGTTTAGGTAGTTGACACAGTTCTTCGAAACCATGATAATATTATGCACATTTTGCAGGACAATATTCACATGGAAAGAAACCAAAAGAAATAACAAGTCAATCGACACCGTGTTGAATGCACTTTTCAAGTCAATGAATAGTTTTTCTTCGTCTACAACCTTACAATCAATCCTTCATGAAACTCAAAGGAAATCATAAACTGGCTCTAAATTTCTATGGGCCATATAAGGTTCTTTAGAATATTGTGTATGTTTCTTATAAATTGGAACTTCCTCTTTCTTCTCATGTTCACCCAGTATTTCATGTCTATTGTATCAATAATGTTATTGACACCAACATGAGAGCACAAATTGTTTTACCAAAACCCGATAATGAAGGATTCATCATTTTCAAAATGGAGACTATCCTCCATAGGTGCACTCATCAGCTTCACTCTCGATCCATCATATAGGCATTAATTTAGTGGCACGACATGAAACCAGATGATGCTACATGGAAACCACTCCTTCATACTAAACAATAATTTCCACATCTAAATCTTTGAGGACAAATATTTTCAAACAGGGAAGGGATGTTAGGAACCCATGCCAACACTTCTCTTTACTTTGTTGAAGTATACTATTGTTGGACACATATGGTTTGTAATTTGTCCTGTGAGTATATTGTACTATCCCACATTCATGGGGAGTAATAGTCGTTTAGATTACACTTAGTATATAAGTAAGTGTTCAGGACAATGATGGTATAAAATATTTATTTGTCTTGGGCCTACTCAAAGGAGGTTTCCCCCTCGAAGTGGCATGTGCGATCAAATAAAATTGCTTAAGTGTTATGTTATTTTTGTTTTATTATGGATTATCATTATTTATTGTAGGATGTTTCTGTCAGAAGCATGGATGTGTTGATTTCTAAATATAAGTAACAATGAACCTATCCCTAAAAGATGATCATTGGTGTACCCACACCAATGTAAAGCACCAAATGCTCCTGGATCAAAGAGGAGCACTGGTGCACCAAATCCAAAGTGAAGCATTGATGTAAATACTCTAGGATTAAAGTGAACATTATGATACCATGGTTAAATTTAGCATTGTTTATATCAAATTAAAAAATATCTATCTATTATAATAATAAAAAAATCTAATTAATATTTCTAGTCATTTTAAAAATAATTTTTTGTTTACACATAATAATTGCATCTCTACTTAATATTTATCATTTGAATTTGATTATTTAATACATGATTAATAAAATGTAGTGATAGAATAACTTTACTTTTAAATATTTTAAATATTTCAAGTACTATTTATTATCTTTTTTATTAATGAATCTTTACTTACATTTAAAAAAAATACTTAAAAATGTTTTTTTTTTAATTTAAAATTTTGGTTATTTCAAAAAAAAAAAGTTGAAATCATATGAAATAATGTATTAGAAATAAACAAAAGAATAATATTATTAAAATGCACAGTAACATATATTGAAATGTTAAGCATTACTATATACTAATGGTGGTGAAACCACCCATACAAAAACCATATTGAGTGTGAAATGTCTCAAGCCTCTTAATAATTGGATTTTGTTTTAATTAAAAATGGTTGATGAAATATCTGCAAAAGCACTAATCGACTAAAAGAAGTATGCCCAAATTGGAGAATTGATTTTTAGACAAAGGAAGAGTACTAGTAGATTTGGTGATCTAACACAAAACTTATTATTGCTACACTTATACAAATGGTTAGCACCAATGCTCCAATAACACCAAGAAAAACACCATGTATGTTGAAGAAACTAATGAACTTACACATAAAGGGAGGTGAAAAAAGTTTTTGGCGAGGAAAATTTGAAGAATCCATAATTTTCTTAAAGTGTCGAATCCTTGGAAAATATTACTAATTATCAAAGTTACAACCATAAAATGTTTGGCGATATTTAAAAAAAATATTCAAATAGTAAAAACTTATAATACTATGGAATTTGGGAAAATCATATTGGAAAAAAAATGGAAAATGCCAAATAGTTTTTTGGAAAAAAAACAATAAAAATTAGGCCATGCACTAAACACCGTCCTTTAAATTTTCCTTCTTTTTAGGCTTACAACCATGTCACAAAAAAGTGTGCCCATTTTTATTCAGTCTTTCCCCTTGTATTGCACCCATATTCATTCATATAAAACATTAAAGCAAATACACAATTAACCTAGAAATAAAAAAGAAATCCCTCAAATGAATTAAAAAGAAAACAAGATAAGAAAAAACAAGTAATAAGTAGAAAAAATATTGAGAAATCGAAAATAACATGAAGAAAATAACTAATGGGGATATGTATCCATGTTGCACAAAAACATAGCCATTTCTTGTTTGAACTTTCCCTTCATTTTCTAACAATTTATTTTGATGTAAAACCCTAGAAGAAATCCACCATTAAGGTGCAAAATGGAGACAAAATGCTCAAACTTATATACAAAAAATTATTTAGCAAAACTAACTAAAAAAATTAGGAACAACAGTGACAAGTGTAATAAACTATAAATAAAACAATGAAGAGGGAAATAAATTGTTAATTGGCTACAATAGTTTTCATGCTTCCCTACTTTCATGGCTATTTGTATTGCATTTTCATGCAGAGACATTTGCTCTTTCTCTTCTCTCATGTGAGACGAAGAAATGAAACAAGCCCTCACTTTTAACTCTTTTTAAGAGTGATCGTTATACTTTTCCCACATATTTATATATTTAAAAAAATATAAATTACTATTTAGTGCTTCAACATATTATGATAATCATTGCACTCCAAAACATAAAAAAAAGATAACTAATGCATGAAAACCTTTAAAAGTATAATTGGTGCACCGAAACATAAAAAAGGAGCATGGTGCACATATACCTCAAAAAGGAGCATGAATGCGCTTATATATAAAAAACAAGCATGGGTGCACCCATATGAAAATATGATCACTGATGCACATATATCTCTGAAAGGAGAACTAATGCACCAAAAAGTAAAAAAGGAGCATCAATGTGGCCCATGCCAAAAGATGAGCATTGCTATTCTCATACCAAAATATTACCATTGATTTTTTTGGGGAATAATGGATCTCCAATGCACATTGGTATTGAAGCATCATTGTGCCTAGACTAATGTGGAGCATTGGTGCATTATGGCCAAAGTGGAGCAAGGATATATTTTTGGCATGTTGTTTCTCTGGTGCACTTGTATCCTTGGGGAAATAATAAAGTACACCAATGCACCATAATGTTTTAGGGACATGTTTGAAACAAATTACTAAAACATTTGGTCACTCACCTTCTCTAGAAACCTCCACTATAAACAAATAATGGAGAAATAATTTTGATAGGTGATGTTGAAACCTATGCTAGAATGTGTTTTCCTTCTAGTGTTACCTATATATCATCTACCTCTACACCAATTAGTTTACATTCCTCATTCCTCCATTCTACCCAAATACTTTTGATAATAAGGGATCTTGAGACTTGGAATCTATGAGGATTTGAAACCATGTCTCACAATTAGAAAGATCCCTATATCCTATCCATATGTTGATCACTAAAAAATGATCTCAACAATACCTACAAATGGGACTATCCCTCTCAAGGTCAACCCACTCATTCAGTAGCTAATATGATACTGTGAGTCATAATACCCATCGATCCTAAAGCTCCCTCATCATTGGCATTATGGAAACCTACTGTACCATAGGAAGGGCTTAAACCCTACCACACATGGACCACAAGTAGAAGAAAAAAGTTTCTCCAATTTGTGAAATTAGTACCTAATAGGAAGTCGATAATATATATAATAAATATGTGATGCTAGCAGAATATTTATTACACCAATTAATTTTCTAGCAAATGGAAGGTCTCCATACTATGAAAAAAATATTTTAAGCCACAAAGATTCCAAAAAACAATCGCACTAGAGATAGCCCCAAACCAAAGTGGATGCCAAGATATCTTGCTACTACACTTGGATGGATGAAGGGCCGATTAGGAGTGATCAACATAAGGGATTAGTGTAGACAAACCAACCAGTAATTGGTCTTATGATTAGTAACTATATCCTTGGATTCCCAAGAAAACATGGATAAGTAGTCTCTATCACCATCCACTAACTCTTGTTCAAATCACATAAACATCAAATAATTATCTACAATGTGACTATTCATGGTCTCAGAAGCATCCAAATGTTTAATTTCCTAAAAATTCCCCTACAAATGAGTAGTTTTCAACAAAAAATGAAGGGAATAAATAAATATAACATAGTGATTGGGTCCCAATGGGAATGACCTAATCTATTAGTGGAGAAAAATATGTGGAGAGAGGGTATTATTCATGAAAACAAAATTCAAGGAATCAACAAACATGATGTAACTGATCCCCTCACACATCAAATCACAACCCAAGAAGGAAAATATGTTAGTAATGATAGACTAGTTGATTTTATTATATATTTTATTAAAATAAATTTGTAGGTAATGATATTTCTTTTGAGAAACTTGTCCGAACCCACAGCCTTTGAAGAAAAAATATTTGGGTCTAGGAGAAGTTTCCCCTCAACAAAAGTTATATCATTCTTATGAACAATATTGTTGGTGACATCCCCCATCTGTAGTGCCCATTATTACAATTTTTTTTTTTTTTAAAACAACTTACATCACAAATACATTAATTTATCAACCATGGAACATCTTCTTCTTTAAATTTCATCATGTAAGTTATATGTAGGCTACACGTTATGCTATAGCATTGGTAATTAGTCATTAAGTGAAGTACAATGTAAAGGAAATTATTCAATCATAGAATCAAACTTTTTTTTCAATATATGTCCTCTATTGAATCACACAATACCATTAACTCATGAAGTAACAACTATATAACAATTCATTAATACTCACACTAAGGTTGCACCCTACTAACAATTGAATAGATTCAATATCAACAAATCAACTCAAGACATACTACTAAATTAATGAAATGAAGTAACTCATACATATTACAGATAAGTGATCACTTCTCCCCTAGAACCATGGATAATTTTAGGGGTTATATATATCCCATGAGTTATATTAAGGGTATTACAAAAATTTAGTGGGCTATTTTCTTATATGGAAATGTTTTTTTTAGCTAAAATACATTCTCCTAAAATTTATTAGAAAAAAATATAAAAAATGAGTAGTCTCCTGTATTAATGAGGAAAATGAAAAAAACTATTTTCTCCTAGGAAAATATCCCTCCAATCTATCTTTCGCCCCGAATTTGTCATGAAATTCTAGTGAAATCATTCCTTCACCCCCAATTTTTAGTAATGGGGGGTCCTAAGGAATGATATAAAAGGTGGAGTTCCCACTTTATATGAATCTAGTTAGCGTAGTTGTGTTTCACCAACACTTCCTGTTATGAGTGACCTAACACTACTTGTGAAATGTATAAATAAACCCCTCATCTCCTCATTCATGCATTTGTTCATTTGAGGGTCTAGTAGTCAAGAGAGTCGAACTCTTGTATAATGTTCTATTGCACTACCTTAGTAATATGCAAAATCAAAATCTAAGTCTTCCTAGCAAAAGATTCACCAAGATGATATTAGGGTTTATAATTTGATGAAATATACACCAAGTTTTTAGAGTATTTTATAATTTAGTGAAATACCTGCCAAGAATTACAATATCTTATAATTTAATGAAATATTAGCTAAAAATTTATATATATGTATTATATTATTGATAAAATAGCCTTCAATGTTTCCTATATATTAGGGATATTCACCTATTTATTATACATATAAATTTTGAGGGTGTTCTTAAAACTATCCCTTCCTAGATCAAGATGTTTCTAATAAACTAAACACTTATGAAATCAACCCAATAATAATTATGATCCAAGAATCATACTCTAGATATTTACTAATAAAATAGTGTATCAAAGTATTTAGCGGTTCATCAACAATTCTCCTCTACAACCTCTCCTTATAAATAGAGAGGGACTTAGTTTTTAAAACATTCAACATGCTTACTTAGAACAGAATATGAGAAAATTCTTGAGGATCTAATCAATTCTTAAGATGTCACCAAATATATTGATCAAATAGAAGACACGTAGTCCTTCTCCCTCGATTGTATGATTAGAATTTTCTTCTTTATCAATAGTTGAGTACATGTTGTTTTAGATAACAACTTTCCCAGTCATCTGTTGTCTTTCATAAGTACTGCAATCTCTCACATAGTTGAGTACAATAAGATTAGATTTAAATGGAAGGAAAAGGATCGTGGCCATATCATTTAGAGAAAAAATTTTATTCTTGAAAATGAGGATTTACAAATACAAATAGGTGCAATGGCTCAACAATACATATGTACTATTTCCACATGTACTAATAGCGTGCAAACATGTTATAACAATTTCATGTTTATTTTAACTAGAGTAACATCATTGGTGGTATACTAATCTGTCAACCTTTTTATAGGCTTACAGTTTAGGAGTCCTTTAATTATCAATTATGGATCGTACAAACTTAAGAGGTGCTAGGAACTGTATGTGCAATTGCTAAGAGAATACTATCTAAAAGATCTATTGTATGGAATTGAGAAATGGCTTCTAAGTAATATGTGATATTATACAAAAGCATATAAATTCCTCATGCATGAAGGCATGGGAATCAATTTAACAAAATATCCACTTAGTGAAATAAAGAAGACGTTTCATATAATTGAAATTGAGGTAGGAGAAAATGAAATGATTAATCTAATAAATATTAAGTATGATCTAAGAAATTCCTCGAAAATTAATATAAGGCTATCAAAATTATTCTATGAAAGATAGAAAATTTAATTTAAGAAATAACGAAAGGGATTAACTCAAAACTAGGATGGAATGCATCACATTACAAATCTTACTAAACTATTATACAACGTTAAAATGAAAATCTATTTAAATTGTTCATGCATAATGCATCTACAGGAATACAGACACTGTTATGCACATCTACCGATGAAAACATGAAATTTATAGAAATATAATCTAAGTTGTAAATCAAATCACTAGTAAACTTTAAATAAACTAAAACCATCTACTTAATCAGAAAAACAAAAATGCTTTTAAACTAAAAATGAGAATGAACACAAAAATCATGCCCAATAGAATGAGGGGATCATCTGAAACCACATGATAGGAGATGAATTGAACTACAAACTGATAGGTGATATGAAACATGTTTCTTCCATTATCTAATTTAAGAAATCATTGTCCAAAAAATGAATTAAATTATTGCAGTGTATCACAATAAATCTTCTTACAAAAGCGTATGTAATTATGGATAAGCTCTTATTAGTGATTGAACAGAAATATGAAGATAATTGAACTATAAAATGTTAATCCATAATAACAATGCATGTAGATCTCATAAATATTCCAAATACATCAATAAAACCATAAAACACATAATATATAAGGGGAAAACCCTCCACTAAGTTGGAGGATAAAAAACCCAACAAACAATCTTAGAGCATGATTGATAATTGTTAGAAAATGATTACAACTCAATAGCAAATTTCCTTCTTCGAGAGAACCAGGGAGTAGAGGTAAAATTGAGCATTGTATTTAACTTTCCAAGTGCATAACACTTTAATAAAAAGTCAAATTAGATTATACAAATAAATTAGAATGGTTGCATGCATCAGTAACTTAATAATACTTAGAAAACTGATACATATTCAATCATGTGGCCCCCATTGACCTGGTGCCAAGACGACACTCCATAATTATCTCCCACTAGAATATATGCACCTTAACTAAATTGGTTCTAGGTTGGAACTCCATAATTATCTACCACAAGAAGATATGTTCCTTTCATTAATTAACTAACTCTAACTAAGTTATTAACTAAGTGTACTGAACTGAAATGGATAGAACTGCTTGCAAATGAATGGAGATGAGTGTATCTGCATAGAACTGAGTGTAACTTAACATAACTAAATGTAACCTAACAGAACTGAATGTAATTCAATATAACTAAATGTAACTGAACATAAATAAATGTATTAATTGAACATAAGTATTTATTTTCCATCAGTGTCATCATCAACAACCACTTGCATAAATTAAGGAGTTGATTCCTTAATTAACTGAACTTGTTTACCATAACTATTACTCAACTGATTTCTTATCAATTCGATTTTACTTGGTGACAACATGGGAAATTCAAATTCTTTCTGCATCTCTCTACTTGTTGGGCAATAGGGAAGACCCGGGTTTAAACCTTTAGTGTCGCACCAACAAAAGACCCACAGTGTTGGCCCTTTCGGCAGCAACCTGCGCGCAGGTTGCAGTCCCACCCGAAACAGCTATGGGGTGCCGTAGAATCAGGTTTCTGCAAGCCGAGAGGGGGATTACTGTACCTTAGCCTTAACAATCTTATTAATCAATACTATAAAAGCTTTACCATTCATTCTCATACAACTTCACGGATAAATAAACAATCGTTACTTGCTCAACCCACTACAAGGAATTCACAGCGAAGCTAAATATTGACAGCGATCTAATTTATCAGATGTATACAGTTATTAATGCATAAAAGATAACAGAAACAAAAACAGCACAAGAAACCACGACACCGGATATAACGTGGTTCACCCCCAGTGTAGGGGCTACGTCCACAAACTGTGTTTTATTCAACTTGCTACAAAAACCACAGTTTGATGCGCACTCAGCTGCAGATCCCTTCTTTCTCTAAAAGCCACGCACACAGCAGTAGGCCTCTGCGCACACAGCTGCAGATCTTTCTTTCTCTTCTTACAAAAACCCTCTGCGCACCCAGCTGCAGAGGTCGTCCACGCACACAGCTGGGACTTAACCTTTCACAATCACCCTTATCTTCGCCTTATTCTTTCTTACATCATAAAACCTAACCTATCTTCTTTGCACAAGCGCTTATTTATACTGCGCGTTTTTACAAAACCATGGTCTTAAACCATGGGCACCCGGAACCCTAAACCCTGGATTTCAACCAAGGGTTTATTACAAACAAAAGTAGTTTTAACTTCCCCTGACACCCCTAAGACTGTTTTGACCCATAACTCCGCTTACAAAACTTCTCTGCTTAACCGCAGGGTTACCCAAACATGGAGTATGCGTCCCAACAGGCCCCTAAGACTCACTAGTGGCCCGTCCCGGGACACTCTTCAGTTTCTATGATGGCAGAATGCTGCTGACGAAGCATACCGTACTGCTTGCTGAAGCTCTGCATTCTGCAGCCGGCTGCCTACTTCTGTCCTTTGCAGAAGTTTTGCTGATGAAGACCATCGCGATCCACCTGTAACACCATCCTTCTCTTCAATTGCGGATGCCTGACCATCCACAACTTTGGGGTCCCCTGGGATTGCGTGTCCCACTGCGGAAGGAATATAGCTGCCATAGTTCTGCTATGCCGCACAATTGTATGGCGGGATTCCCCAGAGTCTTTCTGCTAGGAATCATGCCCTTTGTTGCTCTACGTTAGAGCAAACTCCTATCTGTCTTTGCGAATTTAGAGCAAAATCTTTCCTGCCGATGTACTTAGCCCAGTAGGCTGTGCTAGCGGAGTACTCAGAAGGTGCTGCAAACCTCTGTCCCTTACTTCTCGTACTAACTCCTGAACTTTACAGTCGTTCGACATGGTTTGGGCGGAATATCTCACCAATGTGCCTAAGACAGAGACATAGGTCGAGATGGCTTCTTATAGAATCCCGAGGCATAATTTGTCATCATGGTGTAGTAATGACGCGAAATCTGATGAAGTTCCAGAAATCTTCTCCGCACAGCGCCAGATTTGCCCAAAATCTCATTATGACAAGTAATGAGAGCAGCTCTCGTGCCAGCGCCGCCGAATGCAATATGTCCCATCCGCCACATGTTGGACTGCGACACACCTTGGTAACCCTCGACTTCGACACAGTCTGACCCTGCAACCTACAACCAACCTGAAGCTCTGCATTCTTTAGATAAAACAGAGTACGATATTCCATAATGCTACGAACATCTTCGCTTTATTTTCTTGGTGCTACCTCCTATTCTGAGTATCTGGCCTATCCATATACTTTTTTAAGCGGCTCCCATTTATCATAGAGGGAAAGAGTTCACCATTTAACTTAGCTAGCTGGACTGTGCCCCCATTAGTAACTTTGTGTACTACATACGGGCCTTTCCAATGTGTCTTAAGCTTTCCTGGGAACTTCATGAATTTGCTGTCATAAAGGAGCACAAGATCACCCTCCTGAAAATGTTTCTTCTTGATGTGTCTGTCATGCCATGCTTTTTCTCGAGCTTTCTTCACCTGTTGTTGGAAGCCTGCGACAAATCTATCCTCTTCAAGTTCTAATATCTGTTTCAGTCTCTCTGTGATTATGGCTGGGTCATCCATGTCAGTGAAAGCAGATATCCGGAGGCTGGGAACAATGTATTCCATGGGCATGACAGCTTCTTGCCCATAAACTAGTCGAAAGGGTGTATGGCCTGTCAACTTCTTGCAAGTAGTTCTGTAAGCCCATAGCACTGCTGGAATTCGAAGATCCCAATCATTCCTGTTAGCATTACAAACCTTTGTCAAGGCATGCTCAAGGATTTTGTTAAAAGCTTCGATAGTCCCGTTTGCTTGTGGGTGATATGCAGTACTCTTTTGATGATACACCTGAAATTCTTCAGTCAATACTTCAATAGTCCTGTTCAGGAAATGTGACCCCTGATCACTCATAAGAACTTTGGGACACCCAAATCTAGATAAGATGTTGTCGAAGATGAACTTCGTAGCAGTAGCAGCGCTACAGGTCTTGACTGGTTGAGCTTCGGCCCAATGGGTAAGGTAATCAGTTGCTGTAATGATGTATCTAGCTCCTGAGTGTTTCGCAGGGGGGTTGATAGGACCAACAAAGTTGATGGCCCATTTGTCAAAGGCCTGTAATGTGACTTGCGGCACTAGAGGCATTTCATCCCTCCTATATGGTTTACCTGTCCTCTAACAGATGTCGCAGCTATGGCAATATTCTCTTGCATCTTTGTGGAGTGTAGGCCACCATAACCCGGCTGTCAAAATATTTTGCGCTGCGGCTTTACCTACATAGTGACCTCTTACTGCACCAGAGTGTGCTTCAGCCAATATTAGAGGTTTTTCGTGTTCCAAAACACATCTGCGCAGTATCTCATCTGATCCCATTTTATACAGCTGTCCTGCTATTAAAGTGAAGTCCGCGGCTCGAACCACCAACTACTTCTTCTGCTGTGTGGTCATCTCTGGAGGGGGTGTACATGTGGACAAATACTGAACAATATCCTGGAAATAGTCATCAACTATCTGGATAGCAAATAATTGTGCATCGGGGAGGCCTGCGTCCAAATTTGTAGGTTCTTCGCCTGACTCGAGCCTCGACAAGTGGTCAGGTCCTAGGTTAAGTCTTCCAGGCTTAACAATGATCTCAAAATCATATTCTTGAAATAGGATTAACCATATACATATTATTCCACCTAGCACAGGTTTGTTAACCAAGTACTTCAAAGCACAGTGATCAGTAAACATCTTAAAATGAGATCCTAGCAGATAATGTCAAAATTTTTGTAATGCATATACCATAGCAAGACCTTCGCATTCTGTCGTAGTATAATTTTTCTCGGCTGTAGACAACTTTCTGCTAGCAAAAGAGATAGGGTGATCGATATTACCTACACCTAGCTGAGCGAGCACAGTACCTAAAGCAATAGAGGATGCATCAACATGCACATGAAACTCCTTGTTCCAATCAGGGAATACTAGGATAGGGGCAGTGACCATTTTTTCTTTTAGGATGTCGAGGCTTGCTTAGCATTCTGGTGTCCACTCGAACTTAATATCTTTCTTTAGCTGCCTTTCCATTGGGGCGGTAATCTTGGCATATCCTTGGATAAATTTCCTGTACTAACCAGTGTGACCAAGCGTTGTGCGAAGTTGTTTGACAGACTTCAGAGGTGGCAGGTTCACAATAATAGCGATATTCGCAGGGTCCATCATCAATCCCTGCTTGCATACCACATGACCAAGTAGAATTCCAAAGGGTGCACAGAAAATGCACTTTTTTAAGTTCAACGAGATTTGGTGCTGTCTGCATTTGTCCAACATAAGTCTCAAACTAGTTAGATGGTCTTTTACGAGCCCAAAAATAGTCCAATCATCAAAGTAAACTTCTAGGAATTTATGGATGTATTCTTTAAACGCAGAGATGACTACTCGGGAAAATATGGCAGGTGCATTCTTCAACCCAAAGGGCATGACAGTATACTGGAATGATCCCATTTCGATAGCAAAGGTTGTCTTATGTCGGTCTTCTGGAGCAATTCGGATCTGATGGTAGCCAGAAAATCCATCGGTAAAAGAGTATACTTCTTGGCCTTCGACATTGTCGAGCACTTCATCTGTAAAGGGAGTGGGAAAAGGGTCGTGTAGATAGACATCATTGAGTTTCCTTAGGTCGACACAGATTCAGATTTCACCCTTAGTCTTCTTCTCCTGAACGACCATAGGGCTGACCCACTCAGATTCTTCAACAGGTTAGATTATTCCTGCAGCAAGCATCTTATCCAACTCTAGTTTAACATTTTCCTTGTATTTTGGATTCAATCTATAAGGGCGCTGCTTCACAGGCTTCGCATCAGGCTTCAGGGGGATTTTCATTACACCGATATCTCCCAGGATACCTTTCATTTCAGAGAACTTTGTCGAAAAAAGATCTTGGTATTCGTGGAGAAGTTGAGTTACCTTGCTTACCATCTCATCATCCAAATAATCACCAATGGTAGCAAACTTAGGCTGTTCATCGGAACCAATGTTAACTGTGCACGTCTTCAAGGGCTGCGTTACTTCGGGAACTTCGACTACCGGTCCATGCACGTCGCAGTATCCTTCAGACTCGGGGATATCGAGACAACGCGGGTCCTCCTCCTCATCGACTGTGAAGTTATAACATTCGACTATGAGGGCTTCTTGGGTGGCCCAATCAGGGTGGTTTTCTGTCACTGCTTGTTCATTAAATACCTTAGTATGGATGATCCTGATAGCTGCGTCTAGGGCTGGACAGACATCATTAGTAGAGAAAGTATTGATAAAGCTATGAATAAGACAGTCCCAACTTACAGTATCTTGGCGAAGTTCAGCCTCCGCGTACCAGCGCTTCGCTAGTGGTCCCAGCGTGTGCACAAATCTATGTACCCACTCATCCTGAGGTACATACTTCCATACTTCGTAGCATTTGCTTAAGTGATCCTGGGGGCAAGTTTTTCCCTCAAACTTGCTTTGCGGCTTTGCCGACTAGTCTGAGAACCTCAGGCGAAGGAGATTCTGACATGCTTCCCAGGTAGGGATCTACTTCTTATGGTTCGTCCACCATCTGACTGCTGTGGCTCTGAATGCAGACTCTAGGGCCTCCATTTTCTGTAGGTCAGGTATCTGATCTGAGAATTGTACAATAAACGGTGCAGGATCTGTCGAACCATCATATACAGGTATAGTTTTGGGTTGTGAGTTGACCCATCTGAGAGATTTGGTAGGGCAGACATTGCGGCCCCTATGGTGCTCAGATAATCGGTGTTGCCAGTTTTCTAATTCATCGTCAGATTCCGTCAGACAGGAGCTACTAGACTCCCACCCTACGGCCGGAGGATCCTCATAACCTTCTGCCTGCGCAGTGGTAGTAGAGATGGGTTCCGCATCCGCTTGATCCTTATGTCGGAGAGGTTCTGTGTACCGTGCCCCTTGTGAAGGATCCAAGGGCAGGATGACCCTGAAGTCTTTCCCTTCGAAGACCATCTGTCTCTTCTTTAGGTTAATGACTGCGGCATTTGCCATTGCCCATTCAATTCCTAGTAGGGCTGGGTAGGGGTTGCTGTCATCAATGATCTCAATTACTTCGAATTCTGCGAAGGTGCTGACCCCGTCAATATCTATTTGAAGATCCAGAAATTATCCTAAAGGTACAATCTTTTGCTGGTTAGCTAGCCTCAACTGTATAGGGGACCAGGCAAGGGTAGGTTTCCCCATCTGTTCCCAAGTTTGTTTGGTTAAAACATTTACATCAGACCCTAAGTCCAGAATAAAATCAGTCATATCATATGCCCCTATCTGAGCATTCAATCGCATCTCCCTGCCAGTCCTGCTGACTCGATGAATAGTTTTGTCCCGACCACAGCTCTGCAGAGATTCGCAGGAAGCGATGACGTTCTGTAGCTCATGCAAAGCATCTTGATTTCTTAAAAGTTTAAGGCAACTTTGTAAAAAGGTAGACAATATACTTACTTTATCCATCGAAGCGTCGTGGAGCAGCGACTGAGGCTGCGCAGGTACGCTGGGTGGGCTAGGGCCAGCAAAATATTTCTTGGCTTCCAGAAATGTCTCTTTCTCTCTGAGGATATCAAATGTAGGGACTTTCTCAGGAGCCTTCCGAACTAGATCTTCGGCAGGTCGGTTTGGCGTATTTTGAACGTGTGTCATAAATCCACTTCTTGTAACGACATTGATGACTACAGCAGGGCAGGGCTCTACAGAAATCATCTTAAGGTTCTGAGCAGGGGTGGTATGTCGTGCCTGAATCTTAGCGATCAACTGGGGGAACTGCTAAATCACATGATCAACTGCGCGGAAATACCGGCATGTCGTAGTGGGGTTTCGACAGTCGCAAGCCAAATGCCCAGCTTGGTTACAATTGTAACACACGAATTGGCTGCGGCCTCACCCGGCCATGCCACCACGGCCTCCAGAAGTACCTCGTCTAGAGGCACCCCCCTGGTAACCATAACTATCGGTACTTGGGCCTTCCGTGTGCACCCGGTAAGCATCATAGGTGCGGCACTCATCCTCATTATGACCTACAGATTTGCAAAAATTACTGTAGGAGGTCTTAGTTCCTTGTCCATACCTTTGCAGCAGGTAACAGTTCTCAGGTCGGTGCTGACCTGTCATTCTGCAGAGCTCACAATAAAGAACTTGTGGTGGAAAGGGGTTCGGCGCACCTGTCTGCAAGTACTTGTTTACCAGAGGGCACCTTTCCTTGTCGTGACCTTCGGTCCGACATTGCGTACACCAAATCTCTTCGCGATCAGGTTTTCCCTTTTTCATCTCGTGAAGTCCTAGGGCCATCGCAGCTAGCTGCGCTTGGATTTGAGCAATACCAAAGTCATCTCCGACAGGGGCAGTCTCTAGTTTCATTGCGATCTCCACAGCGTCTTGCTGGTCAGCAACCTTCTGTTGCATGAGTGGGGTTCGGATATGTGGTAACAGTGCTGCAATAAACCATTCCTTGTGCTGCGGAGGACTAATAGTAAAGCTCACTTGGTCCAGGAGAACTTTGAATCTCTGATCAAAGTCCCACACTGATTCACCACGTCGTTGTTGGATTTCCTTGAGTTCCGTGATGCTCTGCGACTCCAATTTAGGTTTCTTAAATTCTTTGAGTATAGCCACCTTGATCTCACCTAAAGTAGGACTCTGGGTGCTAGAAAATTTCATGAACCATGTCAGAGCCTGGTCCCGAAAGGAAGTAATGAGCTGCGTGGCTCGTACATCTGGATCTGTAATTTTCTTCGCGTTCCATACTGCTTCGCAGAGAAACCAGAACTGTTCTGGGTCCTCTGATCCCGTGCCTTTAAAAATGGGGAGTTTAATGTCATCAACGAGGTGGGCCATGGGGTTTCTGGGGGGGTTGGGAGGGGGGAAAGATGTCGATGGGGGGGGGAGTTACGGGGCTAGACTGGCCTATGGCCGGAATACTCGGGCCTGGTTGACTCTCAGACTGCGATGGAATGTCAGGGGTCGCGGAGCGGCGTTGTGGGGTGACCGGAGGTTTTTCTTCAGAATCGGATGCTTCAGGGTTTACAGGAGTGGACGCGGTAGTCTGACCTAAGGGAGAGGGCTCAAAACCTCTCTTATACCTTTTTCCGTTTCGCAGCAACCCACTTTTCTCGTCGAGAGGAATGTCACTTGCAAACATATGTTAGTACGATTAAACCAATAGTTCGATTCAAACAGCAACATACCTTTTGCGGCCAATAGTATTTTAATCCTTAAGCTTAATAAATTCAAAAACTTACCGTGGGACCCTTTGTAGAACTTGTCGTTCAGCTTCGCTGAAGGAGCTACGTGCGTCAAGGGCAAACTCCATCACAAGAGCTTCCACACGGGAACTCGTCGAGCTTGGGAGTTCGTCCTGCTTACTGTTAACCTAGACAACCACTGGTGCAACTCTATGTGGATACTACCAAAGAAAATTTCATAAGCATCACAAAAACATACCTTTGTAAAAATTCACTTGCGCTACACCGTGGATTGGTGTGTTCTTACTGCGCAACTTTTAGACCGACCTCAGCAACCCAATCACTGATTTTGTTCACCAAGGGCCCCCAGAACATAGCCTTTGAGGTACAATGTAAACCTCTCTTGAGCAGGGACTGAGTTCAACCGGCAACGGAACCAATTTGTTGGGAAATAGGGTAGACCCGGGTTTAAACCTTTAGTGTCGCACCAACAAATAACCCACAGTGTTGGCCCTTTCGGCAGCAACCTGCGCGCAGGTTGCAGTCTCACTCGAAATAGCTATGGGGTGCCGCAAAATCAGGTTTCTGCAAGCCGAGAGGGGGATTACTGTACCTTAGCCTTAATAATCTTATTAATCAATACTATAAAAGCTTTACCATTCATTCTCATACAACTTCGCGGATAAATAAACAGTCGTTACTTGCTCAACCCACTATAGGGAATTCACAGTGAAGCTAAATATTGACAGCGATCTAATTTATCAGATGTATACAGTTATTAATGCATAAAAGATAACAGAAACAGAAACAGCACAAGAAACCATGACACCGGATATAACGTGGTTCACCCCCAGTGTAGGGGCTATGTCCACAAACTGTGTTTTATTCAACTTGCTACAAAAACCACAGTTTGAACTGCGCACTCAGCTGCAGATCCCTTCTTTCTCTAAAAGCCGCGCACACAGCAGCAGGCCTCTGCGCACACAGCTGCAGATCTTTCTTTCTCTTCTTACAAAAACCCTCTGTGCACCCAGCTACAGAGGTCGTCCATGCACACAGCTGGGACTTAACCTTTCACAATCACCCTTATCTTCGTCTTATTCTTTCTTACATCATAAAACCTAACCTATCTTCTTTGCACAAGCGCTTATTTATACTGCACGTTTTTACAAAACCATGGTCTTAAACCATGGGCACCCAGAACTCTAAACCCTGGATTTCAACCAAGGGTTTATTACAAACAAAAGTAGTTTTAACTTCCCCTGACACCCCTAAGACTGTTTTGACCCATAACTCCGCTTACAAAACTTCTCTGTTTAACCGCAGGGTTACCCAAACATGGAGTATGCGTCCCAACAGTGCTTCTATTAATTATCTCTATATGGTCCTGTTGACGGGCGTATTTGACTAAGCCCGCAACAGGGGAAGACAACCCAGACCAGGATCCTTAGATCAGGCTCCAAGCTGTTTGGGATGGTTGTTCTCGACAGGTTTAAAGGCTCTGTTAGCCTGGAAATTTAAAAGTCTAAAAGTTAAAATTAATGCTACTGATGGTTATTCGGTCCTACACTTAGGATTACCAAGGTTAATTCATGTTATATATTACAGGATGACAAGCTGTTATATTTAACCTACTTAAAGCAGTTAATTATAAACACAAGAATAGAAAGATACAAATTAACAGAGTTAATGTCCTACAGAGATGTATAATACACACAGTGTACAATAATTACAACATAAATAATCTGAATATTGGTAATTCCTATAAAAGGATCTGATTCAAATAGATTTTTCAAATAGTATAATAAATAAAAACTTAAACGCATATTATCTTAATCTACACCCTATCTTGATCAGGAGCAATGGAAATTTAACCTGTAATCGATTTATGCTGATAAGAACACTGCATGCAAACATTTGATCATATTTAAAGAAATTTAAATATTAAGAGGACCATACAGAAATCTATTCATATTATATAACAACGATATCAATCATTAATTACAGAACATGACATATCAACAAGATCGAAAACAGTGACAGTCGATACTTGTAAATAATATTTGCACAATTCTTCAAAGAAATGATCACAAACATTTATAATATAGAAAAACGAGTGACAAAACCGATAGATATTATAAATCATATGTAAAGTGTAAAAACTGTATATATGTATTAAACATCACCAGTCCAAACGCTGTAGCTACTGACAGTTAACTATCTCGAGTCACAGATAGATCGAACAACAGTCTTGTCCTCCCTTCCCAAACTATCGACCTCCTATTCCTATCAACTTTCAAACCTTAAATACATGTTTTTTTCAAAAATAAACATCCCCAAAAGATCGAGATAGACTAGATCGAATCCAACTAACTTTCCACTAAAAATGACAAGTGGAACATGTCATTTTTCAATACAAGTAAAACACCATGAAAAGATAACGATTCGATCCATGAACATCAGAACTACAACAATAAAACAACACCTGGAAAGTCTAGTAATTGATCTATTCCGATCGATGTGGAATGTCATCCAAAAGCAGCCATCAAAACCTGGGCGTAAACAACAACCATATCGCCTGCAGTAAATATAATAAAATCAAAACACAATATAAATCAGATATCAAATGCTATAAAATAATAGAAATAAAACGTGTAATTACCTGTACAGAGATACCTTAATCGCAAACCCATAAAAACTGACAACAAAAGACACTACAAATTTACGGGCGCATTGAACACTTGAATATTCACCCCACTTGAATGACTCGGCGAGGGATCCCTGAACTGCATGAGTGCAATCTGAGAGTTAAGCTCACGAACCTTTTCTTCATTCTTGTCATTTTCGTCCTGAAGTTTGAGAACCCTCCTAATCAACTTATTCTTATGATTTCTCAATCGGAGGAGCTGTTGATCATTCGCATTAACTTTCTCCTTTAACATAGCATTTTCAGCCTTTATTAAATCTCGATTCACTGCGATCTCACCTACGCTATCCTCCATACTACGAATTTTATCCAACAGACGATTAATAAACAAAGTATGAGCCATATCTGCAACACAATAAACACCAGGTGAATTTGCGTACACAGGCTTTTCTTTAGTCGGAGCATTAACAAACGAATCCACTTGCACCTCTTTGTCGAGCACAGGAATATCCTTATCAATAACAGGAAGAGTCTCATTGACAGGATTTGAAACAACTTCAGGCTAAACGACATTATCATCAATAGGCGAAGGGATATCAAATTCTTCCTCATCTAAAACAACAGTTTCCACCTGAACCTTGTCAATCACAGGGGTTTTGATAGAAGTAGTTTTCTCCATGCTCCTGGTGAATCTGCCAACCAATTTAGCCTTGGGCTGATTTCGTCCACGATTGCCAATTTTATCAATACTGTTTTGGGGTGCAATTGGTGACAAAGGTGAAACTCTCCTCACGCGCTTAGATCTTAACGGAGTGTCAGCGCTTTCAACTGGATTGGCCATGGGAATTTTGCAGGGTTCAGGGCTCATACGGCAGGACTTGACAGAGGTTTTCGCAGAGAAGGCACTGAGACTGAACTCGGATCTTTGTGTTTGCTGCAATCATCAGGGTTGTCAAACATGCAGTGACAAAACGAGGAAAAACCATTGGACTCTACAAATTCCTCCCATGACCGACCCAACTTCAACAACTCACTATCAATCAACATGCGAACCAACCCATGATGAAAGACGCTGTGACTGACATGTTTAGGGCATTTTTTAATCGCATTGGACATTTTGAACAGGCTATGCAAAAGATAATAAGTCAAATTTAACGAAAACCCTATAAAAACAGACATAAGCCGGAGGTGATATACATACACTGACGATAACCGGCCTTCACAGTTCAAGTAACGGTGAATCAAATCAAGGACATGATGCCATTCTTTCTTGAAATACTTACGGGCCACTCCAGTTCGAAAAGAGACTTCCTGAGCAGGGTTTTTAAGTAACTGCCGCCATTCTGTTATATTCATCTTTTGGTATTTGAACCATCTCTTACCGGTCAGGGACAAACCTGTTGCGGCCGCTATTGACTGTTCATCAACCCGAAACCGAAGATCACCAACTTCTGCTTGAAAATCAACCAGGGAGAGGGCAAAAACCCTAGTAACTTCAGGGTTTGAGTCAGAGAATTTATTCAAGAATGACATCCACCCTATATCCTCGACCTTTACTGTGAGCTCAAGGTCCGAATTTAACAAGGTCATTTTGCAGGGTTCAACCCTTACTACAGGTGCCATCACTGGCTGAGTCCAGGTGCGTAACCGCATGCAAAACAGGTACCAGAGCTCGTCAAGAGTCAGAACACGAGATCGTGAGCACTTGGAATAAAGGCTAAGCAAAACCAGGTGATGAACAGGATAAGCCATGCATAAACGCAGGCTATACCCCTGCGGGTTTGGCATGAACGAATACATCGGCACTCGGAGTGGTAATCAATTGATGACACAAACGATGTTCGAACACCCTAGACAACTGATATTATCATGATTTACCCTGAATTAAATGATACGAGGCCCTTCGCTGTACGTAGAACAGGTGTTCCATTGACAGGCATCCACGACGAGGGATACGTACCAAGACTTAAACGTGATAGACAGGTCAAGTACCAGCGTCATGATAGCATACTGGCTTCGCAATAGGTGAATCAGGATAGAGGCTGTGACATAAATAAACCCGACGATAACCATAATACATGCACCCCTACCATGGATTCGACCTACCTTTTAAAGGTGGCGGATAAATAATCATAATTACAAACCATTAAATCAAGAATCGACTTTGCAAAACATACCATATAATAATGATCGGCATAGATATTCGTGGTAATGTCGACCATGGTTTGAGAACTTATGATATGTCGGAAATGGTTTGTAACACATTTGGCTTACATACTCTAGGTTTTGACCAAAGTCACCACGAACCAACCATTGATAATATTTCAACCCTAGTAATAATTATAATAACAAAATCAACAAAATCAATTCGTAATGTTTTGGATTAATTTCTAGATTAGGATAAGACGAAGTATATAGAAATCATTAATATTTATCCTTGATTGCAAACCCAAAAACAAATAATAACTCATTAGTGATGATTTTGTTAAATATTCTATAGTTGTAAAGGTTGCTTTAAAAACAACGAATTTGCCCAATTCAGTAGCTGACAAAATGGCATTGTTTCAGTAGCTGTAATTCTTCTTTATTTTGTACTGAGAAATTCGAACATTTCATCAAACAAAATAGGATTTTGTTAGATGAAATAATGTTTTTTAAAGGCTGTTGAGCCAAGGCACAACAGATGGCGACAAGCTGGGAGGAACAGTTATCTCTGCCTCTTAACCTGAAATCATGCACATAAAGAAATTAAATCCTTAATACAAGCCATTATACAAAGATCATTGTTTTAACATTTCAAACAAATTCAAGTATTTCACAGTTCTAAAACTTACCAGAAAATTATAGTTTCAGTGATTTGTTTGATAAAATCAGGTCTCCAACAGAAATTAGTCCTGAAAGAGTAAGACAGTAAATGGCTTAGTTTTAAGGATAAAATCTCAATACCACAAGCATGGCCCTGCTGCCAGCAGGCCTTCATAGCCTCGACAGGGTTGCTTCGAAACCCTCAGAAAGCCAGTATCCCATTTGCTAGTTATACATGTACAATTCTGGTTGGGAGAAACTGTTACTAATATTTTCTTTTAATTTTATTCCTCATGAAGGCCATGGTTCAGGATTGGTAACCAGATGGTAACCATGTCAGTCACCAGTCTGCATTACAGTAAAATGAACCGGCTCGTGATGAGACCTTTCACCCCTCAGATTTTTCTGTCCAAGGGTCATTTCCTAGGCTTGGTGACTGGAGACGACAATGTTACTGGAAGCAAGCCTATGATCCTGAGCAAATTAGCTCGTGATGAGACTTTCTGTCCTTCAGATTTTTGCATATGTTCAAGTCCCTCCTTGTCCAGAACTTAATTATTATTAATCTCAAATGAGATTATCTTAGCAGATATGGAGGTGAATCTGATCCTCTTTACGAGAAGGGATGGCGTAAAAGATTTAAATAGATAACTTTACCAAGTACTGTCCCAATCACTTTGGGAAAATATTTGCAGAGACTGATATACTTAGTTAATATTAACATGGTTTGAGCTTTTCTGGTAAAATCTAGAACGATGAAAACACCATTCTCTATTCAAGAAGCAAAACAGAATGACATTTTCCAGGATAATAATGTCTTCGTGCACAACTTATAGATAAATAACAGAACTTAAAATGAGCCATCAGTTCGGGGTTTGATGAATTTACCAGGCTCATAACACACAAACAAACCAGCAAATAAATCAAAAGAGAAACGAAATAAAATGCATCAAGCAAACACACCACACAGGTATATACAAGATGATCCCTTGAGGAGGATCAGCAAAAATATCTCTTAATTAGGTGACCATTTACTGGAAGGTTGCCAATGTCTCCTTCCAGTGTTTGTAACCTGAAAGTGCTAGGACCAAGTTTTTCTGTAATAATAAATGGTCCTAGCCACAGGCATTGGAACTTCGTATGTTTTCCTTTGTCTTCGTGTTCCTTGTCCCATCTCAGGACTAGGTCACCTACTTCCAAATCCCGACTGACTGACTTTTTGAGGTCAAACCAACGCTTCACAGTCTGCTGGTGTTTCTCAAATTTTTCTCTAGCCAACTCCCTATCTTCCTCCAGTTTCTGCAAGGTGTTAATTCGATGCTCCATGGCAGAACATGGTACCTCCTGTACTGACTAGGAAAGCTGTAGGGAGGGTAAGAACAAATGAGGGGGTAAGATGGTTTCTTTACCATACACCAGGAAAAAGGGAGAGTTTCCTATAGCAGCTTTGGGAGTTACCCTGTCAGCCCACAGGGCGTTTGATAAAGTAGTGTGCCAGTTCCTATGATGATCAGCTACCGTGCGTTTCAGAATATTGATCAGGTTTTTGTTGGAAGACTCGGCTAATCCATTACCCAAAGGATAATAATTGGTTGAATATTTCAACTTAATGCCTCTTTCCAATGCATACTCAGTTAATTTTACAGAAGAAAAATAAGTTTCATTGTCAAAAATCAGATATTCAGGAACACCGAACCTAGTGATAATAAAAGAATCAAGGAAAGATATCACTTGTTCCGAGTTGACTGCTTGTAAGGGAATGGCTTCAACCCATCTAGTGAAGTAGTTTGTGGCTGTCAGGATATATTTATGCTGCTGTGATCGGGCCAACAATATCCAGACCCCATTGCTGAAATGGGACTTCGATTATGACCGGCTGAAGTGGTAATGCTTCCTTTTTCAGTCTGCCCCCTATTCTCTGGCACTCTTGACACTTCCTGGAAAAATCATATGCGTCTTTGAACAACGTGGGCCAATAGTAACCAACTTTAAGTATCTTATGTGCGGTGGTTTCTCCGCTAAAGTGTCCTCCGGCTGGTCCTGCATGTAATTGAGATAACACATTATCAGCCTCACTTCTTTCCAGACAACGAAGGAGGATTCCTTCGAAATTATTTCTAAACAAGATGTTATCAATAAGCTGATAAGGAGCAGATCTCAATCTCAAAGATCTTTTATTACGTGGGTCCAAATGTTTAGGTGCATTCCCATGCAATAAAAAGAACTTAATATCATTATACCAAGAGTTGGAAGGAGTAGAGATCGGAAAAACTTCCCTTTCAAACAAAGCAAGTTCACTAAAGAAGTGTAGATCAGATTCAGAACTATCAGCAGACCCAGCTGCTAGCTTGCAGAGTCCTTGTCCTCTGACAATCTTCAATGGTTTTATCTCCAAGTCATACTCTTGAAGCGTTGTGACCCAGTGCGCTCTTTTTTCACCAAGATCCTTTTGTACCAAGAGATTTCTTACTGCAGAATATGGTACAATGACTTTGGTGTGGGACTTCAGTAAGTAAGGCTTGAAATGTTTGACAGATTTGAAAACAGCGAACTCCTATTTATCTACTTCCGGATAGTTCAATTCTGCACCATTCAAACCAGAGCTCGTAAAAGCAATAGGAGCTTCGTTATTTTCCTGGTTTTTCTGTGTCAGAACAGTAGCATATGAAGAATCAGAAGCAAACGTATACAAAATGAAAGGTTTGGAAAAATCTGGGCTAGTTAGAGTAGGAGCTTCAGCAATAGCTTTTAAGATGTCATGAAAATATTGTTTCTCATCAGTAGACCATTTAAAATCAACATCTTTTCTAATCATTTTCTGAAGCGGCCTAACAATTTCAGTAAACCCAGGAATGAATCTAGAAACAAAATTGATCTTCCCAAGAAAAGACTGCATGGAATTCTTCGAATGAGGCATGGAAATCTAGGATATAGCATGGGTACGCTCTGGGTCAATATTAATGCCTTGTTTAGACACTACAAAACCTAGTAACTTACCTTCGGTTACCGCAAAAACTGATTTCTTTGGATTTAGCGAAATTCCATATTTCCTGCAGCACTCAAAGACTTTCCTAAGATGGCTTAAATGATCAGCTCTGTCTTTTGAGAAGATAGTAACATCATCAAGATAAATGACAACAAACTTACCAATCAGACCTCTAAATGCAATGTCCATTTCCCTTTGGAACGTTGCCCCGGCATTAATCAGACCAAATGGCATTTTTCTATAGGCGTAGGTTCCCCAAGGAGTTCTAAAAGTTGTTTTCAATTGGTCTGCTTTGGATACCAACACTTGGTTGTATCCTGAAAAACCATCTAGCAATGAAAACATTTCAGATCCAGAGACCTGCTGTAATATTTTTTCCATTGGAGGGACAGGATAATTGTCTTTTTCCGAAACCCTATTCAGATTTCGGAAATCGACGCACAGTCTGATATCACCATTCTTCTTTCTTACGGGGACAAGTTTTGCTACCCATTTGGCATGTATTACTGGGAAAATTATTCTAGTTGCAAGGAGTTTATTCAATTCTTTCTTAACGGCTGGTTCTAGGCTAGGATGCATTTTCCTCAACTTCTGTTGAAAAGGTTTAGCCTCTTGTTCCATGGGTATGACGTGTTGCATTATATTTGGATCAAATGTTTTTAGGTCATCATACGTCCATGCAAATATGTCTTTGAACTCATTGAAGAGTTTAATGAAGGCTATTTTTTCCTGAGCAGTACATGTACTGCCCAGATTAACACATTGGGGGTTAGCTTCAGTACCTAGATTTACAATTTCAGATTGCATGATAGAACTGTTTGTTTTACAGTTCCTCGCAGCTTTGAATTTATCCTTTAAATCATAAAAAAATTTCAGTTTAATCACAGATATGGGTAGAGTGCTGACCTGATCGAGAGATTCCTTAATTGAACAAGGCTTATGGATTACCGCAAAATTATACAGGTCTTCATCATGGGTCCTTTCGTCGATGACCACATCCTTGAAAGTGTCCTTCATTGTTAGAAAAGCAATCAGCTGCTGATCATCGTCGAAAACTCTCCAATTGATTATGTTGTCAGGTATAGATGGCCTGAAGAGCAATTCAACCGAGAATGGATCAGCAAGAATTTCTTCAGAAGGAATTAATCTAGAAGCCACATTAGCTAACAAATCAGCCTCTTGATTTAAATAATGAGGGATGGAACTTATATTAAATGCTTCAAATGCTGATAATAAATTCCATACCTCAGCCTGATAATTTCTCAGGTGTCCAGCTATGCAGTGTATTGTATTACGTACCTGACGAACAATAATCTTAGAATCTCCTAAGACTACCAAGGCTTTGGCTTCCAAGTCAATCGCTTTCTTCAGCCCTTGAATGAGGGCTTCGTATTTAGCGATGTTATTAGTGCAATCGAATTCTAACCTGCAAGCAATGAAGTACCTTTTCCCGTAAGGATCAATCAGTAAGCATCCTGCACCAGATCCTTCCTTTGACTTAGAACCGTCAAAGTAAAGAGACCAAAGACCATTGTTGAGATCTAAATGTGATGTATCTGGGACTGGAATTTCAGGTGGTACTTGTGTAAAATGGAAAATTTCAGACTGCTGATTTGAATCTGGAATTTCTGAAATTTCAACTTCGAGGTTCCCAAAAAATGAGTCAGCCATGTAGTTACCCATTATGGTATCCGTAAACAAAACTGGTTCATTTTAATCATCAATTTTAGTGATGGTATGCTTCATATACCGTTCCCGATCGATTCAGATCTTATTTGGGCGACCATTATGAGATATCCACAAATGCGACCAGTATGTGGCAAAATATCCATCGAGTTTTTGTGACCAATCCCTACTAAGAAACAAACCATATGCTTCAGGGATGTCAGCAACAATAATATCGATGATAAAGTGAACTTGAGGATTCGAAGCCAACCTTATCAGCACCTGCTTCAAC
>LPNX011056893.1:0-14988 GCA_001517045.1 Pseudotsuga menziesii
CAAAATTGCAAGTAGAGATGAAAAGTTCATTATACTCCATTCACAACATTTTGAAATGTATAAGATATAAGACTCCCTTTATTGACATTTTGGCCAACACACTTAATGATAGGGGTGTGCAATCTTAGGGCTGAGGCGAGTGGGGTTTTAACATAAACCCATAAATAAGAGTCCAACCAACCTACATGGATTCGGTGTATTATGATACTAACCAAAGAAGTGTGGACGACTCAAGGTGATTGGTCTTCTCCTACACTCACATTTCGTCGTTTCATTTGAAAGGAACTTGACCCAAAATTTTGGAACAATTCCTTGTAGTTATACAATTAATGGGATCCCTATCCCGAAATGTTTATCAATGTCGGGCACATCTTCCCTCTACCCTTTTAAACCTTTTACAAATTTTTGAAAACTAACCTAACGACCGCGGCAACCAAAGCATGAAGACAATAATGCTCAAGGAGTCGATGATGTCACATGTTTGTTGTGATTATGTGATTACTTTACACTTTGGCGTGGGCATATTCCATTAATTTGTTCTTTTGAAAATAAAGTAAATAATCTTATTACAAAAGTTTTTAGAATAAAATAAAAATTTTAAATATATTGTAAAATACAACTTTTAAATATCAAAACTGTAACGCTTCATCTCAGAAATCTTAGAAATACTTCACTGTATTCTATATTAAATGTATTCTATATTAAATCTCACAATACTGAAAGAACAAATAAATTAAAGTTTTCCGTATTGACAAACCCTTTTAATATAGCAACAGACTTTTCTGTACCAAAAATAAATTAAATCTCTGATTCTACTAGTAAAATTTAACATGAAATCACAGAGAACTGAAAATTGAATAAATCTCGGAATCTAAGTAAATATATAGTTAAAAGTGGACAAATCACACAGGCCAAACACCATGAGTGACCAATTGGCTGACAACCCTAGTGATTCGAAAGTAGTAAAATTATTTCTACATAAACCTACCCTTCCCTGGGCAACAGATTATTTTTAATAGCTAGTTGGGTATAATAATGCTGAAAATAATAATAATGCTGGAAATAAGCTATTTCACTAAATCAATTTCAGATTTCGAGAACCCAGCAGATATATCATATGCTTCCCACACTGGAGAAACAAGAATAACCCAACGAAGATAGACAGAACCCGCCCAACGAATAAAGCTTGGTGCCCCAGGGCCGGTCTGAACCTGTTCATATCGTTTTTTTTTTAATACATATTGAAACTACAGAACCCTTGAGGCTAACGGGCAGGTTACACTAGCTGCTTATGGTCTTAGATAAAGAATGTTTCGTCTGGTCAGCTTGACAGGTATTATTGTCCATAAGCTCAGGTATGCTACGAAGAAGCCACGTCTCGTCAGGTATGGTCAGGTCCTCAGAAAAGCTCAAAAAAAAGTGATCCCTATTCAATAATATTATAGATCCAATCAGCGTATGAGGTTCTTTATAATTGTTTCGAGAAGGCCAACGGGTGGGTAATAACTGAAGGCATATGTTAAGGGCCTCAGTGCTATTTGAATTTTATACGACTGCTGGCTATTGGCATTGATATTAAACCAAATCAGTTAAATCATTTAATTGGGTGAACCTCCTCATATCATATCATATCCACTATTGTAAACCCCGGCTGGTTTTGACAAATTTTAATAGAAGTATATAAAGCAATAAATTGTGAAGAAAGAGCATCAGGTGAGCATCAAGAAGAAGGCGCTCTGCGAGCACTCTTTAGTTCGTTTAAATTACCCCTGTTTGGAAAAAGTGGAGAGCCAATTGAATCACTTGGGATATTGAAATATAAAGCTCATATTAAAATGCTTGATCAAAAGCCCTTAGACCTTCAGATATAGATAGTTTTATAAAACTACCGGTTTGATACTGCCTTGGATATATTTTTAACAGGCTGGAGTAGGTCTACGGGAAGGAGGACAACGCACCCCACGAGTGAGGCTTTTATTTTCAACTTTGTACTATATCTCTTAAAACTGGCTGGATTCATTACAGGCAGGTTCCAGGGCTCTATTTTAAAAGACTCTTAGCTCGCTCGCCCCCCCCTAAGAAACAGTGGTGAAAAGCACTCTTTCATTGTGCGCTGAGAAATTAATTTATCTTAGAACTATTTAGCTTTTCCAATAGGAGCACTTGAAAACACGTTCTAATCAAATTAAAAGACTTATCTGTAGAAGAGGTCCTTATAATCTCTTGTAAACACATCTTGATACTCTTTTAATAATAAGTCGATAATTTCTCTTGTATGCTTCTCCGACCAATAATCTCCTATCTTTGCCATCTTTGGTCTCCCATCATTTGAGATGTGGACTTCCACTGTTTTATTTCTGCATTCCTCCACTCAGGGGCCTTTGACCCATCTAACTTCCTTTAACCCTCTTTGATCTCATTGTATGAGGCTGGGAAGTCTAGTTGGTATTCTTCTTCTTTTACAGGGTATTTTTCTGCTTTTACTTTTAAGATGGACTTTATCTTTTTATGGACCTCTCGATGTTCCTTCTTCAATATAAAGCTTTTTCCCAGGGCAGCTTTCGCATATTTTCTAGGTTGATTCTTAAAATTATAATATTGCTACTTGTTCTTCAGTCGAAATTTTGTTATAGTTCGAGGCGCGACTAAAAGGAGTTTAAACAAGAATAATGGGAATTTTTACCATGTCTTCCCTACACATTATATCGTGTCATGCGATAGGATTTTCTTCAATTTTATTTGCAGTTTATTTACCAACAGGCAATTTGTGCTCTAAGGAATCTACAGTTCAATTCATGCGCTAGCCAGGGCTTTAAAAGTTCAGGTTTAGGGTTGCTACACTCATTAAGATATAGGGTTTTGGGTTGCAGCATACATTACTGTAGTCATGTTAAAGCAACAAGTTATAGTATTGCTATCAAAACAGAACACTGGCAGACAAAATTCGTTCCTCCACATCAACGCATCATTTGTTGAGCATCCCAAAAAGGGAAAGGGGTCGGTGAAAAAAGGGATTAATTGTAGCATTATTCCGAAATATAATGAAACTCAACAAAAGTCCTACATACGTTGAGTTCGTCTCTACTTCTTAATTAATCGACCTAGGAAGGTTTAATCACAGTAAACTTTTAAGGGAAGCATCTTACCTGACTTTTCCAAACTCAGAAGTTCTTCCTACTTTGAGAATACTTTACTTCGAAATTCCAAGCCTTTTGCATCACGAATCAGTGTGGGCGGAGCTGAGCTACCTTTCTTTACCTATATGCCTCTTTGTCTCTCGGTGATAGACGATCTATCTAGGGACGTGCCATCAATTCATCAGTGTGCTGCCTTGCCCATGAGCGCAGTACCTTCAGAACGCCCACGTAGACGCATAGTGCAGGATTATATGTCTCTTCCTTCAACGTCTTCTATTGGCATTACGTATGGTACTTGAATTTGAGGGATAATGTGGGTAATTCAACTTACGATGTGAGTTGTATAGAATAGTGCCCAATGCCCCTTTTATAATTATAGTGGCGAACCGTAGAGTGGCTGCTATGCCTGCTCAGTCCTGAAGTGGCTCTCTGTGTTCTGCTTAAAGTTCATCTCCCTTTTGTTTTCTTCCAATATCCTAATTAATTATTGACAATTATCCAGGCGTGCTATTGGTTATAATAATACCTACTATTCTTTGATTAGCTAGTTAATTAGCCGTAGCCTATAGTTAATTAGGCTTTAACGCGCAAGCGGGCATGCTTGTTTCAATGACCATGGATGATGGTAATGGGCTGTACGTTATAGAGCAGCACCAGCTCTCCATGCTAACCCAACAAAGTCATTTTTTTTTGTTTAATCTAATCGGGGATTAGAATGGAGCTCTGAGTTCTATTTTTTTTCCCATTTTCAAGAAGCTTCTCACTTCTTTTATTTATTTATTTATTTTATTTTACCTTTACTCTTTTATTTTTTTGCAGTTGATAGAGCAGCATATTTCTAGAAGGAAAACCTCCTTTAATCAGGCAGCCTTATGCGACCACGCTGAAAGTAAGTGGAAGAGCTTCCATGTAAAAGATATAAAACTAGGCTAAGGTTACTAACGAGTAACATGAACCAACAAATTAAATATATATATATTTAATAAAAATTTAATTTATGCACAAATAACACTATTTGACCTGATTGGTCCTTCCACCACCGCCTATTTCTAACGCCACCTGGAAAGCCTTTTTTTTTTATCATGGTCAAATCATCGCAAGTGGATAAGCGCTTCCACAATCCATCCACGCGCTTCCATAATCCATCCACGCGCCCATTTGCATGCTCGTACTTGTATGCTTTCCAGATGGCAGCTAAAATTATCGACGACATGCATGCTGCCCAAATGGAGCAAATTCGGATGGACTGTCACCTCCAGAACGAACCTGGAATGTTCGTTTTATTAACACATCATATTGTTTATTATTATTATTTGTTTTTCAATTATTAAATGGGTTTCTAGGGTACGCTTAATTTTTCTCTTCCCCATTGTTTTTTCCAAGGCGCACAGAGCGCAGATCTCTTTGGGATCCCTCGTTTTCATAAGATATTTACAGTTCGTCTAAGCAATTTGCAGGCAAACTTGGACACAGACGAGTAGGAAGTGGTGAAGTACATCGTGCTCAACCCTAGCACGTCAAAGGCACCATGGAAAAGCATTGCATTCAGGCCAGGAAACTTAAGGCTGCCGTTGAACAGGAAACCGGTTCAACCACTTCTTCATATGTTGGTTAAAATGGCGCTTAGGGGAACACAGGGACGAATGCAGCTTCTTCAACTAATTAAGCTCGTTCGATTTTTTTTTTAAACTGTCTGTTCAACTAATATACTGGTGATGCTTGTGCGGCTAGTAAGACTGCTTCAATTGAGCGTTTTATACTCCTGAATATGAAAGTCAGGTTTCTTTTGGAGAGTTTCAAGCTTCGTTTTTTTTTTGGGTTTTGACTGCCGAAAATTATAAAAAGAGGATTTATCATATCTATCCATTCTTTGGTATATTTTGTAGAACTTGCTCCATTCCCTTGTAAAAGGTCCATTAAATGTCCAACAATTTTCATTCTGGTGTATTGAGATAATTTTAAAATTCATTTGTTTTGGTTAAGAAAACAAAACGTTATGTTATTCTCATTGGCCGATTACCAGTGAGACGGTAAATTCTTAACATTCTTTCATAAAATCGTGAGTGTTGTCCGTGCTTGTGGTGGGCACGGGCGGAGTTTTGTGTGTGTCGAGCTAGCGTTCTGTTTCTGACATCGATCCGCTCCATGGGTGGAGAACTGCGGGTCGCTGCTGGGAGGTCCAACCCTAAACTTCTATCTGCTACCATCTAGAATATCTAATGGGTTTTCTCTAACTGGTTTGAAACTAGACGCTGGAATTACTAGCCTATAGACTATAGACGTTGGTCTGCAAGCTCGCATGCATCATTAGCAAGCCTCCTCGTTGGTAAGCATACTATGTTGGAAAGCCTTCTAACTCCCAAATTTACCATTCTTTCATAAAATCGTAGAGAACAAAACTCTAAGAACTGAACACTACCTGGGCACCAGTTGAAGGGTCATGATAAAATGTTATTAATGTGGAATCTGCAAGATGCATTGCATGCGATGGATAATTGCAAGGCTATTTGTTTGTTAATATTTTTCCTTTGATGTATTTTGTTATAGGTTTGTCTTTAACGCTCCCAGTTGCTATCGCCTGCCTCACCTTTTGGCCCCAACGCAGATTCAAAATGTTGCAGGGCTCTGTTCAGGAGGCACAAATCAAATTTTGGAAGCGAGGTCTAACATTGCAGGGTCTCTCATAGGCTTCTGCATTAAGGCTTTGTTCTCAACATTTTATGAATTTTACAACCTAGGATTGCAAATTGGCATTTTACCTATAAGCAAGTTGGCATTCAAACATTCAAGCTCAGTGATTGCATGCAGGTGGGGCGAACTTAGCAATTCTATTGAATGTTCTGGTATTATGCTGAGTCTATTTGTGGGAATAAGTAAAGATTATGGGGAATTTTTTTTATTTTTTTTTTATTTTTTTAATTTCTCAATATATCAATTGTGAGCCCTCTAGTTCTAGATTTGGAACCATGGCTCTGATACCATTCTGTAGTGCTCCGCCTAACGGTTAGAGCACTGTGCCCAATTCTCTGTAATGTTCTCTATCAAAACATTTTAGATTGCATTATAGATTTATATCCAGGTATGTTCTATAAATTTTATAGACATATGTAAGTACAAGTATGAACTGTAAGCATATTCAAGTAAAAATTTCGAACTGTACATGTTGATAACTTTATGAATTTTCATAAATTAGACCATAATAGCATGCATGAGTTTAATATCTACATACCTGAAATTTAAATACCTGGAAATAGCGACTGTGGTAGATCCAACAGTTTGCCGTAAACCCTGTAGGCTCCTTCTTCTTCCAGCTTTCCGTCCGAACCTTGATTAACAAAATGATGTGCCACCCTGCCGACCAGCTCTCATCATGTGCTGGCCCTAGGAAACCCATGGGTTTCCTAGCCCCCGAGCCCACAGACCAATAATATCGAGAGCGGCTTCCTCTCCATTCTTTTCTTCTTTCTTCTCCATCTCAGTCATTTACAGATACTCTCATCCTTGAGTTGTCCCCCTCCTCAAGTATTTTTCTGCTTCGTTTTCCTCATGCAGAGTCCAATTTCCCCCAAAATAAATCCAACCTCTCCCGGCCTCCCCTGAAATCCCCAAAATCCCCCTCCTTATACCTCCTTCCACCGCCTCTTTCGTTATTATTTTATTTTATCATGGGTAGTGTCCTTCCGATAGGTCTGACAGGTGTAATGTATTAATAAATCTTCAAGTGTATGTGTTTGCAAAACCTAACCAAATGTCACACCTTATTGAATATTATTTATTTAATTCTTTATGCAATTGGTAAAGACTGTAAAATAATTAGTATAACTTTTAATTTAATAAAAGTATTTACTAATAAACCTTAAATTAACATTAATATGGTATAAGTTTAGTTTAATAAAAGTATTTACTAATAAACTTTAATTAACCTTAATATGGGACATTACAGATGATGTGTAATCATTAGTATCATTCTATTGAATCATTTTTTTATTTTCATGCATATATTGAGGTTCAAGATGTAACTTGTGGATAATTTGTCTTAAAGTTGTGAATGATCCAAGGACATGTACAAATACTTTCAAGAAGTATTGTGATAAACCATCACTAGTATGGTGATGGAGACATAATGGATGCACTATAGTCATCCCATGAAGGAAAATTCCTACAAAAATATGAAGAAGGTAGGACAATGGTCCTGGAGATATGTAACTTGTTATTACTACTTGCCATATATTATTCCTTTGATTGAGCTTATTATATGGATGCATGTGTTCCTTATGTTGTTTGTTGAGAATAACAGGTAACGATGAATGGTGAAAGCTTGAATACTTCATGAAATTGTAGTAAAGATGATCGAAATAAATAAGAAGAAGTTGTTGATGAGTTTATATAGATGAAAGAGTTGAACACAAGTCTTGAATATTGAGAACACCGAGGACATTGTTGCTTCAAAGAGGGGAGGATATAATACCCATTTTCCACACCTTTGTATTTGGGAATAAGTGTAAAAGCATGGATATGTAAAGATTCCTAGTTAGGAGCTCAATAATAAGGCCCCACCATTTGAACATAGTAGTATTTCTAGTATTTTCATGTCATGTTAGACCATGTGTCTATGGTAGCATGGTGATGCAATATAAAATGTGAACCTGATGACATAAAAAACAAACACAAGGGATGGATTTGCAAGACCATGGTAATGAAGGGGCAACAATATCCACTAGGAAATGGATAGAGGCCAGAGAAACATGTTGATAGCAGGGATAGATTTTAATCCTACTCGACACATACTCTCTAGTGGAAATAATGATTCAATTTTAGTATTGGTGTTATTAGTGTGTCATATATTTCTAGTAACTGATTGTGTGGTACTTACAGGTTGCTTGGGTGCTTTGAAATCGCACATTAGTGTACTAACTAGCCTACAACTAGTAGTGTGAGACTATTACTATACTGATTATGTTAGTGTATTATTATCCTATGATTGCTGGTGTTAGTACTAGTAGTTGTTATGAAAGGCCTAGTAATGGTATTATAATTTCACCTAAGGAGTGTGCTAAGTGCTTATGCAAGATATAGTAGAAGTCTAAATTATTAAATTAGGTGGCTTCCTTGATAAATGTAAGTTATTATCTTAGAGAGACATAATCGATTGGTATGCAAACAATTAAATGAAAAGTATACATTATTATTTTCTAAGAAGAAAATAGTATGTATGATGAGTATTACCTAATACTCTTTATATTTTAAATTATTATTATTATTATTTATTCATATGTTTTTAAGTGGCATTAAGCCTCTTATTCCACTTGGTGGTGGGAAGGATAAGTAACATGATTATCTAATTTTAGATAGTGGGACACTTGTCCCCATCCTCATTTTTATTCTATACATGCAACATGTTTTTTTGTATTATGATAATTATTTCCTTATGAGTATTTAGTGCATGCATGTGCATGTAAGGCCACGTGGTGTCAGTATTATCATAACCACTCTAGTTAATTGATTAGTGGGAGTGTCACTTGGGGAGATATATTATCCATGTGTTAATGTAGTAGTTTTCATTATTGATTAATTATTAATTGTTATTGTAATTTTTGGTGTAAACATTCCATTCGTGGATGGAATAAATCCTTGTTTTTAATTATTAATGTTATTCTTCACAAAATTCATTGGATTGACCACTTGGATCACAACTATAGGTATGTGATATTATTATAATTTTTATTTTTTATTATTTAATTAATTTATGGCAAGTGTTAGTGGGAGAAGCATTATGCATGCTCTCCTACTCCCTTTTCCTTTATTTGGATGTTGGAAACTCTTTGGAGTTTTAGGTTTGGGTCTTCTAAGGAGGAGAGAGGATGGATTCCCTAAGGGAGCCTATTCCTCCATCATTGAATCATGTTGTTGATAACTCTCACTACTCAATGAATCTTAGATGATAGCAGAGAGAAGCCCTTGTTTTAAAATTTATATATAATTTGTTCTTATTATTTTGTGCTTGCAAAAATCTTGTAAGTCGCATGGGGAATTCAGCTTATTGACCAATATATTATTACGTTCATTTATAAGGGGGGTTTTAAATAGTGAAAAATAAGGTCAATACATTGTAGGTATTAAGGGGGTGCAGATTAGGGTGTGGGTGATTTTTAAGAAAACGCCCCAACAATAAATTTTGTGAGTTGGAATTCAAGAACCAATAGAATTTCAATAAAATAAGTCAACCATAATGGTTGAATTGACATATTTGACATAAAATAAAACTACTTTTTTTGTTCATATTTTCGACATATCTCCCTTTGTTTTTACTCAAATTTCAAGCAGGAGAGCTCGTTGGATGCGTAATTTAATTATGCATCCAATCAATACCCACACTGCATACTTTTTATGGACCCCGCTACCCCAAAAACCAAAAATACCTGAAAAACATGATGATGATGTCATCATCACATTTTTTTAGGTATTTCTTATTTTTGGGGTAGCGGGGTCTGTCAAAAGTATGCAGTGTGGGTACTCGTTGGATGCATAATTAAATTTTGCATATAATGAGCTCTCCCGCTCAGAATTAGAGTAAAAACAAAAGGATATATGTCGAAAATACAAACACAAAAAGTAGTTTTTTTCATTCTTCCTCCAAAATTAATAACTATTATTTTACTATTTTCCTTAGGAGGCCCATTTTAGACCTCAAATTTCCTCTAATGATAGTTGTCCATAGCTTAGAAACATAAAAAGAGTTAACAAGTTCTAAATCCGCAACCCATCTAGTTAGTAAACCTCCTGAAAGAACTTTTGTATCCACCCACTTAAAACACAAACCTTCAAAAAAAATGCTCAGGACATCAATAATCAAAGAATCACTACCCATAATTTCCTATAGAAAGATAGCATCCAATTTTGTCTTCTCAACTGGTCTAAATAGCGTCAGTTTTAAAATGGGATTGGCTAACCCTTTGATGTTTAATGATAAGAATTCCATTGCCTAACATTTCCTAACCTTATTCTTGGGCTGGTCTCTAAGCACCCATTTGTTTTATTGTTGAATCCCCTTAGAGCAATCCTCAAAATCTCTAGGATTAGAATTCCATAAAGGAAGCTTTGTCCCAAAAAAACTATAATGGTGAGCCTAAGCCAACTGAACCCTTTTCTCCATCCACTGTGAAATTTATTTTCGATCTCATAGGATAAGGATTACTATCCATACAAATTGTTTCTCATGGTCAATGCTTTGGGAAAAAACCCATCACCAAAAGAGGGTCCACGAATAATTCTTTTATGGATAACCAAGGACTTCTTTTTACAAGGAATACCAAAATCAATTTCCTTAGATGACTCGGGACTACCAGTACTCAAAATAAGAGAATTCACCAAAACAACTTTACCGTCTCCTTTAAATTTGAGAAAACTCAATCGGGAGATGAGAATAATGACTTACCCATTTAAATAGTAGTCCCCAAGCTTGAATTTCTTCTCACTAAACTATCTCTGATTTCCATCTCGTTTCTACAAAATTCTTGTGTAAGCTGAATGGAGATTTCCAATATGTCTTCAGGAACCCTATTTGGAATCACCTAACCTTCATAACTCGGGGAATGAACTACAACAAGATCACCAAGATCTTCACCATAATTGATGTCCTCATTTACCTCCTTTACCTTATCTTCATATCGTAAGTCCTTACTCCCTCCATATTCACCTGTTTGTGAATAATTATGATACCCCACTTTAGAAGAGTGCAAATATTTAACTAGCGAACCATCCAAAGAAACCCTATCTTATTTTTATTTACGGCTCCATATCCGTTCTTGAAAGTTAAGGTGCAGTCAGATATTATATGACCAACTTGGTAACATCATATGAGTACAATGAAAAAGGATATTAACATAATATAAAATTCTATTAAATACCAAATCTCCCACCTCAATTTCAACAAACTCTCAAAAATGTTTAATTAAATCTATGAAACCCAAAACCCTTATCATAGTCATTATAAAAAGTCAACAACATACAAAATATTCCCCAAAAAATTCCCAAGAACAATTAAGAACATTTCATTCCATAATTCTATAAAAATACCCATAATCTTCACCCACAATAGGAGTCTGTTTAAAACCTTCCTCTCAAGATCAAAACAAAAAAGCCCCATTTTATCTTTTAAAATCGTATACCCAATAGCCACCTTCCATTCATTATTTTAACCACATCGTCCTCGTATTTTAACCTCAAACACAACCAACCCCTAGTCGTCCATGCTTAGATATGCATATTACTAGCGATATCTAATATTTATATGATTACATAATATTTCTTTTATTATTATATTTCTATGATTACATATGGTTTCTTTTACTATTATATTTAATTATTATAGGCATATTGTTATAATTATAATAAAATAGCCATCCATGCTTACAAATGCATATTACTATAACGATATATAATATTTATATGATTACATAGTATTTCTTTTATTATTATATTTCTATGATTACATATGGTTTCTTTTACTATTATACTTAATTATTATAGGCATATTGTTATAATTATAATAAAATATAACATTACACAGACATTTATCTGGCTATAAAATGTTTTTTATTATTATATATATTTATTATATAATTATATTTTTATTATAATAACTAACATCACTCCAATAATTATATATAATTATATAGTAATGTTACTATAATAATATATAACATTATTATGTTTTATACGAACAAATTACTAATAATATTTTATTATATAATTATATTATTACTATAATAAATAACATCATTTCAATTATTATATAGTAATATTATTATAAGAATATATATTATTATGGTTATTATGTTTATGAAAACAAACTACTAAATATTATGAATAATAAGTTAAATCGAAAAAATATACTCATATTATATAACTTCATTTATTTTTATAATAATAGATAACATCACTAAAATTGTTATATAATAAATAACACCACTATATCGTAAAATTACTACAATGATATATAACATTATTATTGTTATGTTTTTTGAAATTTTTATGATACGTTATCACCAGAAGTTATTTGTAGTAAATATGGTGGCTATTTTGAGTGGTTGAATTCTTTAATCATTATGCAATTAATTTTGAGGTTAATCATTTGTGTTGATTACCTTTATTACATGCTTAGATGATGTTCTTACTAGGCTATCAAGCATTCAGAACCACATAAAGACATCTAAGTTGTTTCAATTGCCTAAGTTGAGTTAGGATATGGATAATAATATGAAGTTTTGACACTAGTGGCCAGTGTTATGCCTTGACCATCGTTGGGTGAGCAAATTCAATCCTTATGCCCTAAAAGAATATTTTAGGGCTCTAGGGAAATGACAAGGCCTCAAATCATTACACATGACCTTTATAGGATATATTTTCCCTTGGGGATATGAGTTCCTATAGAAGGTTTTGAGTAGAGAGAATGGGTCTAAGGGACTTTGTCGTGGTTGAGGTCCAAGGATCTAGGGCCTTATGTTAGATACATAAAGATTCTTAAGATCAAGGGACATGAATGAGGCCTGGGGAGGCAAGTGCGAGTGGGATAATCTTTGGTCCCTAAGGAAATACAGTCACTTCCTTTGCTTGGGGGATTGGACGAAAGTCTAATAATGAAGTTAAATGGTTGTTGTTATATCTAGGTCTGGAACTAGTTAGGAAGAACAAAATCAACAAAATTTTGGTCTTTGGAGACTCAAAACAGGACATCCAAAAAATGAGGAAAGGTTACAAATATGGAGTGTTTAATTGCAAAAGAATATACGATCCCGTTAGCCAAAATAATCCATCTCTTCAAGCCACTTATTACCATATTCTTAGAGGGAACAACTCTATAGAGGACAAATTGGAAAATCAAGGTAGTAAAAATAATTAGGGAATTGTTTTAACTAAGGGTCACCAATTCCATTAACATGTTCCCTAGGCCCTACGTTTCTTGGGGATCATCTTTGTCACTACTCATGAACACCCTTGTCGTTCTCCCCAGCTGCATCTCCAACACACATCCCTCGACACAACTGCTTAATTATTGTGGCGGTCACGACCATGTGAAGGACTTAATGAACAATCCTTCCTCTCGACTCTTCGAAACTCATTTTGGATCATTGGCACACTTCTTAAATTTGCTGAGAATGATGAGTTCCTTTACCCCGATTCTTGTCTCTCCTTATGAATCTGAGCAGCTTTCCTCTCACCCCATCTTTTCCGAAAGAGACATAACCACTTTGTTCACAAACGTATTTAGCTCACAGGTAGAGTGTGACTTGGCGTTCCTGTCCTCCAATGACTTCATTGGTGAAGAGCCATCATGGCTAACAAAGGACTGGTGCAAAACTCTCACTTTAGGTTTGTTCAAAATGACCTATGATTCTCCCCACAGTGATGGTCTCTTTCTTCTACATAACCATCCTTCTGCTCATGATAACATGGTGAATTCAAAGGACAATGAAGAGATAAGCTCAGCTCTTTCAGAAATGAAAAGTGGAATGCGCTGGATCTTCCAAATGGTAGGCACAGCCGTAAATGAAAAGAGGGCAGCGACAACTGATGCAAAGTATATGGAAAAAAAATGGTCTTCCATGAATACAGGATAGATGATAACACCCATGATCTTCATGAAATGATGGGGACATTTGACATAATAAAGGAGGAAGTCCAAAATCTAACTAGTATGACCTAGTTCGATCACTTCCATGAAACTATAGCAGCTGGTGACTATCAAATCATAGAGCCCTCGCTCTCTCAATCAGTTTGTGATGGGCTAATAGGGTAGACCCGGGTTTCTCCTTTTAACCTCGCACCAACAAAAGACCCACAGTGTTGTCCCTTTCGGTAGCAGCCTGCGAACAGGCTATAGTCTCACCCGAAACAGCTATGGGGTGCCGCAGAATCAGGTTTCTGCAAGCAGAAGAGAGAATCTTACTATACCTTTAGTCTTTAACTATTAACAATCACTTAACACAATGCTTGTAATATCATTTATGTAGCTTTGTGATTAGATAAATAAACAGTTACTTGCACAACCCTTATCTAGGAATACACAGGGAAGCTAGTTATTAACAACAGTCTTACTTTATCAGTTATTTACTTAACAGTGCATAAAATATAATAACAAATCACACAAATGAACCACAACACCAGATGTCACGTGGTTCACCCCCAATGTAGGGGTTACGTCCATAGAACTGCACTTTATTTAACTCTTTACAACTAAAACGACAGTTCTGATCTGCTGTTGGCACTTGGGCAGACCCGGGTTAATGCTTTTCACGTCGCACCAACAAAAGACCCACTGTGTTGGCCCTTTCGGCAACAACCTGCGCGCAGGTTGCAGTCTCACCCGAAACAGCAATGGGGTGCCGCAGAATCAGGTTTCTGCATGAAGAGAGGGGTATTACTGTACCTTAGCCTTTCTAAATAATTACTAATCAACTTCTGATTAATCTATCATTCATTCATATATATTTCACAACATAATACACAAACAAACTTGCATAACCCACTACAGGGAATTCACAGCTCAGCTTAGTAATAACAGAGATCTTATAATATCAGATATATTCGGTTTAATGTATGAAAATAGCAAAACAGGAACAACACAACAAAACCACAACACCAAATATAACGTGGTTCACCCCCAGTGTAGGGGCTACGTCCACAAACTGCGTTTTATTCCTCTTTCCTCAAAATCACAGCTTATCTGCGCACACAGCTGCAGATTTCTTCTTCCTTTTGACAGCCGCGCACACAGCAGCAGGCTTCTGCGCACACAGCTGCAGACCTTTCTTACTTTCTTACAAAAACCCTCTGCGCACACAGCTGCAGA
>LPNX011056893.1:16591-75361 GCA_001517045.1 Pseudotsuga menziesii
AAACAGCTATCAGGATCTTCTGTGCTGTTGCTTTTCCTGCATAGTGACCTCCTGCGGCGCCAGAGTGTGCTTTTACCAATATTAGAGGTTTTTCGTGTTCCAAGACACACCTGCGTAATATCTCATCTGGTCCCATCTTATACAGCTGTCCTGCTATTAAAGTGAAGTCCGCGGCTCGGACCACCAGCTGCTTCTTCTGTTGTGTGGGCATTTCTGCGGGGGTAATACCTGTAGACAGATACTGAGCAATATCCTTGAAATAGTCATCCACTATCTGTATAGCAAATAATTGTGCATCGGGGAGGCCTTCGTCTATATTGGTAGGCTCCTCGCCTGAATCGAGCCTCGACAAGTGGTCAGGTCCTAGGTGGAGTCGTCCAGGCTTAACAATGATCTCAAAATCATATTCTTGAAATAGAAGTAACCACCTGCATATTCGTCCTCCTAGCACAGGTTTGTTGACTAAGTACTTCAGAGCAGAATGGTCAGTAAACATCTTAAAATGAGAACCCAGAAGGTAATGCCGAAATTTTTGTAATGCATATACCATAGCAAGACCTTCACGTTCTGTCGTAGTATAATTTTTCTCCGCCGTAGACAACTTCCTGCTTGCAAAAGAGATAGGGTGATCAATATTACCTGCACCTGGCTGAGCGAGCACAGTACCCAAAACAAGAGAAGAGGCATCCACATGCACATGAAATTCCTTGTTCCAATCAGGGAATACAAGGATAGGGGCGGTGACCATTTTTTCTTTCAAAATATCAAGGCTTGCTTGGCATTCTGGTGTCCATTCGAACTTGACATCTTTCTTTAATTGCCTCTCCATTGGTGCGGTAATCTTGGCATATCCTTGGATAAATTTCCTATAGTAGCCGGTGTGACCGAGTGTTGTTCGAAGTTGTTTGACTGATTTTGGGGGTGGCAGGTTTACAATAATAGCGATCTTCGCAGGGTCCATCATCAATCCCTGTTTGCATACCACATGACCTAGTAGAATGCCAAAAGGTGCACAGAAAATGCATTTTTTTTTTTAATTCAAGGAGATTTGGTGCTGTCTGCATTTATCCAACATAAGTCTCAAACTAGAGATATGGTCTTTGACGAGCCCAAAAATAGTCCAGTCATCAAAATAAACTTCTAAAAATTTATGTATGTATTCCTTAAAAGCAGAAATGACTACTCGGGAGAATATGGCAGGTGCATTCTTCAACCCGAAGGGCATAACGGTATACTGGAAAGAACCCATTTTGGTAGCGAAAGTTGTCTTGTGTCGGTCTTCGGGAGCAATTCGGATCTGGTGGTAGCCCGAAAAGCCATCGGTAAAAGAGTATATTTCTTGGCCTCCAACATTGTCGAGCACTTCATCTGTAAAGGGAGTGGGGAAAGGGTCGTGCAAACAGGCATCATTAAGTTTCCTTAGATCGACACAAATTCGGATTTCACCCTTAGTTTTATTCTCCTGGACGACCATAGGGCTGACCCACTCAGATTCTTCAACAGGTTCAATAATTCCAGCAGTAAGCATCTTTTCCAATTCTAGCTTAACTTTTTCTTTGTATTTTGGATTCAATCTATAGGGACGCTGCTTCACCGGCTTGGCATCCGGCCTCAGGGGAATCTTCATTACCCCGATGTCTCCCAAGATACCTTTCATTTCAGAGAACTTCTTCGGAAATAGATCTTGGTATTCCTGGAGTAACTGAGTGACCTTGCTTACCATCTCGTCATCCCAATAATCACCAATAGTAGCGAGCTTAGGTTGAGCGTCGGATCCAATGTTGACTGTGCGCGTCTTCAAGGGTTGTGTCACTTCGGGAACTTCGACTGCCGGTCCATGCACATCACAATATCCTTCTGTTTCTGGGATAGCAAGACTACGCGGATTCTCCTCTTCCTCAACTGTGAAATTATAACATTCGACTGCGAAGGCCTCTTGTGTGGCCCAATCAGGATGAGTTTCAGTCATTTCTTGATCATTAAATACCTTAGTATGGCTGACCCTGATAGCTGCATCTAGGGCTGGACAGACATAATTAGTAGAGAAAGTATTGACAAAGCTATGAACAAGACAATCCCAACTTACAGTATCTCGGCGAAGTTCAGCCTCCTCATACCAGTTCTTTGCCAGTGGTCCCAACGTGTGAACAAATCTATGTACCCATTCATCGTGAGGAATATACTTCCATGCTTCATAGCAGTTGCTGAGATGGTCCTAGGGGAAAGTTTTTCCATCAAACTTACTGTGCGCTGTGGCTAACTGATCCGAGAACCGTAGGCGAAGGAGCTTCTGACATACTTCCCAGGTAGGGATCTGCTTCTTATGGCTCGTCCACCATCTGACTGCGGTAGCTCAGAATGCTGACTCTAAGGCTGGCATAATTTGTAGGGCGGGTATCTGAGCTGAAATGTGTGCGATAAACGATGCGGGGTCTTTCGAACCATCATACACAGGTATATGTCGGTTCTGTGAGTTGACCCATCTGACAGACTTGGTAAAGCAGGCATTGCTGCCCTGATGGAGCTCAGACAATCGGTGCTGCCAATTTTGGAGTTCCTCTTCCGGGTCCGTCATACAGGAGCTACCGGATTCCCATCCTTCGGCCGGGGAATCCGCGTTACCTTCGTCCTGCGCCGTAACAGGCGATACAGGTTTCACATCAGCCTGATCGTTATGGTAGATTGGCTCAGTATATCGTGCGCCTTGTGAAGGATCCAGGGGCAAAATGACCCTGAAGTCTTTCCCTTCGAAGACCATCTGTCTCTTTTTGAGGTTAATCACTGCGGCATTTGCCATTGCCCATTAAATTCCTAATAAGGCCGGGTAAGGGTTGCTGTCATCGATGATCTCAATTACTTCAAAGTCCACGAAGGTACTAACTCCGTCAATATCTATTTGGAGATCCAGGAATCTTCCTAAGGGTACAATCTTTTGCTGGTTGGCCAGCCGCAACTGTATAGGAGACCAAGCAAGGGTAGGTTTCCCCATTTGTTCCCAGGTTTGTTTGGGTAGAACATTGACATCGGACCCCAAGTCCAAAATAACATCAGTCATATCATATGCCCCAATCTGAGCATTCAATCGCATTTCCCTGCCGGTCCGGCTGACTCGATGAACGGGTTTATCCGGGGCACCAATTTGCAAAGATTCACAGGTAGTAAGGATGTTTTGCAGCTCATTCAGAGCAGATTGATTCCTTAAAAGCTTAAGGCAGTTGTGCAAGAAGGTAGACAGTACACTTTCTTTATCCATCAATGCGTCATAGGGTGGTAACGGAAGCTGCGCAGGGACACTAGGTAGGCCGGAGCCAGCAAAATCTTTCTTGGCCGCCATGAATGTTTCTTTTTCTCTGAGGATATCAAATACCGGACGTTTTTCAGGGGCCTTCCGAACTAGAGCTTCGACAGGGTGGTTTGGTGGTTCCAGGATATGTGTCGTAAGTCCACTTCGAGTAACGACATTAATAGTCGCCTCAGGGCGGGGCTCGACAGAAATCATCTGAAGGTTGGGAGTAGGGATAGTCGGTCGGGCCTGAATTTTAGCGATCAGCTGAGGGCACTGTTCGATCACATGATCAACGGCGCGGCAATACCGACACGTCGTAGTTGGGTTCCGACAGTCGCGAGCCAAATGCCCGGCTTGGTTACAATTATAACACACTATTTGGTTGCGGCCTTGCCCAGTCATGCCGCCACGCCCTCCAGGGGGACCTCGGCCAGGAGCACCGCCCTGGTAGCCATAATTGTTGTTAGGTGGGCCTTTCGTGTGCACCCTGTAGGCATCATAGGTGCGGCACTCCTCTTCCTTATGACCAATAGATTTGCAAAATGTACAGTAGGGGTTCGCAGGTCCCTGTGCATACTTCTGCAGCAGATAACATTGCTCAGGTCGATGCTGGCCGGTCATTCTGCAAAGCTCACAATAAAGGACCTGTGGCGGAAAGGGGTTCGGCGCACCGGTCTGCAGGTACTTAGCTATTAGAGGGCACCGGTCCTTATCATGTCCTTCGGTCTGACATTGCGCACACCACCCGGTGTCGCCGTCCGACTTTCCCTTTTTCATTTCGCGGAGTTCCACTGCCATCGCAGCTAACTGCGCTTGGATTTGAGCAATCCCAGAGTCATCTTCGACAGGGGCAGTCTCTAGTTTCATGGCAATTTATAGGGCCTCGGGCTGGTCATCAACTTTCTGTTGCATGAGTGGCGTTCTGATATGTGGTAACAATGCAGCAATAAACCATTCCTTGTGCTGCGCAGGACTGATGGTAAAACTGACCTGGTCCAATAGAACTTTGAATCTCTGATCAAACTTCCAGACTGATTCGCCACGCCGCTGTTGAATCTCTTTGAGTTCGGTGATGCTCTGCGACTCCGATCTAGGTTTCTTAAATTCTTTGATTAGGGCCGCCTTGATTGCATCTAACGTAGGGCTCTTGTTGCTAGAAAATTTCATGAACCAAGTTAGAGCCCTATCCCGAAAAGATGTAATCAGCTGCGCGGCGCGCACATCTGGATCGGTAATTTTCTTCACGGCCCATACGGCGTCACAGAGGAACCAGAACTGATCTGGGTCTTCGGAGCCCGTGCCTTTAATAATGGGAAGTTTAATATCATCAACAAGGTGAGCCATGGAATTGCGGGCGGTTTGGGGAAGGGGGCTGGCGGTAGAAGGGGGGGGTTTTGCGCAGGTAGGCTGGCCTGTGGCCGGAATACTCGAACCTGGTTGACTCGCAGATTGCGGCGGAAAGTCGGGGGTCGCGGGGCGGCGTTGCGGGGTAGCTGGCGGGTTTTCACTCTCAGGGTGGCTTGCGGGGTCTAGATCTTCAGGCTTTACAGGGGTGGGCACGGTGAGCTGACTTACGGGAGAGGGGCTAAAAGTCGGCTTATACCTTTTCCCGTTTCGCAGCAACCCGCGTTGCTCGTCCGAGAGAGTGGCACTTGCAACCATATGTTAGTACGACTAAACTAATAATCAGATGCAACAGGAATATACCAATAATATTTTAACGCTTAAGCCAAATAAATTCAAAACTTACCACAGATATCGTAGCAAGACGGTCGTTCCACGTCACGAAAAGAAGTACTTGTATCAATAGCAAGCTCGGTGCCACCAGATCTTAGCGAACCAATAACCGATGGCCTTCATCAAGGGCCCACAGAACAGAGCCCTTGTGGTACCAGATAACCCCTCGCGAGCAGTTACTGAGTTCAACCGGCAACGGAACCAATTTGTTAGCACTTGGGCAGACCCGGGTTAATGCTTTTCACGTCGCACCAACAAAAGACCCACTGTGTTGGCCCTTTCGGCAACAACCTGCGCGCAGGTTGCAGTCTCACCCGAAACAGCAATGGGGTGCCGCAGAATCAGGTTTCTGCATGCAGAGAGGGGTATTACTGTACCTTAGCCTTTCTAAATAATTACTAATCAACTTCTGATTAATCTATCATTCATTCATATATATTTCACAACATAATACACAAACCAACTTGCATAACCCACTACAGGGAATTCACAGCTCAGCTTAGTAATAACAGAGATCTTATAATATCAGATATATTCGGTTTAATGTATGAAAATAGCAAAACAGGAACAACACAACAAAACCACAACACCAAATATAACGTGGTTCACCCCTAGTGTAGGGGCTACGTCCACAAACTGCGTTTTATTCCTCTTTCCTCAAAATCACAGCTTATCTGCGCACACAGCTGCAGATTCCTTCTTCCTTTTGATAGCCGCGCACACAGCAGCAGGCTTCTGCGCACACAGCTGCAGACCTTTCTTACTTTCTTACAAAAACCCTCTGCGCACACAGCTGCAGAGGTCGTCCACGCACACAGCTGGGACTTGCTCTTTCCTTACCAAATCCAACCTTACTTCACCTTATCTTTCTTTCATCAAAAAGCCTAACCTCTCTATTTTACATAAGCGCTTATTTATACTGCGCGGCTTTACAAAACCCTGGTCTTAAACCATGGGCACCCACAAAAACCCTAAACCCTGGATTTAAACCATGGGCTTATTACAAACAGAGAGGGTTTTGACTTACCCCGACACCCCTAAGACTATTTTGACCCACCGCTCCACTTACAACTTAACCGCGGAGTTACCCCCTATGGAGTATGCGCTCCAACATCTGCGCACTCAGCTGCAGATCTCTTCAGTCCTCAAAGCCATGCACACAGCAGCAGGCCTCTGCGCACACAGCTGCAGAGGTCATCCATGCACACAGCTGGGACTTAACCTTCTTACAAAAACCCTTATACAATCTTTTATCTTCACATTACATTAGCTTCATAAGATAATCATTCAAGACCTAACCCTACTTCTTTACACAAGTGCCTATTTATATAGCGCACTGTTACAAAACCATGGGTTTACACCATGGGCGCCCAAAACCCTAACCCTGGATTTAACCCAAGGGTTAATTAGAAAAAAGGGGGTTCAACCCACCCGAGACACCCCTAAGACTATTTTAGGCTGTAACTCCACTTACACTTCCTCAAAAACTGTGGAGTTACCAAAACTAAGGACCTTTAGGGTCGGAGCCCCAATAGGCCCCTAAGACTCACTTGTGACCCGTCCCGGGGCACTCTGCGACTCTTCTGGTGGGAGAATCTTCTTTGTAAGGATATCGAAATGACTGTTGAGGTCATGTATAATGTCATCATCTGCTTTCTCTTTTTCCACCAATTCCTGTAATACTAAGGATGATACTTCATTAGCCTTTTCCTGCGCAAAAGTATCGTAGTTCTTCAAAATTTTGAGCTGACTCTCCACAGCATTGCTAAATTCCAATGCTTCATCGACAAGTGGCTGTAGCGAATTTTCCAGTAGTGTTACCTTCGTCTTGCAGGAGTTGATTTCCTGCTGGAGCTCCTTGCTTCGCTTTACCTTAGCCATTTTCTGCATAGGAGGCAGCGTCTTAATTTCTTCTCTGACTGCATCTAATTCTGCCTATCACAGATTGATGGTTTCTTGTACCTTACCTATATCTGGGTGGTCCTGTAAGTTCGCCCATGCTTCGATACTGTCTTCTAGCAGCTTTGCTACACTGCCCACAATATCTGATATTTTAGCTGCTGAGGCCTGGATGTCCCTGTGGCGCTGTTCTTGGACCTCAGGTGGAGTTTTTGGAGGGATGCAAAGTTAAAGCTCCGTGATCTGATTCTGGTGTTTTGTTTTTAACTTTTCGATTTCATTGCAAGACTATTGGGCGTAGTCTCTCAGCTTGATAATTCTTTGCTCTGGTTCCTCTTTGTCTTGGATGTCAAAGTCGGGAAGACTCCGACATGCCTCATCTAGCGCTTGCGCCAATGTAGCTATTGTATGTTTAGCCTCTTTCTTCTTTTGTGCCAATTCTTCCAGCCTTGCTGCAATATTTTGGCTTTGCTTCACGGTGTCTTGCAACTGTATTTGAGAGTAGCTATCTCGTGCATGGATCTCCTTTATGATGGCTAACTGGAAGAGGTGCAATTCTGTCATAGACAGCTTGGTATAGTCGATTCCAACTGTCATACCCATCTGTGGTCGTGAATCTGCATCAGCCAGTATTATAGATGCGCTTGAGACTTGGCCCCTGTTATCTCTGGTTGGCCATTGTCTCATATCCTGCTGCGCGGATGCTGGGGTACTACTTGTCGTTGTATTAGTTGCTGATTTTGTTGCTAGCTCTTTTAGCTCCGATACCCTGTTTGCGACACCCATGAGCGCAGCAAGATGCACATCCGCAAACTGTGACCACTTTTGAGTTAGTGTTTCAGTGGACCTGTCAAGATCTTGCTCAAGCTCTTCCAGTGACACAGTGACTCCTTCGTCTAGATCTTTGTCCTTCGACGCCTTTGTCTTCTTGCGGGACTGAGGCTTGCTTACCTCCTGCACCTCTAGTGATTTGTGCTTAGGCGATCCATTAAGATCGGATAGAGTTTTGGCCGAATCTTCATCCTCTTCTTCATGATTACCATCTCCACCTTGGTAATTTCCCTCTTACTGCGAGTCGCTTAGGTCTTCACTGTCTTCTAGTGGACTTTGCTGCTGCGCCCGACTGGTACCTGCGCCTGTCTGGGTAACAGGGGGAACTGGAATAGTGGGTTTCTTTCCTGCATCTTTCAACCAATCAGCTGGCCATTGTTGAACTATGCCCAGGATGTCTATTTTGGTTACTACATATGGTAACTTAAACCACTGATGTGTTGGATCTGCACGGGCTTGAATGAAAACATGATGCATGTCGGCACTGAAGTTCGTGGCACCTTCATATTAAGAGAATAGCTCATGGGTAAGTCGTGGTATTCGCAAGATCTCGTAGTGTATACTCATGCCATAAAAGGTGAACATAGTGTTCATCATCTGCTGAGATGTTCTATCGGACGACAGCTAGAGGGATGCGTATCTTACTGCACCCGACATGCTTGGGGGTGCCTCCATGAACTGAGCCTCAGTGGGTTCTTTCCACTCGATTAGTCCAATAAGTATTAATATCCAGGAATAATGAAAAGGCCTACCTTTTTCCTGCACATCACGGGCATCTTCCAGGAATTCCCTTGCAAAATATGCGGACTAGTTGTAAGTGTACCCCTCAGCGCAGTTTATAGCGATTCTAATAACCGATGCAGGCACTTCGCTGGGCCTGCACTTTCGCAAGAGTTTGCATGCTAGGAGATCAGCTGCGAAGCGGATGTTCTGGTCCTCAATCATGGAAGTGTGATACCCTCGTTTCCCCTTGGTCAGGCTGAAACCGTAATTCATGCTCTACGCGAGCTTCGTATCCTCTTGTTTTGACAAAAATTCAGTGCTCGGATCAGGACCTGCTATCGGTAATCCTGTGATCTTATGAATAATCTCGGCATCGATAGGAATTTGCTGGTCTCCTATCCACAGGTAGCCATCATGTACTAATGCTAACAGCTGTTAACCACGACAGTCACCTGTGTGTTGCGCCCAAAATGAGGAATATCAAGCATTTTTAACAGGCTAGTTGTGTCCAAGCCGGTAGCCCACTCTCGCACTTCCAATAGTGTCACGTTATTGTCTGGGTATTTGACGCGATGTAAGTATTGAGCAGGTGTGAACTGTGGAAACTTGCTATGATCATTTGTGTCATGGTCGGCATACTTGAGCCGGTATATTTTTCTTGTCATGGTGCCAACCAGCTGTACACCCAGTGGCAGCGAGGGTGTGCTTAATGTAAACTGCTTTGTCCGCCGGGGTGGCTGGATGCCTGGTCGGACAGGCTGGAGATACGGTTGCCTTTGTGGTTTAATGTGCTCTTCTTCTTCAATCGGGACCTGTGCTGAACTCGGCGGGTCCATCTGGTGAGTTCCTGATGTTTTCCCTGATTGCCTGTGTCAGTCTTCGTTCCACTTAGAACAAACTTCAGGTTTAAACTTTTTCCTAGCGGACCGTGTCTGCATCGGCTGCGGCAGGGCTAGGTGAGCTTCTTCATGGGGCACATGGGTATGTAGGGGATCAGAACGACTCCGAACACCTCTCTATTCGAACTCTCTGACTAGATCCTGAAGCTCTCGCTCATCTGTCATGGGTTCACTCATAAGTGTCAAGGAAATGCAGAATGCGTTTTTTGCCAACTTAGGGATCCTCTTATACACTTTATCAATAAAATCTGTTAGGACAATGCATTTAAGGCACCAAATCCGATAAGAATCTTGTCCGACCGGTACTGGATTTTCCATGATCTCATTAGTATAGATAATTAAGGTAATTAAAGTTCCCATGTTGTCAATTCGGTTGTTTTCCAATGGCTGGATTTTAAGCTTTGCCTTGTTTTTGTGCTCCAGTAAAATCACTGTCTTAGCTTCATCACAACTGGCAGCCTTGGTACAATATTGCTCCGAGGTCTGTCCTGGTAAGATATGTGATGGGGCCGTTAGGTTTGGTGCACTAACTTCTTGGTTCTACTCCTTAGTTTGGTACTCAGTTCTTTCTTGATCATCACTTGCCTTGTCATGGATCAGTCTGACATCTGCATCTAAAGTAGGGTAAACTTCGTTAATAGAAAATGTAAGTATAAAACTATCAACAAGATCATCCCAACTTACAGTACCGTGTCGAAGCTCGACCTCTGTATACCAGTTTTTTGCTATAGGTTCCAAAGTGTGTACAAACTTATGCACCCATTCCTCACGAGGTACATGTTTCCATGCTGCATAACATTGCTTCAAATGTTCCTGAGGACTGTTCTGCCCATTGAACTTACTTCACACCCCTTGAGATTGGTCTAGGAATCGGAGGCATAGAAATTTTTGGAAATCTTCCCAACTGTGAATATACTTCCTGTGGCCTTTCCACCATCTCGTTGCTGTAGCTCTTAATGCTGCTTCCAGAGTCTGCATTCTCTGTGATTCTGGCACTTGTTCTAAGAACTGCGCAATGAATTTTCCTGGATCTGTCAACCCATCATATGTAGGCAAGTCTCTAACCTATGCACTAAGGCATCTAAGAGATTTGGTAATTCGTGCGCACCGATGGCCATGTAGCTCGTATAATCGATTCTGCCAACTCTCTAGACCATCATCTGAGTCAGACATGCAAGAGCTATCACATTGCCAATCCATTACACCTTCGGCATTAGGCTCGACATAATCTTCTTCTTTTGCTGTGATATTATAGATGTGGTCCAGAATATCCTGATCTTCCTCTCTGACTGGCTCCGTATATCTTTCTCCTTGAGAATGATCCAATGGTAGTATAGCTCTCAATCCCTTCCCTTCAAAAGTCATTTGTCTCTTTTTAAGATTGATAACTGCATCACTATCTATTGCCCACTCAATTCCTAGCAAAGTTGGATAGGGGTTACTGTCATCAATGATCTCACTAACTTCAAAATCTGCTACAGTACTGACTCCATTTATATCTACTGGTACCCGAGGAAATATTCCTAAGGGTACAATCCTCTGCTGATTGGCTAGTCTCAACTGTATAGGTGACCAATCAAGGGTAGGTTTTCCCATTTGTTCCCATGTTTGCTTAGTTAAAATATTGACTTCAGAACCCAGATCTAAAATAATATCCTTCATGTCATACTCTCCTGCCTGAGCATGTAGTCTCATCTCTCTTCCAGTCCTTCTAACTCTGCTAACAGCTCTTTCACTATCAGGACTTTGATGAGGTTCACAAGACTGTATAACTTTTTGTAATTCATTTAAGGCATTCTGATTTCTTAACAATTTGATGCAACTCTGTAAAAACGATGACAGAGTACTTACTTGGCCTTGTGAGTCTTCTTGGGATTGCAACTGCTGTTGTTGCTTGTTTGGTGCTGGTAAATCTGAATCAACAAAGTCTTTTCTGGCCTCCAAAAAAGTTTCTTTTTCTCGTCGAACATCAAATGCTGGGGTTTTCTCGACGGCCTTGCGAACCCAAGCTTCATCAAGCTGCTTTGCATGACACTGTGCCTCTATCGTAGCTCCACTTCTTGTAACAACATTAATAGCTGGGATCGGTCGTGGCTCAACAACAATCAACTGGACACTTAGACTAGGTTTGTTGTTTCTTTCTTGGATTTTAGCTAGTAACTGTGGGCACTGCTCGATGACATGATCAACTGCTCTGTAGTATCGACATGTCGTGGTTGGGTTTTGACAGTCTTGAGCTAGATGTCCTGCCTAATTGTAGTTATAGCAAATAACTTGACCTCGACCTCCGCCGGGCATACCTCGACCTCCGCCGGGCATACCTCGACCACGACCTCTAAAACTGCCTCGACCACCTCAGTAACCATATCCATCATTGCCTTGTGCATCCGGGTATATCCTATAAGTGTCATAGGTCTGCTCCCTCATAAGGTCAAAACTGTGACATTCATCTTCATTGTGGCCAACGGACTTACAGAATTTACAGTAAGGATTCTTCGGTACTTGAACATACCTCTATAACAGATAGCAGTCTTCCGGTCGATGCTGGCCAGTAGTTCGACAGATCTCGCAGTACAGAACACTAGGATTCAGTGGGTTTGGTGTGCCAGTATTCAAATAGTTTCACAGTGCCGGGCACTGGTCCTTGTCGTGGCCTTCTGTTCGACAACGTATACACCATACCTCTTCATGGGTGGCTTTCCCTTTTTTCATGTCGGGAAGTTCTAAAGCCATCTCTGCAAGCTGTGCTTGAATTTGAGCTATGCCAAAATTATCTTTGATAGGTGCAGTTTCAAGATTTATGGCAATCTCTAGGGCCTCTTGCTGATCAGCAACCTTCTGTTGCATGAGTGGAGATCTGATGTGAGGTAATAATGATGCAATAAACCACTCTTTATGTTGTGCTAGTCTAATCGTGAATCTAACTTGGTCAACCAGAACTTTGAATCTCTGATCAAAGTCCCACACAGATTTGCCTCGCCGCTGCTGAATCTCTTTTAACTCAGCACTACGACTCTGATTTAGGTTTCTTAAATTCTCGGATCAGTGCTGCTTTGATGTTAGCCAAGATAGGATTCTGTGTGCTAGAAAACTTCATAAACCAAGTCAAGGCTCGGTCTCTGAAAGAAGTGATTAGCTGCGCTCGTCGAACATCTATGTCCGTAATGTTCTTCGCGGTCCACACAGCTTCGCACAGAAACCAGAACTGCTCGGGGACTTCTGACCCAGTTCCTTTAAAAACCGGTAGTTTGATGTCATCATGAACATGGGCCATCTGGGATCTAGGGGATGAGGAATGGTTTGAACTGGCTGGGGAATACTGACCTGCGACAGGGATACTCTGGCTAGGGTTACTTTCAGACTACGACAGGTTCTTGGGGGTAATAGGTCTTTGCTGTGGGGTTATCGGAGGGTTTCTAACAGAGGGGACCTCAGTGGACTCAGATGCTTCAGAGCTTAAAGGGGTATACTTAGTGGAGGAGCTGAGATCTTTCTTATATCTTTTGCCATTTCGCAGCAAACCACTTTTCTCATCGAATTCCCAGTCACTTCCAATCATAGGTTAACAATACTAGATCTAACAATCTGATTCTATAAGCAAGATTCCTTTTTCATCCAATAGTATTTTAATATTCAAACTAAATAGGTTCAAGTACTAACCCCTTGTTCCTTTGAAAAATTGTCATTCAGCTTCGCTAAAGGAGGTACCTGTGTCGATGGCGAACTCCATCACAAATGCTTTGAGAGTTCACGCAGTCCAAAAATCCATGGCTCGCGAGATTGCGTTGTTCACTCTTTTCAAGATAGCGATTCTTGCGGGGATCCAGGGAGGAAACTGGTTTTATTGGAAGTTCGTCCTCCTTTCTATTAACCTGGATAACCACTGGTGCAACTCTATGTGTATAGAACCAAAGAAAATTTCATGAACATCAGAAAAAATGTACCTTTGCAAAAATTGTTCGGCGCTACGATGGGGATCTTTGTTTTCCTGTTCTACAAACTTGAAATAGGTCGCTTCAATCCAATCACCAATTTCTTTTACAGAGGGCCGCCAAAACATAGCCCTTGAGGTACGATGTAGATCTGTCTTCAACAGATACTAAGTTCAACCAGCAACGAAACAAATTTGTTGGGTTAATAGGGCAGACCCAGGTTTCTTCTTTTAACCTCGCACCAACAAAAGACCCACAGTGTTGGCCCTTTCAGTAGCTGCCTGCGAACAGGCTACAGTCTCACCCGAAACAGCTATGGGGTGTCGCAGAATCAGGTTTCTGCAAGCAGAAGAGAGAATCTTACTGTACCTTTAGTCTTTAACTATTAACAATCACTTAACACAATGCTTGTAATATCATTTATGCAGCTTCACGATTAGATAAATAAATAGTTACTTGCACAACCCTTATCTGGGAATTCACAGCGAAGCTAGTTATTAACAGCAGTCTTACTTTATCAATTATTTACTTAACAGTGCATAAAATATAATAACAATTCACACAAATGAACCACAACACCAGATGTCACGTGGTTCACCCCCAGTGTAGGGGTTACGTCCACAGAACTGTGCTTTATTTAAATCTTTACAACTAAAACGACAGTTCTGATCTGCGCACTCAGCTGCAAATCTCTTCAGTCCTCAAAGCCGTGCACACAGCAACAGGCCTCTGCGCACATAGCTGCAGATCTTCCTTTTCAACGCAACCCCTCTGCGGACACAGCTGCGGAGGTCATCCACGCACACAGCTGAGACTTAACCTTCTTACAAAAACCCTTATACAATCTCTTATCTTCGCATTACATTAGCTTCATAAGATAATCATTCAAGACCTAACCCTACTTCTTTACATAAGTGCCTATTTATATAGCGCACTATTACAAAACCATGGGTTTACACCATGGGTGCCCAAAACCCTAACCCTGGATTTAACCCAAGGGTTAATTACAAAAAAGGGGGTTCGACCCACCCGCGACACCCCTAAGACTATTTTAGGCTGTAACTCCACTTACACTTCCTCAAAAACCGAGGAGTTACCAAAACTAAGGACCTTTAGGGTCGGAGCCCCAACAGTTTGATGGATGGAAGAATAGAAGAAATATGTCACTCACATATGTCTGTCTAATGTTTTTTTGCATTTTCCTTAATAGTCAATTTGTTAAACCATACCCTTCAATGGGTTTAAGATACTTCAACAATCAGTTGAGAATTATTTTCCCTTCAGTTAGTAGTATAGAAACCTCTTTGTTTTTACATTTCATCATCTCAAAATTTTGATTTTATACTTTGTAAGGATGGTTGTGCTCAACCTTTTTTCATATATATAAAATTTTCTCCTAGTTTTGTTAAAAAAAAGGGACATGAATGAGGCCTCCACGCACTACACAAAACCTCTCTTAGGGATGTTTAACTTGTGAATATATATATATATATATCATCTCTAGTAAGATGTTTTGAGCATTAAGGGGTTCTCAACTTGTCCTTGACCAAATTTGGTTGTTAAGATGTATAAGAAGTGACTATGATCCAAGGGCCCTAAACAAGGCTTCAAACTAACATATTCAACCTCCCTCAGGTAGTTTTTCTTATAGAAATAATATGGACATCCTTGGAAGGTTTTGAGAACCAAGAATGGGTCTTGAAACCTTGGCAATGATCATTGGAGGAAACTTGAACCTTAGGTCATAAACCAAGCTTATAACACTCAAGGGCTATAAATGAGGCATCAAATTACCTTACATGGATTATGTGACGGAGATTTTCTGTCTAAGTAGGAGTGTAGGCACCATTAGTAGATTTTAATCTATAGAAATGATTCTTAAGTAATTTCCCATGTGTGGTGGAGAAAACAAGGGCCTCATTCCCTAAATGAAGCTTGTAGGGTTCAAGGTCCATGAGTAATGCCTCAAACCACCCCATAGGACCTCTTAGGGGGTTCTTTAGCCTCTAAATGGAAATTTGGGTTCCATTAAGAGGATTTAAGAGCTAAGAATAGGTATTTGGCATTAACCATGGCCATGGGAGGACATGTGGTACGCACTTGCTTTATAGAAAACAATAAAGTAAATGGACCATCAATATGGTCTTGAAACACCATTTGGAAGACCTCCCTCAGGGATCTGTGTCCTTCATGTGGGGATATCCCTACACCATGTTAGGAGTGTTTTAAATAGCCATAATGAATCATAGGAGATTGACCTTTAAGGATGTGTCTTTTGTACTTAGCCATGGTTGCAGGGGAAATTGAGCCTTAGGCACTAATTAAATCTTCTAGATCTTGAAGACCATGAATGAGGATGTTTGAACTGGTACAAAAAGGATTTCTGGGAGTTTGTCCTCCATCCACTAATCTTTATTATGATCCTCATTCAATACTAAAATTCCATAGGAATTAGAAATAAACACAAACAGATTGATGGTTGAAAATGTAACCCCCATTTTAAAATTTTATAGTATTGTTTTTATAATTAAAAAACATTATAAAAATAAATTGTTTCTTATTTTTTATTTTTATGAAAGATGGTTTTTTTAATTACTCTTTTAAAATGGATTTGAAATCTAGGAAAGGATTAAAAAAAATTCATTTTTGATCAATAGTTAAATATGGGGTCTCGACCATAAAGACCCTTTCGCAACATTAAAAAAATATATTGAGAAGTATTCTCAAGTAGGTGAAATCCTTCTAGTAGGAGATTTCAACACGAGGACTGCAAGTGAACAAGCTAGCATTCTTTGTCAAAGGGAATATTGCAATATTATTTGGATTACAGAAGAAAGAAATCATCAATGGACAAGAATTTCAAAAGACAACAAAAGCTACAATTTCTTTGGAGAACAGTTGCTTACCTTATGTTGAACTTCCAATTTAGTAATCTGCAATGGTTTTCCTAGATGGACAAACTCTGGTAATTTCACTTGTAATACCTACAATGGATCAAGTGTGGTGGATTATGCAATTTGTTTGCATGGCCTATGAGAGAAAATGGAGGAATCTATGATTGGAGAACAGCTCTAGGATTTAAAATCTGATCACAAACCGATCTATCTAAGTCTTTCTTGGACTGATGAGTAGCAGGTGGGGACAAAAAATAGCACATTCAACAACCTTTTCCAAAGGGAAAAATTATTTTGACTCAAGAGAACTATAATGTCTTTAGGAAGGCATTAGAGATACTTTGTAAGAGGGAGGAAATTCTATCCGAAGGCCTTAATAATCAACATCTAACTAATTTAATTCAAAGAGCGCTCACAAAATGCAAAAGAGAAAAGAATAGGAAACGTGAAACAAATTGCTATCCTGTTAATTCTTGGTTCGATGAGGAGTGCAAAAAAGAAAGAAAAAGGGGGAGAGAGTCAATCTAGAAAGAAAGAGACTTAAAAAGCTACAAGCAGATTATAAGAAAGGAAGAGCTAATCTTCCTTGGGAAAAACAACCCCAAACTATTCTGGAAGGAAATTCAAGCAAGCAAGAAGCAAACTGAAAACAATATTATAGCAGAATAGTGGCTTGAGTATGCAAGTCAACTCTATGAGTAGAATCCTAAGGTTGAACCCCTCCCCCCTTAGTCAACACCACCACCATTACTAAGCTTTTCACCATGCAAGAGATTGAGGTGGGTATTAAGAAGTTGGGTGTTGGAAAAGCAAAAGATTTAGTAGAACTTCAAGCTGAATATCTAAAGTGGGGTTCAAAAACTCTTGCACCTCACATTACAGGAATCTTCAACAACATCGTTCAACAGGGATTCCCTACAGAGTAGACAACTATCCTTGCAATTCCTCTATTCAAGAGTGGGGATGTCAACAATCCCTCCAATTATAGGAGCATAATGATAAACCCCTTGTTTGCAAAGCTATTTGGAAGCATGCTAGAAAAGATATTAGCAAGTGGGAAGAAGAAAGGGACAAGTGTGCTAAAGGACAAGTAGGTTTTAGACCTAAACATTCCATGGTGGACCATGGTATTACTTTAAGGCACATCATTGAAAAAGTGTGGGAGAAAAAATGGGAAGCCTTTTGTTACTTTGTCGATTTCATAAAATCTTTTGACACGGTTCCCAGGGATAAGCTATGGCATAGAATGGAGGAACTTGGGGTTCCTATACATCTTAGAGCAGTTGTTCACAGGATAAATGAGGAGGCCAAAGCCAAAATTAGAACATTAGATGGTATCTTCGAAAGTTTCAAAAGCAATATCAGGGTCAAGCAAGGGTTCCCATTATCCCCTACCCTTTTTGGCTTATATATTGACAAACTTGAAGAGTGGTTAAACTTAGAGGTCAGGGATTGTTAACCCAAAAATCCCCCACTCAGCTCTCAATGGCCTACACCACCCAAGGACAACATCTCACAACCCTCATATCACTCCATTAGACCTCCACACCCTCAAAATAGCTAAAGGATGAAGAAAAGGGCTTAAAAACCCCAAAAAGGAGCCCAAAATAGTCTCCTAAGAGCTAAAACCCCCCAAAAGGGGCTAAAACCCTAAAAGGAGCTAAAGTTAGGGTGGAAGGGGATAAATCATTGACCAAGGGCTTAAAACCCTAAAACCGCTTCAAAAAGCTATAGAAGGAGGGTGGGGGCTCACTCTCAAACAACTTCTCCCTTGCATATTGTTATGCTACCCATGGATGCCTTGAGACCTTTGCCTCTCAAGCCACCCACACTCCCTCTCCTCCATTTCCATTAAGCCATTGCTCCCCCATCCAAGAGAGGTGCTTCCATAAGCTAGGGCATGGTGGCCCATTTTCACCCAAGAGAAGGTATAACCATATTTCATTTTTGTTTCTTAGTTTCTTAGTTTTCTTTGCTTTCTAACCCATATTTCATTTGCAGGTTTTTGATCTAACATTGTTTTGCAGGTGTTTCAATCTATTGTAGCTTAGGATTTATTTGCGGGTGTTTGGAGGCGGAACCCTAACCCTTGTGTGTAGAGGGGTTCATCATTGCTTCTATCTCCTTTCTGTTCTTAGCTTAGTTTACTGTTCTGTTTATTTACCTTACGTTTTATTTTCTGCATTTACTCACGAATAGGAAAATACCCTTCTACCCTATATGCAAAAGGGAGCCATTCCTGCCCTTGTAGTAGGGAGAAATCCCTGCTACAGAACTGGCGACCATACCAGGTCGATCCCACAGGATCCCTGGTCCAAATTTTTAAATTTTTTCCCTAGTTTTTAATTTTTTTTTATTAAATCCATCTTAAATTCAGTTTATTTCCTGTTTTTAGTACTGCCAAAGCCTCTGCTAGGCAAAACCGAGTCAGATTGGCCATAACACACGTTACTGTAGGCTAGATCTGACTCTACCTCACAAAAAACCTCAAATTCAGAGCAGGGCACTCTTATCGCGGCCAAAAGTGAGACTGGGGTGCACTTAATGTGAAAATAGGTGCACCCAAGGCACACTTAATCCCCTGATAAGTGCGACTTCAACCCAGAAACTCATTCCTTGATTGTTTCTACATTCTGTGCAACCCCCTCATCAGTTTCTGAAAAAACCTCATGGCCCCCTCGCCAGATTTGATAAAAAATGTGTGGCCCGTCAAACAAAACTTCAATTTTAGTTTAATAACACTTAAATTTCAGTTTTATAGGACTATCAATGCGGCTCAGCCACCTCTGTCCAGCACTGCAAGTCAATTTCAGTTTCTGTTTTCATTTTCTGCAATTTCTTTCATAAACAATGTGTAAATGCCACGTAAATGTTAATGGTGTAATCAAATAAACCTAGCATAACCAAAATCAACCTAAAATTAACCATCTTTCTTCCCCTGCCTCCTTTACCCAGTCATCACCCTCCGGGGTATTCTGGGATACGACGAAGGGCAAGTTCGTATAGATCTAGGCACTCCACTATATTGTTCCAAACCATTAAAATCGGGTGACCTGGAAGGTAGAGGGGGTAGAGAAGGAGGGTTTCTCACAGCACTAAGTGTCCTCCCTGTTGACCAACCTAGCATCCGAGAGGTGACCTGAGGATCTACAGATGGGTTTAGTCCCATTGTGTTGAGAACCCAACACCTTCTTTTGGTTGAAGAGGAATATTAATGTGAGGTAGACATCTAGTTAGGCCAACAAACATTCAAGGTTAATCACTGTATTTGTTCACAATTTCTGATTATTCAATGCTAGCATACATAAACATAATGAAATGAACTCTACTGTGATGAATTCATAAACCATTTGCAGCAACCAAATACCAGAAAAACAAACAAACAAATACACCATACCAACTAATTAACCCAACTCAGTTCATGATGCTGAGTGAGCCTTAAAATTTACCAATTTACACTAAGTACAAACAACTCTGCAGTCTTTGAGGAAATAAGTCCCTGACTGCTTCAACTATGGGAAGTACTTGGGATTTGTGCAGAAAATCATTGTGAGAAGTACCACATGAACCCTAAAGTAGCTGGCCACTAAGAGGAATTTCCAAGTGAAATGGGAAACGAACCCTTCCGATTGAGTAGAAACACCTATGAGGAAAAAGCCAAGCGTTGTCTCTTGGAAGTCTTGGTGGCCGAGTGACCACCTGTAGCCAATAGGAAGCCACTGAAACCAGGGTCGAAACATCATTCCCACCAAATTTCAGGCATAAAATCTAACACAATTCATCCTCCACGCTCTTCCTCACGCCTAAGAGGTGAACAACCACCATTTGGAACACTCAATCTACACTGTCAAAGCCACTCTCAGTGATCTCCCACACCATCAGAAGGCCACATAGCCTCTGATTCTGATTTAGAACCATATCAGTCTGAACCATACCTCCATATTGCACCATCAATCCCCATGGCTAGTACAAATGCAGATCCATTTTCAGGCATACCTTCACAACCTATCACCCACAACCTGGCAAGTGGCCCAAGCATAGTTATGAAAACTATCATTAGTCAGCTGCCACAACCTATAATGACCAACCAAGCTAGCAAACTGGTAGCACAAGGGGGCAATGGCCCTTCCACACACACTGCCCCTCCTGCCACACAGGGGGGCAGTGGACCTTCGACATACATTGTCCCTACTGTCATACATGGGGGCAATCTCCCTGCCACTCATACTATCCCACCCACAACACTTGGGGGCATTGGCCCATCCACAATGGTGCCACTGCAAGCACCCCTAGCTATGCAGATGCATTATGCACTTGCAAACCCCACCACCATTGCAGCCCCATCCCACATCAACTTGGGGTCAAATATGCCCTTCATGGATCATCTTAACTTTCCTGATTCGGATAGATTAACAAATGACCCCATCTGCCATCAAGCTTTTTGGCTTCCAATGCCAACTAAGCTACCATCAGACATCCCCAAGTTTGAAGGCAAAGTAGGGGAATGTCCCCAAAACCACATAATGACATTCCATCTATGGTGCTCATCCAATAACATCATAGATGACTCCATCAGGCTGAGACTATTCCAACGTACCCTCACAGGTGCCGCGGCCAAATGGTACATTGAGCTACCACAAGCCAAGTACCCAGACTTCAACTCCCTAGCCTTCATGTTCCTACAGTATTTCGAACTCCCTGTCAGATATGATGAAGGGGTGGAGATCCTGTAATCTTGCCATCAAAGCACTACCACTCACATAACTGACCATATCCATGAGTGGCGGTGACACCATAGCTTATGTAAAATCCAAATTGACGACAGGATCTTTTTGGATTGGTTCCTTAAGACCTTTCTCCCACCCATAGCAAAGGACGTTGCATCCGAACATCCCCAATCCGAAGAAGAGGCCATATTTAAGGCCCAACAATTTGATGTTATCTATGCTCAGTCTGGATACCTGTACACCGTCATTCCAGATGCTCCCCGTCCGAGTACCTCCTACCGCGACGCACCGAGGGCATCACATGCTGCTAACAACATCATAGGATTGGTATCCCAACAGCCATAGCCTTAACCAACAACACCTATCATTACACCACAACCAAGCAACACTGCTAGTGTTTCTTACTAGAACCAAGCTCTGGACTATGCAAGAATGATGTCTCAGTCTAGAGCAATAGCTTCCTACGCACAACCTGTGCCACTGCAGCAGGCTCAAGCCATGGCTTGGCCAACACAGTAGTATGTGAGGCAAATGCCCACATTTGTGGCACCATCACCCCCACAAATATACTATGCACTGCTAGTGCAACCAGTTCAAGCCCCTATCCCTGCTCCACCTGCTCCGTTGGGACAAGTGTTCACACAACAAAACCATCCCAACTAGCCTGTCCCCAACAATCAACAAGGGAAATCTCAAAATAACCGGCCCCGCAATTGAGGAAATAACCAACCGCAGGGAGGAAGTCAACAACCAAAACCTCCCAACAATTCCACGACAAACCGGCCAGCCCAAAACCCCCCACGACAGAATGCACCAAGACACAACGCCCCATTGCACACAAAACAACCGTGCACACTCTGTGATGTTTATGGGCACTACACATTCCAATGTCCCCTCATCACTCATGCTAAGTAGGCCTTTCAAAATGAGTCCCAACAGGTCCCCAACGTGACAAATCAAGCCCAACCCAACCCAGCACCATAAGGACCTCCCCCCATGGTGCTTCAAAACCCACTGCTATTCCAAGGATTGGTGGCAACTGCACCCCCTCCCCAAGCCAATCCCAATGCTCCGGGGGCACCTCCCACAGCTGAAACAGGTGTTCACCACTTGCTAGCCATGATGACTGAAGAGGTCAACTTGCAAAACTGACAGAATCAGTACAGTACCACCACCGAACCCATTGACACATCAGCAGCATCAACATCCAAAATAGTCAACCTACCTCTTCAGTTACCCCCATTCCTGTGCCCCCCCATACCCAACATTTCCAATAATGCCACGACTAGAGCTACAATCAGCTATAGCATTGTGGAATATTTGGCCCCAACGCCAACCGCCATGTCCGCCCTTGAGGTGCTTAAAACATGCCTAATGCAGTGGAAATCCTTACTAGCCGCCCTAGGGGCAGTAGACCACTCTGAATCTAAGTTGATCACATTTGACACTGAGAACGGGGAACCATGCATGCCCTCGACCATCGGCTTCCAAATCTCGATGTCCATCTAGAATTTAGTTGTGCATCGGTGCATAGTGGATGAGGGGGCAACCACGTGCATTAGGTCTACCTTGGTTTGGCAGAAACTTGGATCACCAATTCTTCAACTGTCCTCCATAACTCTATGGGATTATGATGGACATCCCACGAAATCCCAAGGAATCCTCCCCCACTTCCCCGTCACATTAGCCGAGAAGATAGTGCTAATCGACGTAGAAGTCATCAATGCTCAACTAGACTACAACCTCCTCCTTGGAAGGAGTTACATGTATGCCATGTGAGCAGTTTCATCAACTGTCTTCCGTCTCATGATGTTCCCCCATGAAGGGAAGATTGTGATGGTTGATCAGCTCACTTATCATGATCCGCAAGGGTTAACGACACATGCCAATGTTATCCCTACCATCACCACCATTGAGCCACAAGGGATGACCACACATGCTAATGTCATCCCTGCAATCAACACTATGGTTGAAAACACACTAGCACCTTCATTGTTGAATGTGGGCGCTAGGTTGTTTTTTGATACCACCATGATGGCTCCTTTCCCATTAGTGTCACCACCACCGACACAAAATGAAACTGCGGATTTGTGCATGGTCTCATCAAGCACCGCTACACCCAAACAACAACCACAGCTGTAGCCCCTACCACAACCACAACATCGTCTATAGCCACAACACCAACAACAACCCAACATCACTCGTAGCAGCAGCATTACGTGTAGCCGCAACCACAACCGCATCCCCACATGCAATCATCAGGGAGTTATTTGGGCTCATCCCCAATCCATATGATTCCCTTCCTCTTCCCCCCACCTAGTGTCATGAGAAAACTGATAATGGCCACCTTGAGCCTACCCAACTTTACATTAGGAATTTCGGTGTGGTATCTTGATCCACCAGCTCAACCAGTAATGCCCCAAGTTGTTTTAACCCAGGTGCAACCTATCGCGGTTGATTCCCACCCTCCACCCAGTCCACACAAGCCAACCACCTCACCCACACCTGCACCACCCCAACCGAAAAGGGCTAGGGGAAAGAACACCAAAGCCACCATAGAGCCACGAAAAGTCCCACCTTGTGCTGTCTGTGAGCAACAGGGCCATCCAACTTAGAATTGCCCTAAAATCCCAGTGATCCATGTGCATCTAGATGCCATGGATATAAACAAAAACATCCCCGTGGTTGAACTCCCAACCGTGCCAGTAGTCAAGAACAAGGCATTAAGGACAAACCATGCTTGTGCCCTTTGCATATTGTATGGACATTACTCCCACCATTGCCAAGATTTGCCCGAATTTCAAATGGCTCTCGCTGACCTCCATCACCAGTCCCTTGACTCTGAGATCACCTTGATTGAAGAAGTTCACCCACCACCTCCTTCTTCAGACACCATGTCCATTTACATGATGTCCAGTTCCACTGACCCGCTCATCTCCTCCTCCACTGACGGTCCATCGGAACTGTCTCTTCATTGCCTGAGCAACAATGAAAAGATACTTGAATCTTTGATTGCCTTGGAATACCCATGGGACAACATGCACCATCGCTCGTTCTTCCTCCCAAAAGAACTGGTGTCACAGTCTGACCAGTTTTTCATGGAGACCAAGGATTTCATCCATGGGAAGGTGGACTGGTTCAAGAACCCCATCCCAGCACCAGATGCCTTCGAAGAAGGGAATATAGCGAACATTTTTCCAACCATTAAAATTGACATCTCAACCAACTCTAATATCATTGAAGAAATCATGCTGGGGGCATATTGCTCCCCAAAAGAGGTCAATGCCTACAAAGTTCTCTTCCAAGAATTCCGCGACATCTTTGCTTGGTCGTACACTGAAATGCCCGGCTTAGATCCATCCATCATGGAACACCACATCGACACATGGCCTGATGTGGCAGCCATACGCCAAAAGCAACGGCCCTTCCATCCATCCAAAGTAGCTACGGTGAAAGATGAAAGAGAGAAGTTGTGCACAGCCAACTTCATTTATCCCATTGCATACACCACTTGGGTTTCCAATCTTGTTTCTGTGAATAAAAAATAGGGTACCATTCACATTTGCACAGACTTCCATGACCTCAATGGGGCTTGTCCCAAAGACAACTTTCCCACACCTTTCATCGACCAGATCATCGATGCATGCGCCGGACATGAAGTATTTTCCTTCATGGATGGTTTTTCTGGATATTACCAAATCCAAATCCGGAAAGAAGACGATTATACAATGGCCTTCACAACCCCATGGGGCACATTCACTTATCGATTCATGCCCTTTGGCCTGAAAAATGATGGAGCCACCTTCCAGCATGCCATGACACACTGCTTCCACGATCTCGTTCACATCATGTTGGTTTGTTTTGACAACCTCATCGCACGGTCGCAAAAGCACACACAACACATAGATGACTTGCGACAAGTCCTCATGCGATGTCGCCAATTCAGAATCTGCTTGAACCCATTCAAGTGTGTTTTCTATGTCCCCATGGGCTATATCCAAGGATTCATCATGTCAAACAAAGGAATGACTGTTGATCCTCGGAAATTACAAACGACTTTCCCTCTAACATCACCCCTTTGAGTGACACCGTTCCAACTTGTATTATAGTCTTTCTATTTTTTGTTTTACACATTTTTTCCAAATTGAGTCAGATGTATCATTTCCTCTCATTGCTTTAGATGGAGCACACCTCAAATCGGTATATGGGATTCCCAGATGGAGCAAGTGGATGGTCTCCAAACCTCACCTCGGTTGCATGGGTAATCTACTCCCCCTCGCACGAGTTGATCCACATCGACGGAATATGCGTGGGTACCGAAACCAACAACCAGGATGAATATGATGGTGTCAATGGCCTCTTGGTTGCTGCTCTCTAGTTAGACATTCACCATCTCGATGTCTTCTTAGACTCCCACTTGCTTGTTTTTGAATTGAACAACCACTACCAAGTTCATGATTCCTGCCTCTTTAGAAAGTATCTATGCACTAAACAGATGGTTAGAACATTTGAATCCATCACATTCACACATGTTCCCAGAAACCTCAATAGTGTCACAGATCAAATGGCTATTGATATTCTAAATTGGCACATCCACAATTGCATATAGGAAATATACAACCATAACATCATGAATAATCATGTCTAAAAGATACATGCACAATGTAATACTACATCACATAGACATTTGCATTCCACAGCATAATAAAAAGACTCACGTAATAAAACCATAAAAGCACATCCAAGTGCGTAAAAATAAATAAATTATATATATATATATATATATATATATATATATCGGTCAGTCGCATTTCCAAAACATGTCCAATACAAAAACGAGAAGCCACATATGCTTTCTCAACAGGATGTACATAAGCGACACAAAAACCCCTAAGTGCACCAATGCAGTAGGGATAGCCCCACTAGGCCACTAATATGACTTAGACCCATCATCTGACTCGGTATCATCATCTTCCAAAGAGGAATCCTCCTTTGCAGGAAGATCAGCTCTCATCATTCGGAAAAAGTGCTCACAAGCCACAGCCATCTTCCTCATCACACCAGTTAACTTTGGAGGAAGGTTGTGAATAGCGGTAATCAAATTAGCACTCAAGTGCTACCAACCATCATCTGACACTCTAGTAGCAAGCTCCTCCATATACGGCACTAGTTTATCCATGTCTCACTGCTGCCTATGGGAGCTCCCTACAGGAACAGCCGCAGGAGGTACGGTAACAACGTGCCTCCGATTCCTGGGCGGTGGGTCAGGACCAACATCTGCACATACAAACAAGGACATCATCGGTCCATGTATATCAATATGAAAACCACTAACCAGCTCAACTATACTATGCATAAAGATGGACATAAAAACATCGTGCATACATACCAGCTGGTCCCCATGCTTGGCCAGGAGGTTGGGGCATCTCAAGGTCTCCCTGGAAATCCATACTCGCATACGGATACTCCTCAATCACCATAGGAATCTGGAGCCACTGCTCCAACAACTCCTCTGTAAAAAAGTGCCCCACTCTGCCACCACCCTCACGAATCATCATTTGGCACCATCTATACATCCTTGGCTCCTATGGACCACTGTCCTACACAGCCTGATGAGGACAAATTGTAGGTACTTTCTCAAAGAAGAAAGCACATAGGAAGGAGCCAAAGCAAAAACCAACACTAGTAGTCTTCGACTTGTTCAGCTGACGCCGAACAACCTACAGGTACATCTGGCCCCATGCATAATACGTGCCACCTATGGCATGATCTACTAGCTGCAACTAACCACCAGAAATCTTGTGGCTCCCCATGGAACCCAAGATACACTGCAGTAAGGTCCCCACTGCCTGTGTGGACAAGTCCTCGATGTCAGACATCAGGATGTAAGAACCGCGAACGTGCTCCATAGCATAACAGTGCTAATCGCACAGCTCATCCAATGTCTACCACCGAGATAGCATAGGTACCAAGTCACCAACCATTCCCAATATAGGGATCCTAGTAATGAATTAGACATCCTCCAACGTAATCTCAATGCATTGGCCCTGAAAGAGGAACACCTCCTCGTCAACATCCCAGAAACTTATCAGTGTTTGCATCAGCAAACCCAAGCTCCGCATAAGGGGTATCCTCATTAATTTCAGCAGTCCAAAATGGGCTAATGTATCTCTAACATTCCTGTCATGCAAAGATGCATCCATGACACTCTTGCAGTCTCTCTCCCTCCACTTAATCTCCACCATCCTGCACAAGAAAAAACCCTGATGTGAGCCATTTCCATCATCAAAAATCACCCAAAAGAGGCTAGGGCGCACCTGTTTGGGCAAAAGGAGCACCTAGGGTGCTCATAATTTCCCCACATGTGCACCCAGGGTGCACCTTTTCCTTCGAAAGGTGCGACTTGTCCCCCATGAAACTACAAACTACTCATGGGGGGCCTCTAGGTGACCAAATCCAGTAAATAAACCGCCAAAATGATGAGATTTAGTAAGAGATTTTACCTGCAAGTTGCGGTATGTGAAACCGTCGGTCGGATCAAGAGAAATCGACAAATGAAGAATTAGGGCCCACCTCTCCAGCTCCACAATGAATAGTGACAATGACACTTCACCATGTAGACCTCACCCTTATATAGGCCCCATTTGACCTAATTTCTTTTGATCGACATAACAGGACCATACGAACTTCGTTTAAGACGTCATTCATGCCACTGGTTTCAGAATTCTACCCTCTATCTCTTTATGAGACCATCATCTCATGTTTAATAATTCAATTTTAGGACCATTTCCCACTAGTCACCTTGATTTATGAGCCATGACATGACGATGCAAGTGTCTACGGACCTATACTTGTATCACAATCCCCGATCGCAACTCATGCAAGTTTCAGGCCACCACCCGTTAAGGAATGTAATTTTACTTTTATTTTTGTATTTATAATTCTCTTTTCCACCGCACCTTACACGGACATCTGGACCATCGTCCACAAAACCATTTATGTTTCTTGCATGTATTTGGCATATCAGTGCCTCTAGACTTGTACTTACATCGCATGTAGTCAAGTTAATCCACCGCAACATACACACATGCTCTCCTGACCTCTGTTCGAGAGCCACTTCGGTTTGCATGCCTCTGCCGCACCGACTCACGAGCCTTTGCCGCGATCTATCCCATGCATGTATTGGTATGTTTGAGAGTCTTCTACTCCGTCCATACTGTGCGGATGACCTTTGGACCTTTGTCCACCGTCTCGACATGGGGCACCGCTTATGCCACCACAATCGGTTGACCATATTGGAGTTTCGTTTAAGCTGTTTTCTGACTCCTTAAAACAATGAAAGATTGCTAAGCACAATTTCTTCCTTTCCCGCACGCTAAAGTATAGGAGAGGGCATCTACATCATCTTGTTTACCTCCTTTTGTGGACCATGTAGACCAATAAAATGAAAAGGACACCCTTGGCACACTCAATCCAAGACTGTTCCCCTCTGCATACTTTTATGCTTTCTCAGGCAGAGGGGCCACACTTTACAAAAAATATCACCATGGGTTGTCATTAAGCTCTTTTCTAGCCTTCTCATCAAGAAAATATTACCGAGCAAACTTGGTTTTGTTCATGCTCATAAAAGTATCTGAATGACCGTCCAGTTAGTATAGGTTTAACCTTTTCCGTCCTGATTGGACTACCAATGGTAAAGAAGTCTCTCATCCCCTCCAAGATGGGCGAGTTCTCCTATGCATACTTTTATCCTTTTTTGGGCACAAGAGACTACCAACGAAAAAGAGCCCCCACTGGAGTCTTCTTTGTGCTTTCAGACTCTCTAAAATTGAAATCACCATTGAGCATTTACCTTCTTGGGCTCACCAAAAATCCACGAGATCGTACCATAACGGTGTCCCTAGACACCACCCCACATAAAACAGTTTGGCAGCATTCCCCCGTTGGGTCACCTTTGTTCAGAGTACTCTGCAATGTGCTTTCCTTGGATCCCATCAGTATCAAAAGTGTCTACCTTCTCCAAGTATTTCCCATCTACAATGATTTCCCCGGTATTTCAAGTATGATCCCATTCCCATGAGTTAGTTTCATTTGTTGCCTGGTCCACCCTGCCATCATACTTTGAACAAAGGAAATTTGAGTCTCCCTCCCCCTACCCCTATTCAAATATTTCCCTCCCCCCCATCCCCATTCAGTGAGTCAGTCTGCATATTTCTTCACACCTTCTAGTTATCTCCCTCACGCTCCTAGTCAAGGAAAACATCTTTTCCTTGACTAGGGACAGGTCTCCCTCTGTCAACGCCAACACATATATTCCAGAGGATAGACCGAGAGGTCCATGTATCTTGGTTTCATTAACCTCATTGATGAGTTCCTTGGACCACTTGAGAGGAGTCCTTAGTGCCTCTCGGGATGGTTGTTTCTCATGTGCTTGACTTAAACTACATCATCGCACCGTTGAGATTCGTACAGGGTTTTGTTCGTACAATATTTGGTCGAAGACCGCGGATGTCACCTGACTCTAGCACATTGGTGAGTCCACTCGAGGGACCTAAACAGGTTATGTCCGTTGCAATTTCTGGGTTGCATTGGAGATAGTGTTCAGAAGCCCCATCAGTGCTTCTATATACCTTTATGATTGATGCAGCATACTTGTACCACAGAGACTCTGACTCTCAATCAGCAAGTCCACACAACTATGTACCATTCCAGATCCAGCAGACCATCAGTCATGAAGATATAAAATTCCATGAGAATGTCATGGGTCCAATGTGCCAGATCATCATTGTATTCAGCCTCACATGGAAGCAACCATTATTGTAACATTAGTTGTATATAATCTGCTTTTGTATTTTAGGGCATAGATCAAATTATTCTTTTGACATTGTCATGAGCATGGGGATGCCCACCTCGTCCATATACATGTCACACATTATTTGTATCTCACCCATTGATGGAAACCATATTAATACAAAAACCAAAAGCCACCATGCCCCAGCCCCAGAAGCACCACCTCTACGCAGCAAATCCTATGATGTCCATCGGCCATACATTGAGCTCTTGCCCTCACACATTAGGGAGAAACATGTTAACCCAAAAATCCCCCACTCAGCTCTCAATGGCCTACACCACCCAAGGACACCATCTCACGACTCTTATATCACTCCATTAGACCCCCACACCCTCAAAATAGCTAAAGAATGAAGAAAAGGGCTTAAAAACCCCAAAAAGGATCCCAAAATAGTCTCCTAGGAGCTAAAACCCCCAAAAACGGGCTAAAACACTAAAAGGAGCTAAAGTTAGGGAGGAAGGGGCTAAATCACTGACCAAGGGCTTAAAACCCTAAAACCCCTTGAAAAAGCTATAAAAGGAGGGTGGGGAGTCACTCTCAAACAACTTCTCCATTGCATATTGTGATGTTGTCCGTGGATGCCTTGAGACCTTTGCCTCTCAAGCCACCCACACTCCCTCTCCTCCATTTCCATTGAACCATTGCTCCCCCATCCAAGAGAGGTGCTTCCACAAGCTAGGGCATGGTGGCCCGTTTCCACCCAAGAGAAGGTATAACCATATTTCATGTTTTGTTTCTTAGTTTCTTAGTTTTCTTTGCTTTCCAACCCTTATTTCATTTGCAAGTTTTAGATCTAACATTGTTTTGCAGGTGTTTCAATCTATTGTAGCTTAGGATTTATTTGCAGGTCTGTGGAGGATGAACTCTAACCCTTGTGTGCAGAGGGGTTCATCATTGCTTCTATCTCCTTTCTGTTCTTAGATTAGTTTACTATTCTGTTTATTTACTTTACATTTTATTTTCTGCATTTACCCACCAGCAGGAACCTACCCTTCTACCCTATATGCAGAAGGGAGCCATTCCTACCCCTGTAGTAGGGATGGCGTCCTCATCGGAGAGTATGTGATAAGGATTATTTTGTATGCAGATGACCTTATTTTGATTGCTAAGTTTTCTCTTTGCTTGCAAGAGCACTTGATTTCCCTTGAGCACTTTTGTAGAACAATTGGGATGCAAGTAAATACTAGCAAGACGGAAGTGGTAGTTTTCTCTGGAAAAAGAAAACATAAACAACATAAGTTCTATTTTGAAGACAACACCCTTGAAGTAGTGGAAGATTACAAGTACCTTGGAATCGACTTCAACAAAAGTTTGAGTTGGGAAGGCTGCAAGAAAAAAATAACTATGGGAAGTTGGAAAGCGTTTTATGCTTTCCAAAAGAGGTGCAGAGAGGCAGAGTTATGGGACTAGAAAACTATGCAAACCCTTTTTGGGATCTTAGTGATCCCGATTGTTCTCTATGGTTGTGAAGTTTGGGCCAGTAGTGCCTCTGATTTATAGTGGAAGAAAATAGAAAAAGTTCAAAGACATATGATCACAAGCAAGTTCAAAATTAAGAGTTTAGTGCCATACGAAATCATGCTAAGTGAAATGGGGGTGGCTTCTATTGAAGCAATCGCTATGGTGAGACTCATAAGATATCTAAAAAGAGTTGAGCAAATGGAAGAAGGTAGATGGCCTAAGGTTTTCTTCAATGACATATTGTGCAAAAGAAAGAAGACTTGGATGCAGCAAAATATTAAATGGCTTAGCAAGTGGGATATGTGCTTAAGCATGTGCCCTACGAATAGAAAAGAAAGAAAGGCTTTTGTTATCAATAAGTTCCACAAGCGAAGTTGGGATAAAGAGCTTGGGAGAAAGAGAAAGTATTATATTGAAGAGCTTAACCCTACCTATAATCAGCATCAAAAGGTGTACATAAGGGCCAATATACCTTGGGAAGCCAAAATTCTCATTGCTCAATTAAGAACTAATTCCCATCAACTCCGTTGTGAGACTAGGCATTGGAAAAGGCCAAAAGAAGCTTGGGAAGAAAGAGTATGTATTTTTTGCACCGCTGATAAGGTGGAGACAGAAAAACACTTCATTTTAGACAGTGAATACATTATGGACAATAGGGACAAGGTATGTAAATGTCTTAACGGATAAATCTTGGGATGATTTATTTAACGAGGAGACTGTGAAAAAATTGAGGACGCTCATCATCAAGTTGAACAAACAAAAAATTGAATTGCAGAAAACAACATGCCCGTTGGTATGTCCCATAGGCTATTCATAGCCTCACAAACTTTAAAATATTTCCTTCCTTCCTTCCTATACCGTCTTTTTAGTTTCAATGATTGTTTGTGAATAGTTCTGCCTAATCAAAGAGTACTAAAAAAACATACAAATTTCCTATCAAAAGTCACATATTACGCTCATTAAATACGTGGACGACTTTGGCCTATCAGATAACAGGGAGCCAAGTCTTGACCCATGAAATCCTGACTACCATTGAAGACGGCCCAAAGTCTAACGTCCAATCCTCATGGAAAAACAAAAGTTCTATACGCCTGTTACGTATATATAAAATCAATGAAGTGAAGCGTTTGTATGAGTTCTTTCCATCAACTCGTTAACCCCTACCAACTTGACTACGCCACACAACCCAGTTTCCTTCTCACTTTATAACGCGGGTGAAATACAGAAGTCTTACCTTTCTTCGTTTGCCCTTTTTTCATTTTCGTGCTTTTGTGAAGAAAAAATCTGGTCCCACCGCCCAAAAAATAGAAAATCCCTCCAATCCCCAGCCAAGCCTAGAGCTCTACCTCACCGAAGGTAGAACCTGAGGCTGTCACGAAAGTAGAAACGAACTACCTGTTGAAGCTGAGTCCGAAAACAAAATGCCATTTCAAGATTTGAACGAACTACCTATTGAAGCTGAGCCAGAAAACGAAATGGCATTTCAAGATTTGAACGTACTACGTTTTGAAGCTGATTCAGAAAATGAAATTCTTGGAGAGGATGCCAACAAGGATGAAAAAGAATCCACCAAGGATGCAAATAAGCACTCTCGAAGTGAGCATGACATCAAGGGAAAATAATTAGAGAATAACGAAACCGATGGTGTAATGCAGGAGTGGACTGAAAATAATGTAGTAATGAGTGAACACAGCCATGGAGATAAAGCTGCTGAAGCAACAGGATGCCGTGAAGAGGGTGTGGAGGGAGACGAAGGTGATGACCAACTTGATGTGGAAATGTCTACCATGGTCAAGGAACATATAAAGTAGAAAGAGTATGAAGTGTTTGTTGGTGGTCTTCATAACGATGTTGACGAAAATGATCTGAAAAAAGTGTTTAGTAAGGTTGGTGATATTGTTGAGATAAGATTGGTAAAGAATCCCCAAACTCATAAAAATAAGGGGTTTGGATTTTTTCGTTTTGCAACTGTCGAACCAGAAAAACAAGCTGTCACAGAGCTTAAGAATCCATATATAAGAGGAAAACAATGCAAAGTTGCACGAAACCAAGATAATGAAATTCTTTATGTATGCAATATTTGTAAATCATGGAAAAAATAAGATCTTCAAAAGAAATTGATGGAATATGGAATAGATAATATTGATAAGATAGATTTAATAGAAGATCCATGACAAGAAGGGGCACATAAGGGGTTTGCATTGCTGGAGTTCCTTACTCATCTTGAGGCTACGAATGCCTTCAAGCGCTTGAATAAACCAGATGTTTTCTTTGGTATTGACTTTCGTGCAAAGGTTGAGTTTGCCAAATGTGGCTTTGAGCTTGATGAGGAAGTAATGTCCTAGGTCAAGTCTATTTTTATTGATGGATTTCCAACTTCTTGGGATGAAGAGAAAGTTTGGGACAAATTTCAGAAGTATGGAAAAATTGAAAGAGTGCGATTGGCATGGAATATGGCCACTAAGCGAAAAGATTTTGGATTCATTCATTTTACAACTTGTGAAGCAGCACTAGCCTGCATTGAAGGTGTAAATAAGAATGAGGTAAATACATAAGATAACAAGGTTATTTTGAAGGCTAGTTTTCAAAAACCTCCGCAGAAGGGACAATCATATGGGGTTCATGCACGATATGGTGGTAATAGTAGGGTGCCATGGGTTGGTGGTGTTGGTGATAGTAGATTTTGGGTTCACGAACGCAGGCGCTTTTTGGATGAAAGACACCAACCTTTTGGAAGGGCATATTATAGGCGACCACCTACTCCTGCTTATGTACAAGGCGATTCGAGGAAGAATTATAGAGAAAATGTCACTTATCTTGATAGGTGAGCTACATCTAATGCAGCCAGATCTGTTGGAATTGTTACTAGACAATCTTCATTCATGGATGATTATGTATATCATGGAGCCAGATATTCTCATGAGAGCATGCGTCCACACAGGCCTACATACCCCAAGGATAGATACAGTGATCACATGAATGGAATGGCAGCATATAATGATGGACCTATTCGAGATCACGGAGGAGTATCTGTGTCTAAGCGCCCGTATCCAGATGTGGATCATGATATTCCATACCTAGGTTTGCATTCCAAGAGTTGTTTGGATTGTAATGCACTGGCAGCAGATTCATTTTATGGAGGAGTTTCTAGGCTAGGCCAAGATCCACCTGTTCGAGAATACCCAGGAGTGTCTCGGTCTAGTCACCTATATTCAGATGTGAACGATGATATTCCATACGGAGATTTCCATTTGGATTTTGGTGTAGGGACGGTTGATTCACATGGAGGAGTGTCGAGGGTAGGTATGAGTGGACCTGTTTGAGAATACATAGGAATATCAAGGTCCAAGCGCTGGTATTCAGAATTGGGTGATGATTTTCAATACCTAGGTCAGAATTCTAGGACTTGTTTGGATTATGATGCAGGGGGCGTAGTTTCACAGCATGGAGGACCGTGGTGGGTACATAAAGATTCAGAAGTACGTTATGGTGTAGGTAGCAGAGATGCTGATATTTATTCAAGATACTACGTTCCTACTGGCAATGATGTTGAAGGGGGAGCATATCCATCTGTTTTAAATCGAAATGTGACTGGGGGTTATGGACGTGGAAGTGGCTCAACATCATTCTATTGAAGAATTGGGTTACAGACCGAGATGTAATAAAGAAGAAGGGATTTGATTTGAGTACTAGAATGTCCACTAGTTATTCCGTTTGTTCTCTATCAAAACAAAATATTCATTGTTACCGTCATTAAGTTAGTAGTGATTTGTCATTTGCATAAGTTTAGAGTTCGGTTGTTGTGAAGATGTTTAACTATTCCTCGCGTGGAAATTTTAGTATGTTCTCTTCTTAGGAGAAGGTTGGTAGAGTAGCTGCCGAAATTGTTTTCCTTTTAGGACTAATAGGTTTTTCACAATTGAAGTAATTGAGTTATTGCTTCAACATAAATTATTACTATGCAGTTATCACTCATTACTATGCAGTTATTACTTTGAGAAAGGTATTATCATGAAACACAGCCCTCAAAATCCATGGAAATTTTCTAGATATTTATGAAATTTGATTTTGGCAATGCACTCGTCTATTATTTATGATTTTTTTTTTATATTTATGAAATTTTTTCTATGAAATTTGCTCTGACACTTAACTTTTCTAAAATTTGCTATAGTATTGTAGCCTTCTATATGTAATACACAAAGCAACGACAATCATCTTTCATTTCCTTTTTAATCCCAAAATACTCAATATGTTTAAATGACTCCACAACTTTTTCCCTCTAGAGGAGCAAACAAGCCTCATTTCATACTAATTTTAATAATGCCTTTCGCTAATACCCAATTTTCTGAAAAAGTGAAAATACAGAGTGTGAGCTTTGAGCTTAGATTTCCATCGGCTTTACAAAAGAACAGACTATAGAAGGATATTGGGATCACGTTTATCATGTAGGGTTTGGATCTGCTAATATCGCTTTACATTATGATTGATTATTTTAAATATTATTTCTCTGGTCAAAATTAGTTTTCTATCATGTAGGGTTTTGATCTGTTTATTAAGTTTACATTATGATTGATTAGTTTAAATATTGTTTCTCCCATTAAAATTAGTTTTTTAATCTTTGGATACTATTTTGAATTGGTTAGAGTTAGGCTTTTTCTTAAATTGATATCCCTATCCCTTAGGGTAAGGGTGAAACTCTTTCATCATGAATAGATTCAGTTAATAAGACTCATTAATGTAAGTTAAAAAAATACTAGACCACTTAATACTTCGGTCCTTTTTGTATGGTCACTATCTCTTGTATTCCAAATTTGTCATCTCTTTTATTTTAAAATTGTCAATAATTTTGATTAATAATCTCCCTGGATTAAATGTTCGCTCCTTTTTTTTGTTAGGATCTTCATATGCTTGCATTTACAATCCAATCAAGTATCGAATTAGGACATTTGAAAAACTTTTGGAAGCAAAACGATTTTTCTTTAATTTTATATATATGAATTGGTCATATGCCTTTTAATTTTGACATTCTATATTTTTAGTTGAACCGTTCTACATTGTAACAATAACAATTATGTAAGTATAATATGATTATTGATTCGTCTTTTATTTTTATACAAGGATGGGTTATGTTAAAAAACAAACATTCTTGGCATAGTTTTGACAAAAATGTTTGTTTTGGCTTTCTTCAAACTTGGGTTTTCTAGGTTTAAGTATTTTTTTAACTTTATTTATAACATCTTTAGATGTACTTTTGTTTACTACTAAAAATTTAAGAGCAATATTTTGATATGCTTTTGGATTTTAAGATCTTTCTATAAAACATTATGGATATCAATTTTCTAGTATAACATTAGAAAATGAAATTGAATATTTCAACCCAAAGTTTAAAACTTTCTACATTAGACATAGTATTTATGTGAAACACTTTGTTTCATATACATCACAAGAAAATGGTGTTGTTGAGAGATAGAATCGCGCCTTAAAAGCAATGGTTGATTGAATATTTTAACCTTGGCAATTCAATCATTATTTTTGGGTAAAATCCATCAATTCTACAAATTACACTACTAGTGTGGCTTTAAAAATATCATACATGAAGAAGCATGATGTACCATAAAACTTGATGTAAGAAAATTTTGTCTATTTGACAAGCAATCATGGGCACACATTCCTTATGAGAAAAGAAATTTTGTATATACTTAAAGTGGGAAGTTGATTATTGGTTATTCAATAAATAAAATTGGTTGTTGACTTCTTGTACCTCATATAGTATAATTTAGTGTTAGAAATATTATGTTTTTAGTTAAGGTGTCTTAACCTATTTGCTTGACTTGAGTTCCATGCATGGAAGTCAAGTTTGGTCATTTTGTATGATATTATTTAGTTAAATAGTCAGAACTCCAATATGATTTAGTTACCACAATTGACTTGTGAGTAGATAGAATCACCACAATTAAATAATTGAAGCCCTAATTTGATCATGTAAATATTCTTTTCTAAATTTGGGTTGACCTATTTGCTTGACTTGATTTCCATCTCATATTTGGTCTTAAGGCATGGAAGTCAAGTTTGGTCATTTTGTATGATATTATTTAGTTAAATAGTCAGAACTCCAATATGATTTAGTTACCACAATTGACTTGTGAGTATATAGAATCACCACAATTAAATAATTGAAGCCCTAATTTGATCATGTAAATATTCTTTTCTAAATTTGGGATGAAATGATTTCAGCTTGATAATCTTGAGGAAAGGATTGCACCTCATGTTTTGATCCCTCTCAAAACTTGATCGAGCCATAGTTATGATGGATCTATGCTAGTATATCATTCAATTCAATCCATTTATTCATGCATTCCATGTGGTATAGAACAAATTTGTTAAGCACAATGCTCCATCGACACCTATTAAAAATCAACTTGTATATTGCAAACATTAAAAGTCATTCATTTAATTTGAGAAAAAAAATATTAAAAATCAACTTGTATATTACAAACTTTAAAAGTCATTCATTTAATTTGAGAAAAAAAATTATAAAAATAACACAAGATCATTATTTTACCCACCAAATTCTACTTGAACACCATTGCAATGAATCTTTTCTCCATCTATAATATCTGATGCATGTATTTCATCCTTAAATAATAGACCAAATTCAAAATGTTTACCAATTAATTTTCACATAAGAATAAAAATGGTTCATTCAAAACATACCTTTCACATATGATTAAGCTAAGATCGATCAGGGAAACAAAATTCTATAGCTAAAACTAGGATACTAGCTCTTTTGTAGAAGTGGGTCCAATCTCCTTAAACAAAGTGTTGTGAAAGGACTTAGTAACAAAAAAATTACTTTATCATTGCATAAAATATGATAAATCTAACATGAGATTCATCTATTTCTTTAAAATTCAATAGAACATTAAGAACATAAAAAATTTCTTATATTTGTCATCTTCCCATATTAGAGGATGGGGAGACAAAAGTCTTTATATATTTTACATTCCTATCTATATTTGAGAAAACATATTTAAAACAACCTTAATGATTCTCAAGTTGTTCTAACTAATGACTTATTTTAAAATATAGAGAACAACTTTCTTTAAAAATAGGTAATATGTAGATCGATCGTTTTGTACTTTTCTTGTTTGAAGTTTCTATACAATGCCTCGATCAATTAATAATCGTAATGAACTCATCTTTATTGAAGAATAATCTTTTGCAATATATATTTAAATTTTTAAAATCCCATAAATCTCGACTTTGAAATGGGTTGGCCTGAGCTAATGAGGGTCTCTTTTGATGCATTAAATGCAATAAAAAACTAAAAAAAGATATCCCTCAATTTACATGGATATTTGGATAAATTTACACACTAAATATTGCTTTGAGTTAAAAAGATGAAATGTTGTAAATTAAATGAAGTTTCCAAATATATAACTTGTATCCATTGAAAATGTTCAGAATTATAGCATTTAGAGGTTGGTTCCTAGTATTGCAACATAAGTTTCTTTTAAATGCTTGAAAAAAGAAAAAGTTATGGAATAAAAGCTAATAGTGTGGTTTCAAGTTAAGGAGTAATAACCTAAGTAAATAATAAAAATTAAAAATTAAAATATTGCATATTTGGAATCTACAGAAAAAAATGTTATATGGGTCTAAAATTTCATAAAAGTTAATTTTGTTTAGCATACGGTAATGAGTGGTAAAACATAGGCATAATGAAAAAATGGATGAAATGACCAATTAGTTATGATGTACCACATTCTATAGCAGGGGATTGTTGAACGAGAAGCTAACTATGAAGAAGACACATAAGAAGACGTATGACACTTGACCATGGGACAAGGCTTGGTTTAGGTGGTAAGTATTGCGAGTGTGTTTAATTTAAATTCAAATTTTATTTTCCCAATTTAAAAAATAGTGAATTATAAAAAACACTATGCAATTTTTCTTGAAAAAAAAATTCACATTTATTGGTTACAAAATGCGCACATGATATGTAGAGTTAAAAATAAATTGCATGATATTAATAATATTGATTATACATTAGGAAGCAGAGTTGAGAGGGGGTTTGGAGGATTAGGGGTTTGTTGAGAAAGAGAGAGGGGTGGGGGATCATGGGTAGGTAGAGGAGTAGAGGGGTGTGAGAGCGGATATATAAAGAGAGGTTGGGTGTAAGGGGGGTGGTGTGGGTGATTAGGGGTAAGGGGGAGGAGTGGGGTCAGGGGAGTGAAATAGATAGAGATTCAGGTGGAAGGAGATGCGGGTTTAGGGGTTATTAGTGAGGTTAGAGATAAGGGGTGATACATGGTGAGATAGGATTAGTGGTAGGGGGAGTAGTAGAGAGAGAGGGATGAAGGGGGTGGTTACAACCATGGAGAACATGAGGTAGGTTAGGGAGAGAGAGGAAATGTTAAGGGTAGTGAGAGTGTGGTAGAGAGAGGGGGAGGAGTGTTAGGGTATTGGGGGAGAAAGAAGTCAGTGGGTTTTATGAGTTAATAGAAGAGTAGGGTAGAGAGAGTGAGAGAGAGGGGATTATCAAGGGTTAAGAGGAGTAGGGGAGAGAGAGAGAGGATGGAGGGTTCAAGGTAGAGGGAGGAGTAGCAGAGAGAGAGAGAGAGAGATCATGGGGGAGTGTTAGGGGGGTTTGGGAGAGAGAGAGAGAGGGGTAAAACTTATGAGTAGGTGGAAGAGTATGAGAGAGAGAAATTGGGAGAGGGGGTTACAAAGGGTTAGGTGGAGGAGGAGAGATACACACATATTTTGTACCTTTTCCTCTAGTATAACTACACTCCATGCTATTATTACTGTTGGATCACCCCTTATTACAAATATAATCAATATTATGTTTCTGAAATCCATTATCATTGTTAAAAACAAGAATGATCATAGGAGTGTCTATGCCAATGACATCTTTAGTTGTAATGACGAACTCCAACAAAGTTCCAACATATGGCGCATTGTCATTGTCCTCTGCATTTCAAACCCAAAACAAAACACTAATCATGCCATCAAAATAAAGAAAAAACATAAGATTAATAATTACTAAAAAAATTTAACTCATTAATAACTTGGATAATATCCATGAGAAAATGCACACCCTTGCTGTATAATTCAACATATAAATTTTTTACTTATTGATGTAAATATTTTGTAATTGGATTTTATTTTTCCCCAACACGAAACTTGTCATTCCTAATCTTTTCAATTTGTTCCTTAGGGGTGACGTTACCATAAAATTTCCTAAACACCCTCAAATTTAATTCCAACAGGATAAAATCCCCAAAACGTACCTAATTTTGATTTCCAATTGAACTTCTATTCCAACACAGTAAAAACTTTCAAAGACACTGGATTTTAATTCCAACATAATAAATCCCAAATCCCATAGTAAACAACAATACTAACCCTATAATCATATCACTAGAAATATTTTCACTTGAAGGTATATAAGTTTGGTAGAAATGATGGAAGGAACCTCAAATGAATGGGAATTTGGTGTTATTAAAATGCATACACAATTTTACTATGAAAAATACATGTGCAGTTTTTGTTTATATAATGTGCATCCAATATATAAAGATAAAAAAACTAGTGTGATATGATTAACATTGAATTAACTTGGGAAAAAGAGTTGAGGGGGGGTTGGGAATGGTCAAATGGTGTAGGGATTGAGGGAGGGAGAGAGGGGTGGGAGTTAGGGTTAGGTGGAGGAGTAGGGGGATTGGAGAGAAAGTGATGGAGAGAGAAATAGGGGGCATGAGGGGATATATAATACAATAGAGAGGACAGGGGTTTAGAGGTAGGGGTAGGAGTAGGGGATATGAGAGAGAGAGATTGGATGAGGTGTTAGGGGGTGTAGTGTAGAGAGAAAGAGAGAGAGATGTAGGAGTGGTAAGTGGTAGGGGGAGGGGTATTAGGCGAGATATATAAAGCGGGGAAGGGTTATGGGTAGGGGAACATGAGAGAGAGACATAGTGAGAGAGATAGAGGGATAGTAATTATGGGAACTAGGGAGATAAAGGTGGGGTTAGGGGGTGTGAGAGTTCCATTTACCATTTAAAATTCATATTAGGGGGAGGTGTAGGGGAGAGAGTGAGAGATGGAGTTAGTATGGCTTAGGAAGAAGATGAGAGAGAGGGGGGGTTAGAGATAACAAAAGGAGTAGGGGATTAAGTGAGAGAGATAATGGGGGGTGTTAATGGGTTTTGGGAGAGAGAGAGGGCTAAGGGTTAGGATTAGGTAGAGGATTATGGGGGAGAGAGAGTGAAAAAGGGGGTTAGGATGGGTTATGGGGAAGGATATAGATAGATAGAGAGAGGGGGGGTTAGAGGTAGGGAGAATAGTAGGGGGTGAGAGATAGATAGCATGGGGGATTTCTAGAAGGTTTGGTGAGAGAGAGGAGGGGGTGGAGGTTAGGTGTATCTGGATTAGGGGAGAGAGAGGGTGAGAGAGGGGATTAATATGGGTTAGGAGGAAGAGGGGAGTGAGAAAGAAAGAGGAGGAGGAGGGTTAGAGGTAGGGGGAATATTAGGGTACTGTGTGAGAGAGAGCATGTAGGGGGGTGTTTTGTAGTTGTGGGAGAGAGATGTTGGACACACCAGTTACGCTGAGAGGGGGGAGGGGTGAATCATTTTACACAACTTCAATTAATTTTTTCACTTTTATTAAAAATCAACAAATTATTCAATGTTATGAGTTATCACATTATCATTATATCATCATAAAAATTATTATCATCATATCATCGTCACATCAGAAACATAGCATGGAACACAAAACACCAAATTTTACGTGGAAATCCAGGTCTTGGGGGAAAAACCATAGAAGCATTTATAATAGTTTTCTAGAAATCAATTGATGGAGGAAAAAAACCTTTTACAGTTGGTATTATAATCCTATCTTGTCCAATTTAGTCATTATTTATAAATCAAGATTCATGTCTAAACCGGGAGTCCTTTCAGCCTATTTTTAATCACTAGAACCATTGGGTCCACTTGGCCTAATTAGGGCACATGCACCAGTTACTAAAGTGTGAGGAACACTAATTGAGGCCAACTACCATTGATTGTACTTGCATGCATAATTTTAGGATCCTCCTAGATTAATCCCTACAAATTAGGAGCCACTACGAGTGTCGATACCAATCTCCATCAGTTGAGTTCAGTTTGTGACTAGTCAAGCTTAGTTAGGAGTCAGTTACATTTAGTTCTAGTTCCATACACTTAGTTCTATTTAGTTAGCACTAGGATTGCATGGCTGCATGCAGGTGAGGTGCATTTACTCACCTACCTTAGTAATTTAGACTAGTCAACACCAAATTAGACACTTGAGTTTGGATTGTGAACTCCGATGAACTCCAATAATGCTTTCCACAAGGTCAGTTAAGCATTCAGTCAAGTAGAGTCCAACCAATTTGAATTTCCTCCCATGGATTCAAATTGCATGTGGCTATTTAGCGATTATAATTCATTGTAATTAATTACCTAATTACTTTTGATTAATGAAATCTTTCATTGTTGGAAGCCATTTTTGCATTGTTTCATTCTTCAATTTCTGAGTAAAATTGTGTGATATTTCTTGTGAGTTTTGTGTTGGTCCATATATATTTGTGCTCAATTTTATATGGTATCAAAGCCTCAATGGGACATGGCACTTCTCCTACTACAAATTCATACTTGGATTCATTTTTTTTAGTGAAATTGCTCCTTCTATTACTGCACCAAAACTGGAGAATTTACCACTTAATATCCCAAGTCAAGGAACTGTTGATCAAGCTTGCTTGATCAACTATGATGGGTGTGAAGGAAATTCCAAAAGTGCATATTGTCGACCTTATTTTGTCTATTTCATTGTGTGATTTACAGGTTTATCATTCCTCTTCTTTGCATTCTCTACAAGCAGCTTAGTGTCCTTCACTTCATTTGCTATAGTAGCTCAGTATTCTTCACTGCATTCTAGATGGTTCCCCCTATAGAGATTCTCACTCCATTCAACTATCACCAGTGAAAGGAGGACATGGAGATGCATCTACGCTCCAAAAGATTCTTTTGACTTACAATGGAGGTAGAGGCAGAGCCAATCCATTATGTTGACAAAGAAAAGTACTTCAATAGGCTTGATCAAGCCTATGGATGCGTGTGCATCTCAATATCTTGAGATATTCTCTTCCACATCAATGGATTGAAGACTCCCAAGAAGGTTTGGTATAATCTTGAATCCTTATTTGAAAAGTAGGATGATCTGAGGATTTATCAGCTCAAGAATGAGCTGATTTCTCTTCATCCAGCCAATTTCGAAACACTAAATGAATTCTTCACTAAATTAGAGAATATAGTGATCTAGGTGAAGCTGTGCAAGGTTGAGAAGGAGGATGATCAACTCATCCTTTCCATTCTCTCAAAATTTGGTGCATACTATTCAATATTTGTATCAACATTTCATTCAGTGAAGCTCACCACTCTGAATTTAAGGATTCCTATTCTAAACTCCATTGAATCTCTCACTCAGGAGCATGACAAGTTGATCCAAATGGGGATCATTCGATCTTCCAAAGATAAAGCACTGGTTGGAGGAGGACCTAAGGTAGCGAATGATAAGGGGAAGCAAAAGGACAAGTCTCATGTGGAGAAAGAGAAGTCAAATGAGCCGTGAGGTTCAAAGAGAAGCAAGAAGAATGGAAAAGGAAAGACACTTTGTTCTTATTGTGGAAAGGGATTTCATCCAAAAAGCTCCTGTATGAAAAGAACAGTTGATGAGATGGCTCTTCTTCTGAAGAAATATAACATTACTGGATGTGATAGCGCAAGGAGGTTGACCATAGAGAAAAAATTGAAGAACATGAAGAGATATGCCATGCATTGAAGGATAGATGCTGAAAAACACATGCCTTCCTCATTGATTATGGATATTTCAATCATATGGTTGCATCTAGAGAATCATTCTCTTCCTTGTAATCTTTTGATGGTCCTAGTGTTTAGATGGGCAATAACAGTAAAGGTCAATCCAAAGGGAAGGGATCTATCAAGCTTGACCATGGAAAGTTCAAAGATGTGATTTACTAATTAGAGGAATTTTGAGGTCTAAAATGGGCCTCCTAAGGAAAATAATAAAATAATAGTTAAAATAATAAGATAATATTTATTAATTTTGGAGGAAAAAATAAAAAAACTACTTATTGTGTTTGTATTTTTTACATATCTCCTTGTGTTTTTACTCCAATTTCGATCGAGAGAGCTCGTTGGATGCAGAATTTGATTTCGCATCCAACGTGTACCCACAATGCATACTTTTGATAGACCCTGCTACCCCAAAAAAAAGAAATACCTGAAAAACCGTGATGATGGTTGACTCATTTTATTGGAATTCTATTGGTTCTTGAATTCCAACTCACAAGAACTTGTTATTGGAACGTTTTCTTATAAGGCCCAGTTTACACCCCAAATTTCCTCTAATCAATGTGCCCTCCTTAGCTGCAAATTTGTTATCTGTATACTAGATGACTCATACTCGCTCTCCAAAGCAATTCATATTTGGTCCTGACTTAGTGGAGATCACAAACATCTCTATTGGGAACATCATATCGAAGGGTGCTGAAAATCATGCTTCCAAGGAATATGAGTTTTCAGAATTCATGCCATTTTCAGAACTAGTGCACTCTCAGCAGCCACTTGCAAGGGAAGGTAAAAAAAATTCATTTACTTCTTTTGCAGTTTCCACTAGTATTGTAGATCCTGTTGTATCAATTTATGATATTGATATTAAGGGTGATTCAGATCTAGATCCTATCCCTACTTCCAAACTGGAAGCTAGGAAGATGACTGGAAATCCATATGACATTCAAAAGACTGAGAACCTCGCACTATGTCATGAAATATTACCTCCTTCAGAGAGATGCAATAGACTCCCTGTAAGCTTCTACATGGCGATGTCTTAGTCTCACTGCATTCAAAAGAATAGAGTGGATCACACACCTCTTCATCCATCAAGAGGAAAAGTTTACATTCCTCCTTCCTTCCATCATCATTTTGGGAGAAGATGGAGAAGTATACATGCCAGGCCCCATGATACATGTGCACAAAAAAATTCATGCATGCTACTTAGCTACATCACAGAGATTGTAAAAACACATTTTTAAGTTTTTCAAACTTGAATCATGATTCTATCTACTTAGTTAGAGGGGGGGATTTTTTTCCATGTGGTTTTTTCCCCAGCTCCTTGTGTTGAGTAGTTATGTTACTTGCTGTAATGGGTGACCTATGGTATTAGTTACCAAGGCCCACAAATTGTCCAAGTTAGCATTCAGGGGGGTGTTAGGATTATAATCCCCCCTTATCTGATTTGATCATTGTGTCTAAATCAAGAGTCACGTCTAAATCGAGAGTCCTTTTGGTCTATTTTTTGTCACTAGCACCATTGGGTCCACTTGGCCTAATTGGGGCACATGCACCAGTTACTAAAGTGTGGGGAACACTAATTGAGGCCAACTACCACTAATTGCACTTGCATGCATCAGTTTAGGATCCTCCTAGATCAATCCCTAAAAATTAGGAGCCACTAGGAGTGTCGATACCAACGTCCATTAGTTGAGTTCAGTTGGTGAATAGTCATGCTCAGTTAGGAGTCAGTTACATTCAGTTCTAGTTCCCTACACTCATTTCTATTTAGTTGGCGCTAGGATTTCATGACTGCATGCAGCTAAGGAACATTTACTCACCTACCTTAGTTAGTTAGACTAGTCAACACTGAATTAGGCACTTGAGTTTGGATTTTGAACTATGATGAACTCCTATAATGATTTAGACAAGGTTAGTTAACCATTCAGTCAAGTAGATTCCAACCAATTTGAATTTCCTCACATGGATTTGAATTGCATCTAATTATTTATCCATTGTACTTCATTGTAATTAATTACCTAATTAATTTTGATTAATGAAAGCTTTCACAGTTGCAATCCATTTTTTCATTGTTTCATTATTCAATTTCAAATTGCATGAACTTTCTTGTGAGTTGTGTGTTGGTCCATAGATCTTTTTGCTCAATTTTACACTTATTACAATGAATTCAGTTCTACAGTTATCTTTGAAAGATTCCTTGAAACACTTGCATGTGGTGCCTTGGGTATTGAACCATGGTGATGTATGGTCCTATTTGTGGTTATATGGCTATTGGGATGTGGATGGAGGTATATTCCATGGACCTTCCTTGAGATGCTGAAGAAGACGTTGAAGAATACTTTGAAACTCTTGTACTTCGTGGTATGGTCTTTGGCACCCACATGTGTGGGGTCTTTGATGTCATGGACATATTGAATAATTTAAGGGTATTATACTAAGAATTTACAAATAAACCCATAATAAGGAGATAGTCATCGTCAAGACATTTTCTTATGTGGAGCATCTTCTAGGTCCTTACGGTTGAAGAGAAATGAATTTTTGAAGTTGGTGTACCCCACCTTTTTGGGTGAGCAAACCAAACGAAAGAAAATTTAAATATTTATAATTTTGAGTTGCATGTTGGCCCAGTTTGAGATACTAAATTTTCTCCATGAATTATATCAATAAAATATCAATCATTTCATTTGTTCATCATTTAATTCTCTCTTTGGAATTTCAAAATTCTTGGAGAAAAGTGAGAAATTTTGTGGAGGAGAAATTTTTGGGCATCTTCAATAAAATTGACATAACTTTCTCATACAGAATCAAACTTACAAAATTCTTGGCTCATTGGAAAGCTTCTTATGAGGTATATGTGGTGACATGATATAAAGTTTTTTTTTTTTTTTCTATTGTTTCTTCATCAATATATTCATCAAGAGTTACAAGTCTTCGTCAAGTCATTAATGATCACATCATCAACTTTAACGGGACAAGGACCATTAAGTGATCAAATGTGGGTCCAAGGGATTCTTTAGGGATTATTCATCAAGAAAGGGGCTTTATATGCATCTTCAACAACCAAAACCACACCAAGAGACCTTCAAGGGTCAATATCCATCATGACATCACTTGTGGATTTGCTAGACCTTCTCTTGGGGTACCATGACCTCAATAAAAACAAATGACCACTGAAAGGATCATTTGGAATCTTGCAACTTCTTCAAATCATGAAGTACAATTTTGTGGTACTAGGAAAGTATAGAAACAACTGATGAACTGCAAAATATCTATGGGGTACTTAAACACTCTATATGTTGTTCAAGGATTTTTCCATTGTCTCAAGGGCTCTAAAACAATATCAAAAGGTCTCATTAGACACTAACACTTACTTAAACCTCATGGGATCCTCTAGGGGCACTAAAACATGTTGGAATAAATGAATATACACTTCTGGCATCAATGACAACTTAATCAACAATATCCCCCTTTGTCATTGATGACAACACCATAAATCTTCTTGAGAACACAATCCCATTATTCACAAATTATATCCCCCTTTGGAATTAATGGAAAAGGGAACATTATTTGAACATACTACTCCCCCTCAAGGAAATCTCCCCCTCAGGGGATGGTCCCCCTTAGGGCATGGTCCCCATGTCATCAACTTTCTCTTCCTTTCCAACTTTTCTTCATGTTTGCATTAATGACAACAAGATCTCCTTTTAACAATACTGCTTCTCTTATCACTAATGCTACATGGAAAAACCTTTATTCTATCACATGAATACTATTGAGACCAACTATGATACTGAAATCTGATAATCATGTACATATATCCTTTTACACATTCTTCACATCACATGTCGATAGTCTTCAAAACAATATTGGATTTTTCCCAATATTTTCATCATTTCTGTTTCATCAATGGTGTAATCTACTAACTTCTTTCTCCATACTTTAGTAGGATGATGGTTGTTCATATAATTAGTTGAACTTTCTTTCTTCTCCAAACATTAATTGGTCCTTGCTTTCTCTAATGTTTTGTGAAATGATCATAACGATATAAATTGTAACACTTAACGAAAAAACCCATGTTGATTTCTTCTTGGCATGATATTTTCATGATCTTTGCAATGGATGGATTTGTGACCATAGTTATTTCACTTGTAATATTAGCCATTGAACATCATAGGATATCTCTGACCTGCAACTTCTCTTGATTCTTGTTGGTCATGGAATCTTTTAAGAATATATATATATAACTGTTACTATTCATTGCTATCATCGATATTCGAATTTGTCTTTAACTGAGCAGTTGTTTTGTCCAGTAGGAACTTATCTCACTATCTTTGTATTGTATCTTCCATATTAACTCTTTTTGTTTGTCTTCTAGCAGTCTTGTGAGCTTAACAATTTCTTCTTATTTATTTTCAATTTATATGGCTGAATTCTCAAGTTTGTTTTCGAATATTTGGATATTTATTCTTTGATTGTGGTAGCTTCTTAAACTTGGAGTTTCATATTAATTATGGTATATGTGTCCTTCTCATATTGTTCTTGATTCCTCTTCTCAACTTTGCCCAATTTCAGTTGCAATACCTGGTTCTATTCACAAAGGTTTTTCACTTCTTGTGAAACATTAGTAATTTCATTATGTATCATAATATCACTTATCAGAAAGAAAGTATTTTCATCATAATATGAAGTATTGCATTCAATGAATTCATAATAGCTCTTGTTTTCTATACATGATAAACATATCTCTTTGAAAGCATTACAAACAGAGCGTTTAGGGGACTTACCTTCATACCTACATGGATCTTGTACATACCTTTTGATGGGGTTGTCTTCTCCTTCTTGTTATTTGTCTAATTTTAGATGATTTATTTTGAACGAAAATTATTCGAATGCATTTCACTTTCCCATTTTCTCCTTTTGGAGATATTTTAAATATTCAAGCATTAATTCTATAACCTCTGCTTCTTCTTCTTTATTGGAGTAGTGTTGTTATAATATGATACATAGTTCCTTACCTAAGATGCACTTCCCTATCTTCTTTTTTTGGATATATGTTAGGCCTTCAAGGATGGCTTCCATAACCATATAGTTATTTTTCTTTGCTTCCTTCTGAGTTGTTGTTTTCACTTTCTTTGGAGGTGTATATCCAGTAACAATTGGATTCCATACACTAATTGCCTCAATATAAGACTTCATTCTCATTTTCCAAATCAAGTAATAATTTGACTCACAGTTCAATGGTACTTCATTCATTGAGGACCCCATGGTGTGTCAAGGATATACTTCAAGTTGGTAAGGATTTATGGTGAAGACTCACTATGATACCAATTTTTGGACACACTAGTTACACTGAGAGGGGGGGTGAACCAGTGTGCACAATTTCTATTACTTTTTCAATTTTTATTAACAATCAACAACGTATTCGATATTATTAATTATCACATTATCATTAGCATCATTATTATCATCATAATACCATAATCACATCAGAATCATATCATGAAACAAAGAACACTATATTTTACGTGGAAACCAAATTCCTGGGGGAAAAACCAGATAAGACTTTATAATAGTTTTCCATAAATAACTGGAAGGAGGAAACAACTCCCTTATTACAATGAATTCAATTCTTGAGCTGCAACTAGAAGGAGGATACAACCCCCTGATTTATAGGCTACAACATGAAGGAAGCTAAAAATCCCTAGTTCTCCGGCTACAACCCTCTAGTTCTCCAGCTACAATCGGAAAGAGGATACAACTCCATTTCCTTACCTCATCCTGCCACCCTGATATGAATATAGAAAATACTAAAACATGACCTCAATGATCCTACAAACCTTCTAATAAACACATTTACTACACTGCACAATATGTACCACACTGCACAACCATTGCCACTACTAACCACTGCTCATCATCTAATCACTACTCATCAAATGATCACTGTCCATTGTATCACACTGCTCATAAATGTATATAATCAACCTTTCCAATCAAGTTGTACCATCAATCTATTGCTCACATCATCTGAATCAATCAATATGATTCTACACACCAAATGCAGTCCACCTGGGTCAAACCAACTGCTCATACAAAGCAACCAGTTTGATTCAGACTAACTACACATAAGGAGACATGTGCCAATCCTGCTCAATTGAACCAACCTGTACCAAGTTGCTTTTGTACATATTCCAAATCAATCATATACTTTGTTAATCTAATCAATTTCTATGAAAGTCAACTGAACATTCTTACTTGGACTAGTTCGTCAAGTAAGAGACACATTTAAGAAACTAAGAGACTTAACATACTGTCAAACAAATTTTATCTAATCACACTCAATTCAATGACACCATAACCAACCTCAACCATAGTCAAGGAATATTTGACAATTAAACATGATATACCTTAACCAACTAACCTCAACCAAGAAGATAAGACTTAATCAACTATGTCAAACTCATACAATCTCATAAATTCTTAGAAACAAAAGGATTTTTCACTCCACTCAAATAAATTCAACAAATCAAACAAATTTCATGCAAATTGTCAGTTACAATACCGTCAAAGGTTGTCATTAACATTCAATAATAGACCAGCTCCACTTAGGTCAAATACACAATGATCAACACTTGTCAAACTAGTTTTCAAAGAAAAAACTTAAGTTGATAAAATAAATCACTAACAAAATATATTACTTACATGTCAACTTCTCATTAATACTACACTATACAACAATCAAGATAAACGCCAAAATCTATGCCAACAATATCCAAGATAATCATCAAGATCTTTATCAATATCAAATCAAGATATATTCTATGATAACCATCACCATAGTATCCATAATGTATCCAATGGATTCAAATACATATACCAATATATAGGCTAGCACACTAACATCAAAGATGAACTCTATCCATGAGAGACATGCGCCATCAGAAGAGAAAACTAGAAGCATGAACCATACCTTTTTGAAGATCACAAGATGAAGAAATAGTAGGAAAACCAAAATAATATCTAGATCATGTCACCATATATCCCTCGTAACAATATTTCCAACGAGCCAATAATTTGGTAATTATGATTCCGTATGAGAAAGTTATGTCAATTTTAGTGAAGGTGCCCAGAAATTTCTCCTCCACAAAATTTCACACTTTTCTCCAAGAGTTGCATAGTTCAAAAGAGAGAATTGATTGATGAGAAAATGAATGTTTGATATTCTATTTAAATAAGTTATGGAGGAAATTTAGTACCTCAAATTTTACTGGCATGCAATTCAAAATTACAAATAATTAAATTCTCTTTTGTTTGGTCGGCTCACCAAAACAAATCGGGTACACCAACTTCAAAAAGTCATATCTCTTCAACCATAAGGATTTATAAGATGATCCAAATATCAAGGAAAATGTATTTATGAGGGATATATCCCTATTATATTTGTTTTTCAAATTATGTAGAAATTGAACCCAATTGATAGATCAATTACACTCACAAAATTACTGACCAAACATGCAAAATTCATACAAAAGGAGACTGAAATTAGAGCATAAATTAATATTGTATTGAATAAGTGTACATAATAGAAACATATGAAGTATATGCTGCTCAAATACATAATTACATCAGATATTCAAAATCGCTAGGTTTCTATTCGGATTGGTCGAAAAAGTAGGCTTACTAAATCAAGTCAAATCCCCCATAGGTGCAAAAGGGACTTTCCAAATCTATGAAGATGCTCATGAATTGGATAAAGAAAGTGGTAAATATAATAAGTGATGGAAATACAAATCATTAATGCTTTTTTTTGGAGAAAAGGAAGGAGGATGTTGTGGGAAAAAACCAAGGAAAGTTCCCCTAGACTAGCTTTTCCTTTATGCCTTAAAACTATTATAAAGCAAGGCAGCTTTCAGAAAAAGAAGAACTGCACTTTTAGGAACCAAGAAAAAAAACTGAATTGCTAAAATATTTTATAGTATGATTCCAAAGCACTCCATAACCCAGTTTAGTAAGTATTGACTTCCAAGAACATGTGGAAGCAAACTAGCATAGAGAGGAATCTAGGAATCTAGGAATAAGACAAAAATGATTAATTAATGTCAAATATGGGTAACTATGGGTTGATTATTATAACAACCCCCCTTAATCCCAAATTTATGAGTAAATATCATAAAATTATAGAGCCTAGCAACAAGGCTTAATCACCCTTTTAAATACTGCATGTCCATACAACCAAGGAAAGAGGCAAAAACCTAGTGGGAAAATCCTCCCTTAAACATGAACAGTAAATAAAATTTTGGAAATATTGTTATCAACCACACTTCACCACATGACAAAAAATCCCTAGAAGTGATTTGAGATTACTAAAGTTCTTCTCACATAATACTTTGGTGAATATATCTGCTACTTGTTTTGAATATGCGCAGTAGAGTAGAGCAATGGTAGCATCATGCACAAGCTCCCTGATATAGTGCATATGGATCTCAATGTTCTTGGTTTTTTGTATTTGAACTGGATCAGTGGAGATTAAAATGGTGATTTTATTATCACAATATATTATTGTTGAAAACTATGATTTGAAACCACATTCTCTAAGTATCCCCTGCAACCACAAACATTGAGTAGATGCATTCACAACTCCTCTATACTTTGCCTCTGTAGATGAGAGTGCTATGGCACTCTGTTTCTTAATTGACCAACTTATTGGTACTTCTACAAGCATGAACACATAACTAGAGGTATAATTTCGATCTGTGTTGTCACCTACCCAATCACTATTAGTAAATCCAACTAGCTCTAAGTCATATTTTGCTTTATACAAACTCCCATGAATCCTTGTTCCCTGAACAAAGTTTAGGATCCTCTTGTCTACTATCCAATGGATATCATGAGGCTTATCCATGTATCTTGAAGTCACATTCACTTCCTAAGATAATTCAGGTTGAGTATGTGTAAGATAAAGCAACCACCAAATCGAATGCCTATACAGTGTGTTATGTACCATAGGAGAAGAACCTGCTTCCTCAAGCTTAACTCCTGAAAGGAATGGAGTCTTTCTTGGCATGCAATATTTCATACTAAAATTGTTGAGAAAATATGAAGCATAATTGGACTGATGTACTTTTATTCCATGTTGGTTTTGAGAAATTTCAAGACCCAAGAATTGGCTCAACAATCCCAAATTTATCACGGAAAATGCATGGTTCATTGCATCCTTCAAGGAGGAAATATCTTTCTTTGAAATTCCCATGATCAGTAGGTCATCCACATATAAAAAAAATCATTAAATAAATTTTAATCAGCTTCAAATAGACATTAGGATCAGACTTGCATTGAAAAAAACTCAGTGATAGCAGAAAGCCATCAATCTTGGCATACCAATCCCTGGGGGATTACTTGATCCCATACAATGATTTCTTTAACCTGGACACTAAAGATGGAATAGAAACAAACCATTCAGGTTTATTCATATAAATATCTTCATTAATATCTCCATTTATAAAAGAACACTTCACATCCATGTGATGTACTTCCCATTCCTTTGAAGCTACAATGGCTAGAACTAGACTTATGGAGTCCATCTTTGCCACTGGTGCAAAGGTATCATTGTAGTCAGTACCATGTATTTGAGAGTATCCCTTGGATACCAATATTTCCTTATATCTCAAAGGTGAACCATCAGTAGAAAAATTAGTTTTAAACACCCACTTACACTTCACTAGATTTCTCCCTGGGGGGAGATCAACCAGTTCCCATGTGTTGTTCTTCTGGAGAAAGATGAATTATTATTTCATGGATGTTTTCCATGTTGTATCATATGATTCATATTAATATGTCTAAGGATCAGAATCAAACATCATATAACACTTCTCAACAAAGAGTGGATCTTTCACACAAAGGGCACTCTCAAATTGAGATCTAGTCCTCCTAGTATCATTAGGATTTCCAACTATCTCCCTAAATGCATGAATGGTCCTTGCTTCCCATTTAGGTCTTGTAGGGATGTTAGGATCTGAAATTAAATCCTCATTGTCAGACATCAGAATCATCAAACTCATTATTCTCTACACTTACAATCAATGGCTGTGGTGGTCAAGAGGAGTCTCTAACTTCAACTGCTGTAAAGGCTCTTCTTCAAACTAAACACTCCTTTGAATGAAAGATTTGTTAGTGCTCAATTTTATAATCTTGTAACCTTTTGAATCTTCACAATACCCAATAAATAGGCACTCTTGGATTTGGGGTTACAAAGCCTTTCTGTTTTGAGTTGGAATTCTAGCCCACAAGTCTTTGAGCCAAAAAACCTAAAATTGGTCACATTTGGCTTGTGCCCACTCCAATATTGAAAAGGAGTAATGCCATAAAGTTTCTTATGTGGCACCCTATTCTGGATATAGGATGCACATTTTATAGCCTCGGCCCAAAACTTTGGTGGAAAATTTGTAGCCTCCATCATGCAAGTTTCCATCTCCTTCAGTGATTTGTTATTTCTCTCAGCAACACCATTTTGTTGTGGAATAGAAATCAGACTTTACATACTCTACACCATCATCAATCTGAGGATCTTGAGTTTCCTCCTAGAATGGTTCTCAACCAAGGCTCTAAATACTTTGAAAAGGTAAAAAACTTTAGACTTATGATTTAGGAAGTAAACCCGAAAATACATGGAAAAATCATCTATGAAGGTGAGTGCATATTTGGCTTGAATCATGAAAATATGAGGGAATGGACCAGCAATGTCACTCTGGATTAAATCAAGAGGTGTAGAGGTTCTCTCATGACTAGCTCTCTCATACTTCTGCTCTGGGTGTTTTCCTACGATACAACCTTGATAGACTCCCTTAGAAAACTTGATCTTTGGTAACCCTATGACCATATCTTTGTCACTCAAATCAAAAAGATACTTGTAGTTAATATGGAAAAATATTTCATACCAAATCTTGCTTGCTTCATTCGCATTAGTAAGAAGAGAAGAGGAGTTTGAGTAGGGTAGAAAATGGGAAAAAGTGTATACTTTTGAAGTGTGATCAACAACACCTTTTGCTTGACTTTACCATTCGAAATCTCTATGATTTAAACTTCATTGGGGGAGAAGATGACTTTATTTGGAGACCCAGTGTGAGTCATATAATACACTGACAAGAGATTAGAGGCAATACCTCGAACATACAACAAATTGTTGAAACTACCATGGTTAAGATCAATCTTACCTGTCCCCATACTATAAGTCAGAGAGTTATCTCCCAAAAATATTGGTGGACCTTTCGACATGTCAAGAGAGGAAAATATCTCCCTTGTTGAAACCATATTTCTGGAAGCTCTAAAATCAATGATGAAACTAGGTGAGCTTGAGGTGCCAGCAACCAAAGCATGTACTCTCTCCTTGTCTTCTGAATTTGATCCTCCTTCCCTCTTCTTTGAGCAATAAGGAAGGGAGATGTTTTTCTTCTCTAGGATTTGGGTCAACATGTCAATTTTCTTTTTCATACAAGAGCTCTTAGGATGATATCCCTTATTGTAGTATGTGCACTTCATCATTTCTCCTTTGTTCTTCTTCTTATGGGAGTTCTTCTTGGAGCTTGAGGGCTCCTCTTGAGACTTTGAATTGTCTCTCTTTTCCTCAGGTGGATTTTTATCTTTTTTCTTGCTTTTTGAATCCACCTTTGAATCTACAGCAACCAAATCTTGGTCTTTGGAAGGTTTGAAGGTGACCATCATCAACAATTTATCTTGCTCCTAGGTGAGAGATTCCATGAACTCAACAAGTTTAGGAATATTCCAGGTTCAAGATGTCAATTTAGTGGCATGGAAGGTCAAAATAAACACTGAACAGTCAAAACCAAGCTTTGAGAGAATGGTCAAAACTAGTTGCACTTCCTTGTTTTCAATCCGACATTGTTTTAACTACAAAACAAGGGCCTTAAACTTGGTAAAGTAGAGTTGCAATGACTCAAAGCTATTGGGATGCAAGGAGATCAATTCATTCTCAATTTGATTTCATCTCATATCATATGTATTTCCAAAAATCTCTTGAATATTCTCCCACACCTCATTAGGAGATGTCAATGAATTGAGATGAAATAGGAGGTCTCTTGAAATGCTCAGACACAAAAGACCATAGGCCTCATCCCTCCTGTTGTGCCATTTTATTTTCTCTGCAATGACATTGGGATCTACCTTAGTAGCCATGGAAACCTTGTAGAGACCTTTCACTCTCAACATTATCTCTATCTCAACTTTCCATTCAAATAAATTGAATGGATTCAGGATGATCCTTTGAGATTGGTCCATATCTCAGCTCCTGTTCCCTTCAGTTGGAAGAATGCGCTCCTGAACCTGCAATAAAAATTTTGAAGGAGAGAAATAGATCTATGAAATTCTCTGATACCATGTGAAAATTAAACCCAAGTGATAGATAAATTACACTCACAAAATTGCTAGTCAAACATGCAAAATTCATACAAAGGGAGACTGAAATTGGAGCATAACTTAATCCTGTATTGAATAAGTGTACATAATCCAACCATATGAAGTAATAGGCTGCTCAAATATAGAGTTACATGAGATATTTGAAAGAACCAGGTTGCTATTCGAATTGGTAAAAAACACATGCTTACTAAATCAAGTCATATCCCCCATAGGTGCAAAAAGGACTTTCCAAATATATAAAGATGCTCATGAATTGGCTAAGGGAAGTGGTAAAGATAATAAGTGATTGAAATAAAACTCATTCATGATTTTTTTTTGGAGAAAAGGAAGGAGTATGATGTGGGAAAAAAACAAGGCAAGTTCTCCTATACTAGCTTTTTGTTTATGCCTTAAAACTGCAGTAAAGCAAGGCAACTTTCAGAAAAAGCAGAACCGTGCTTTTAGGAACCAGGAATAAAATAAGAATTGCTAAAATATTTTCCACGATGATTTCAAACTCTCCATGACCCAGTTTAGAAAGTATTAACTTCTAGGATCGTGTGGAAGCCAACTAGCATAGAGAGGAATCTAGGAATCTAGGAATAAGACAACAATGATTAATTAATGTCAAATATGGGTAACTATGGGTTGATTATTCTACCAAATTATTAGTATAATACCCTTAAATTGTTCAATATGTCAAGGACATAAAACACCCCACACATGAGGGTTCCAAAGAACATATCACCAACTACAAGAGTTTCAAAGTCTTCTTTAATGTATTCTTCAACATATAAAGGCACGTCTCTAGGATATACCTCCATATACATCTCAATAGACATTTAACCACAAATACAATCATACATCACCATGTTTCAAGACCCAAGGCACCACATGAAAGGATTTCAAGGACTCTTTCAAATATATCATATAATATTTAAACAAGATACTTTCCATGGACATCAATCCCATCACATAGGACTCCATATCCAAGCGATGAGGGAATCATGAGCAAATATTCCATCATATCAAAGGATGCAACACTGATGGGCTTAAAAACCACCATATCTATGGATTCCAAGACACAAATCATTACCAAATGCATGATCAATGATCATATAGTGTCCAAGGGTCTTCATGCTACCATTTCTGTGGGTTCCATACCTTCTCATGCATAATGACCATATCGAAGGGTTTCATGACCCCAACAAGGAATACATGGGAATTAATATACTCATATATGGTTCCAAGTCTTAATCAAATAATTATTGACCACATAATCAACTTTAAGGGGACAATGACTATTAAGCCATCAAATCTGGGTCCAAGGGTTTTTTCAAGGCTTCTTCATCAAGTAAGGGGATTCATATGATTATTCAACCACCACAACCACACAACGATACCTCAAAGGGTAAATATCCATCATGAAATCACATGTCAAGTTGCTAGACCTTCTCTTGGGGTACCACGACATCTGTTAACACAAATTCTCACTAAAAGGGTAACTTGGATTCTTGCAATTTCTTCAACCCATCGAGGACACTTTTGTAGTGTACTGGGGCATAAGTTATGGTATTGAGGAATTAGAGAAACAACCGGGGAACCGTAAAACATATTTTGGGTACTTAAACAATATATAGGGTGCTTAAGGATTTTGTCATTGTCCAAAGGGATCCAAGGGCTTTAAACTTGGACTTCGACAAGATCAAATGGTATCCTTAGAAACTGACACTTACTTAACCCTCAGGGGATGCTCAAGGGGAACAAAGACATGTTGGCATCAATGACTACACACCATTGCCATCAATGACAACTTAATCAACAAGAGATAGGGGTGGGATTTAGGTGTAGGTGAAGGAGTAGGGTGAGAGAGAGAAAGGGATGGTTCTAGTATGGGTTAGGGGGGAGAGGGGAGAGAGATAGGGATATAGAGAGGATGAGGGGTGTTAGAGATAGGGATAGGAATAGGGATTGAGATATAGGGAGAGAATGGGAGGTGTGATAGGGGGTATAGAGTAGGGGATGAGAGAGAGAGAGAGAGAGAGAGAGAGAGAGAGAGAGAGAGGATTGGTAAGTTGTAGTGGGAGGGTAATTATGAGAGATAAAGATGAGGTGTTATTAGTAGGAAGAGTAGGAGAGAGAGACATAGAGAGAATAGGGAGATGGTTAAGGATATAGAGTTGGGTTTAGGGGCGAGAGTTATATTACTTGGTTGAAATTCAA